>OY755247.1:79937991-80441970 GCA_963576725.1 Azorinus chamasolen
GTAACATTATTTATAACTACTTCTACATTACTGAACAGTGCTATATAATTTATATATGGTTTTTCATTTATACAGTGTAACATTATTTATAACTACTTCTACATTAAACAGTGCTATATAATTTGTATATGGTTCTTCATTTATACAGTGTAACATTATTTATAACTACTTCTACATTAAACAGTGCTATATAATTTATATATGGTTCTTCATTTATACAGTGTAACATTATTTATAACTACTTCTACATTAAACAGTGCTATATAATTTGTATATGGTTTTACACTGAACGATGCCATATAATTCATATATAATTCAACAGCATGTCAGTTTAACATAATTGACACATAGTTGTATATTAAACAGTACTACATATTAAGTTATAGTTTCTACGGAAGCTTCAATGGACCCCCTTATATAAAGAATATATGTGTAAAACATCTCGTAGTTATATGAAACGTAATTATATTTTCCCATGAAGGGTTGCACATTTATTTAATACACAACCATCTGATTTCAAAGGGATATATTTCGTAAAACTATATTCAGCAAGATAGTCATTAAGTATATAAAATACTTACCTTACTTAAGTAGTATGTAAAAGGATCTTTATTCTAGTTAATATACAATGTGTTCTTTTTTAGTTCTTTACATTAATTATAACTTAGAAAATCACGAATAAATATATTTTTTGTGATTTTTAAGTTTAATTAATGTAAAGTACTGAAAAGAACACGTTGCATATTAACTAGAATAAAGTTCCTTTTACATAATACTTAAGTAAGTATTTTATATACTTAATGGCTATATTGCCGAATATATTTTTACGAGATATATCCCTTTTAAATCAGAGGGTTATGTTAAATAAGTGTGGTCCCTTTTGCAAAAGAAATAAATTATTTTTCATTTATTTCAAGAAATATGAACTATTTTTATTCCAAGGCTTAATATAAGACATAGATTTTACATGTTATGTTAAATCTAACTTTAAAGTTTTAAAGCATTTTCAGATGATATAACTACGAGATCTTTTACACATATATTCTTTATATAAGGGGGTCCATTTAAGCTTCCGTAATTTACAGATATATTTGAACTATTCAATTGAAAACGTTCCCGTCTAAATGTTCGATACATCGTATCAGTTGCGGCAGTACACACGTTATGTGTTTGGAAGTCTTATTCATACTATTCCCAGCGCGATTCTCGAACTACTATCTGTCTCATTTTGATATCATTTTCAAATTTACAAAGACAAATTGTATGCATCGCCTAAAGTAATTCTTGACGATAGTCAATTGGTCTGGATACACAACCAAAGACATTCGGAATGCCATGAGTTATATCTTTGGTAACGCGTTTAGCGGAAACTTTATTTTTTTGTGGTAATTCTATAGCACATGATGCGTAAAGACTGTCCATAGTCTAAATATAATTTGAAGATTATAATGGATAAACATATAATTAGATGCAAGAGACAAAAACACCAATCTGTTAATTTATTTTCCATAACGTATTCGCGATGCGATAGAGACTAATGTTATAGTAGCTATTTTATACCAAGCGACAATAACTGTGTCTCCTCAAATTCCTATTAGAAACACGAGTCATGAAGTCGAAATTGAAGAAAGAAATACTTGATCAGATACACTCGTGTCATGATGAGGATTTATTAATGTATTGGTTCCATGTTTAAAAAGCATTCCTCACAAACACTGATTCGCGGTAATACTGGCATTTGCAAACAGGCTGGATCCATATGAGACGTCGCGATTTACCAGGATCCAAGACGTTTGCCATTCAGTCAATAGTTTCCCAAAAGCTTAATGGAATCGGAAGGAGTCAAAATTGCAAAATATTCAAATTTGGACAGACAATATATTTTCACAGCTGAAACAGGCGTTAAAATTGATATAATTGTGTTTCTAAAATGTAATGCCTTTTTCCAAAAAATCCTTCAAATGTGTTTTGTTTTATTGAAATGAGCTATAAACAGTAGAAAACGCATTAACCTTTCCCTGGGTACAGACGTACTTTCCGAATACACAAGAACCTGTCTTGGGCGGTCATCACCAAGAAGTCTAATTATGGGCAGGTGGTAAATTAGTGCAGGTCAAAATTAATGCAGAAAGCTGCTATAGGAACTTTCTGCATTACTTTTGCACTGCATTAAGCATCCACCTGCTTTTTTGTACTTCTATATTCAATAAATAAATGGTCGCTTATGACAGGGTTATACTGTATACAAACGAAGTACAACCAGATTGGAGAGTTCCCGTTGACTTATAAAACAATGTAGATCGGAGCATACAGTTTCGTCCATGGTCAAAATTGTCATTGATTATACAGTAAAACCTCTCTATAACGGCCACTTAATTACATCAAATAGTTTGTGTTAAAGGCAGGTGGCTGCTTTAGTGGCCGTTATAGAGAGGTTTTACTGTAATGCCATTACAAACTTCAGCTAATTAGTAAACCTAAAGTAAAGGGTTAAGCTGTCATGTTTACATGTTTAGATTCAGTGGAAGACATCTTTATTATGTTTGCAATTGGTCTTTGTGTCCCACTTCTCCTGGCATAGAATAATTGTATTTTGCCATTACGTAATTGCACAGAATATATAGAAATGCCAGTACTGACACCAATTGTTTCAACCCTATGATACGCCTTTGCGACCAATAGGAGCCGTCTAATCAGGGTCTTCTCAGTTTGCGTATTACTTAATATATACACTATTACAGTTTCTAGTATGTGTAAAGAGTCACCTGTTTAAATAATATTATTTCTCTCATATATATTCATTGAATAAAGAGTTAAAGAGAACATACTTCAGAACAATACCAATGAATAGCTATTTGCTGATACAAAAGTGAACAAGTAAAGAAACAATGCATGGCATGTGTTTCCGATAACACTGTGAAGCATTTCAATGCTAAGTCAGTTCAGTTTGCAAACATTGCCGTCTATATATCAGTTCTCAAATGAAAAGTTCAAATGCTACAACCAGAGTTTCAATCAGTTTGTATCCTGATAGGAGGTTGAGTTATTTGTCGTCTCATAGGGATTCAAATTGTTCGCAAAGTATATCACTAATTTATCCATTATAGCGTTAAATGCTGATGATACATACAGAAAGGATATCGAATAAGCATAGCATCAGCTTACATCAACATAATCGAAAATACTTTGGTTACAGTTTATACTAAATGGAGTAAAGTGCCATCTTTCAGTCGTCGTTGGTACAGCAAAATCCCTCTAATAAAACCACTCAACAGAAGTCTATTTCTGGAGTGTACAAAACAGGTGGTAGCTTAATGCAGGCCAAATCGCATGCAGAAAGATCCTGTTGAAACTTTCGGCATAGTATTTGTCCTGCGTTAATCAGTCATCTGCTTTTAAAGACCACTTTTATAATATTACATGTTGCTACTTTTGTTGTATGCTTTTGGATCGCATGTATCTTCTGTGGAGAGGGCAAAAGAGCGGTAAAACAGTAGCCGACGATATTACGCTTTTCGATGGAGTAGCAACTTTGAGCCTTCTCCTATGATTTGACTCGCATTAGCACACAGGGATCTAGATCCGAGTTACAATGTGTTTGATCAAGATTACAATCAGTTTGAGGCTAGGTGTCCTTGGTCGAATCGGAAGAAATATAAATTGCATCAGATCGAAATATGAGCAAGCATAATATTAGTTATGCAGTGCTTAGTGTCCCTAATATGGACTATACACTGCCAGCAAATATTTATATGGGACGAGGCGAAGCCGAGTCCCATATTAATATTTGCTGGCAGTGTATAGTCCATATTAGAGACACTAAGCACTGCATAACGAATTTATCTTACCGACTACCTTTAATTTCAAGTATTTACACGCATGTTTGCACCATAGGCCTACATGTATGGCTTGCCGTAGGGAAGCAAGGGAATTACCTCCCTTTAATAGAATTAAATAAAATATTTTGTATTTGCCTCAAATCTCGGTTATATATTTTGTTTCTTCTTTTTTATCACTGTAAAACTAATTAGTTTTTATATTTCAACTCAAATTAAAGCATAAATTATAGGTATGCATTTTTTAAAACTGTAGTGGATAAACATAAAATATTATTATAAGTAACAGAAAAGCATATGGCTGTCAAATAAGGGAAGTAACTCTTGTAAAGCCATGATAAGGATTTTAGTACCCCCATTTCTCGTGACCTCTATTGACCAATGGAATGACAAGAATTTTGTAGGAGGTAAGATAATTTGTTATAGCATGGTAGGGATTAACATGTATGGAAAATAGTGTTGATACAGATAATATCTATAAGGTTGGACAGTCCACATTTTCAAAAAAGGCTAGAAAGTATTCCCTTGATGTGCGGTTCGCTTTTTATTAATCATTGTATTTTCACGACTGAAAAAATATGAAACTAGTATTGTTTGGCGATACTTTGTCTGTAACAACACTTAACCCCTTACTACGTGAATATTCAGGCAATATATAATGCCCTCATGCATATTAACCCATTGCCTAATGTTTATCTAGGCAAGAAATATTGACATCATGATAATGAATTACTTGAATTCTTATAATGGCATTATAAACGCAGGCATTGTTTTGCCATTGCGGAATTGCCATTAAGAATTTATATTATATCATAATCAAACAGAGCAGATCCTGATCCTGAAAAATATGAACAAGTGTATCTAAGCTACATGATTCTTCTGATCTGGGTCTACTCTATTGGAAAAACACGTTAAAATGCTTGTCTATATAGTGACGGATTTGCTCACATACCTTCCCTTATCTCCGAGTTAGAATAACGGGTTAAGATTCCCTTATCTGTAACACGTGTAAGATCACTTTAGAACATATATGATGCCATTTTAACGGCGAAATGCACTTTTTTGATATGTGAGAAAAAGAATCTGATGCTCGTTGCCTTTTAAGATCACATGTTCCTAAACTCACCAGGGACATGTTATTATGCTCGCCAAGGCTCGCTTAATGACATTTTCTAAGGCTCGTTTTGGAGCATGTGATCTTAAAAGATAACTCGCAACAGATCCTCTATAACCTTTCTCTTGCTGAATTTTAAACTACATTTCTTTTTCTTTACCCATGCCCTGTTGTATATTTACATATATCTTCACTGTGTTCAAGTATTTCGCTGTGCAATGACTGCTGCGAGTGTACTGGTTGCTTAATCAATTTTTAAATAGTGCAGACCCAGATGAGACAGCTCCTGCAGGGGCTGTCTCATCTGGGTCTTCACTATTTACAGGTAGGTATATTGACGTGAATAGCAAGCGAATGGTTAATTAAATAGCAGCTGAATATGTGGTCAGTGAAAACATTACAAACTGTTTAAGGAATACAAGATGAGACACTACAAGTTGCCCTTGGCAATATTTGGCCAATACGTATGTTTTACAATATGTTCATTTACATAATAATAACATCATACGCCTGTGTTACAGTCTGGGTGCTTATCTTAATACAAGCTGAATATTACCACAGTATGAGATATGAGGTCTGGTATCATTTGAGTGCATCGTGGATTGTCAGATCATGTGATTTGATAATGCGCAAACCATGACAAACTGCACAATACTCCATATTCCATTTCCAGTTTTGTCGAAATTTTGCTTGGTTTTTGTTGCCAACATTAACAGACATGATGCACATCTATACACGTTGTATTTAATTGCTTCCCTTATTACTTGGAGCTGGTGCAATATCGATTACGTCCGATTCGATTAAGCTTTTGATGAACTATTGACCGAGTAACGAACAGCTTGGATCTTGATGAGATGCCGCGTTGAATTTTATGGTGTTAAACTGACAATAACCTGTGGGTATGTGAGGTCAATAAATAATCTTGAAATAATTATGAATGTGATAGATTAAATACACTTTTGTTTTTGTCTTTAAGGCAGGAGGTAGCTTAATGCAGGATGAAAGTTATCCAAACGTCCATCCTGCATAGCAACCACCTGTCTAAAAGAATTAAGTTCTTCATTACTACACTTCCGGTTTAGCGGGTTAACGGTACACAGATACAGTACAACCTCTCTATAACGGCCACTAAATTACATCAAATATGTTGTGTTAAAGGTAGATGACTGCTTAAAGCAAGGTGAAAGTAAAACAGAACGCTCCTATAGGAGCGTTCTGTTTTACTTTCACCTTGCTTTAAGCGGCCATCTGCCCTAAATACTAAATAATTAACACAATTTAATGCCCATTATAGAGAGGTTGTACTGTAGACACGTAGTATTAGTAATGCATATACAGCACTATCAATAATCGAAAATCACATCTTTTAGAATTGGACAATATATTTCAGAAGAAAATATTTCAGATTGACTTGCATGCAGCGCGCAAACACATAAAGTTGATGTTTCTTATTCGTTATTTAATTTTTTTCCATACTATGCATGTTCATGGGAGCATGCGTTACGCTTGTTTAGTGCGTCCATGTCTTTAAAACATTTGAAAACAGTAGTGGATTGTTTGGTTTGTTCTGAATGACCGCAAGCGAATCAAAGTAGGATATATACTCTAGGCTATTTGGCCAGAAAGGCATTAACTATAAATGAAACACTATTACAAACATTTTTATTGATTCATGGTAATCGCCGACATTGCGTTTGAGTCAATGTCGATAGTCACGTAATGACTAAAAGGATCAAAGAATATTTTGATGAACGAATACGAATGCCAGTTGTGACAAGATAAACTGAATATCAGGTCAATGTTATATATGGGGAAGTATGGAAATATGGATATGGTTCGGCTAAACCTGGACCGAAGTGCTTTCTTACTCCTCATCAGATGGAATTCGCCATACATGGCAGTGACCTGATATATCTGATTCTACAGTTTCTACAATGTCCAATAATCCCAGTAAACACATGTTCTCAGGTTTTTGATAGGTCAGATTTGAGCCTTTGGCTCAAATTTGACCAATTAAAAGCTTGAAAACCAACTCAGACTCAACTAAAAAGCTTTATAAGCATAAGATTGGTTGAAGCGTTTGGGAAACGTTTGACTATTTAACTCTTTGCACGCTCAGTAATATTTCGTCTGCAACAATTGTCGTCTGCTTCAATTCCTGAAATAAACATTCTCTCATTTCTTTGCAAAAATATGGTCAAGATGGCAAACAGCTTGGATCCTGATGAGACGCCGCATTATGCGGCGTCTCATCTGGATCCAAACTGTTTGCATTGGTAATCCAAGTGCACACATGTCATTATAAAAGTGAAGGTCATAAATAATCATGCTGCCAGAATGCTTACGTTAATATGCATTAGCGAAAGTTAATGATGCAGTCCATGGTCAGATGTGTGGACATATTTCTTGTTTCAACATATTATATAAAGTGTTCCATTAACCCTACTCATGCTAACCACGATATGACACGCATTTGCAGACAGTTTCGCCCCAGATAAGGCGATGGATATAATCTGGACCAAAACTGCTTACAATTGGTCAATAGTTTCAGAAAAGCTTGACCGAACCGGACATAATCATATTTGCACCAGGTCCAAATAGGGACAGTCAATTTGTTTTACGGCGGAGTAAGGGCTACATGCAATACCATAAATGTCATTACTATTTTCATCTTATCAGATTCAGACAAGATAAATCACGCAAGATTAAAAAATATGAATGCGAAAGATAAAATGGTTACGGAATTGTATTATTATACTACAGTCGAGACTCTCTATAGAGACAAATATCAGTCTTAATCCTTAAACTTATATGGTCCCATATATGGGACATAACATCACAGTGCAGACCCTGGTCAGATATCTCATAAAGGAGCCTTCTGATAAGAGTCTGCACTGTTTAATATACTAATCCATGCCAAATAATGTCACAAGAATACATATAATTATAACGGAATCATTTACACAAAAAGAAGGATTTCAATTTTGAGTTTTAACAAAATTAACACATATAATATAGTACTTAATCCATTTCCCATATTAACGCCTTTTGGCGCCTATATAAAAGTCATTTTTAGACCATTGTGATAAATAGAGCAAATGCTCTATCTCAATGGTTTCAAAACTAAACAATTCTACATTTACCTTTTCTCAAGTAAATGCTCTCATTCAGTAGATTTATGCCGATAGGTTTGATCTAAAATAGTCTTTGGTAATGGGTTAAGGGGTTAAATACCACGAGTTACCCTTTTTGTGAATGACCGTTAAGGCGAGGTGTTACTGCATATTATTCTGTTCACCTGTCTCCGTGTTATTGTGTCTTTTCTCAAGTTGATAGAACCGGCTATTCCGGGGAAAAAGCTTTTCATACGACTCTCCTGTGATATAGCCTATCTATTCTCATCATGTCTTAAAGCTGTTGTAAATCAAATCAAATTGAACGATGCGTCTGAATGGGCAATTCTTCCTGGTCGAACAGACCTTTTTATTGTCTGCCAAGCACATAGGAAAATGACTAATGGTTATGTTGTCTGTCTGCTCTTGGCAACTTCAAAATATCCAATAGACATTTTAGTGTTTCGACTCGCCAATACATCAAAGGCACACTTTATATGATCACAGGGTGAGTAGACGCAAAGAGGATTCAGAATTTGTAAGATTAAATTGGTAGCTTATATATACTGTATGAAATATTTTCTGTAAAATACTCGCAATGCTTTAACGTAAATATTGAGCGTAGATCAGAGGTCCAGATAAAACGCGTAAACTAAATCATTTTCAAGAATGACCTCTTTATTTCTCCACCAAACCATATGTCTTGACCCCTCTTTAGAATCGTCTCTAAGCATTGGGTTCGGTGGAGAAATGACGATTTTAGTATTTGAGTATGCACGTGTATCTGTTGCTCTGGTGTAGACATTCTAATCGGTATTTACCGCATTATTTTCAAAAGCTGAACTCTATTCATAACTCAGGTTATCGACTTCAATTTCAATCATTACCGGCTGTAAAATTGTGTATGTTGAAACTACGAATTACATGTATTACTATGGCACTTCTGATTTGTTGAAGCTTTGGGAAACGTTTGCCTATATAACTCTTTGCACGCTAAGTTATGTTTCGTCTGCAACAATTGTCGTCTGCTTCAATTCTTAAAATAAACGTTCTCTCATTTCTTTGCAAAAATATGGTCAAGATGACAAACAGTTTGGATCCTGATGAGACGCTGCATTATGCGGCGTCTCATCTGGATCCAAACTATTTGCATCGGTAATCAAAGTTTCGCTGCTAGCATTCAAAGAGTTAATGCAAACTAGGTTGGATACCGATGTGACGATGGTTAAGTCCATGTTGTGTCATCTGGACACAACTTGTTTATAAATGCTAGTCGAGTCTCGCGTAGATAGCTTAGGGTTAAAACAAATCAAATCTGAAACAATATTCATTCAGTTTATTTTGTACAATGTGAGGCAATATATCTATGTTTGTGAAAGTCCCAAGGGGGGTATTTATTTATGCAAAGCACTTACAGATTGTATAAACTTTCAAAAGATAGTTGCATAACAAAACTATCGGAAGGAACTAAATTAAATATTTAAAGCATTACTTTATAGATGCACCTTTTAACGTATTTGCAAACAGAGAATACCCAGAACAGACGACTCCTTTAGGAGCCGTCCGATCAGCATCTGCTCTGTTCGCTTCTTGCAAAATATAGACCTGAATATGCAGTGTCAGTTAAGAGCACAATTTCCCGTGTTAACATGCCGTTATAAAAGTTAATTGTTTCAACAAGCGCCAGTGGCGTAGCTTCCTATTAGGCACAAAGGCACGGGCCTACACTTTTTTTTCGGAATTCGAAAAATAAAAAAGGCTAAAAATGCAATAAAAATGACGACTAAGTGGGGTAAGGATGTAGGTGTGAACCCCTTATACAGGATCAAGGACACCATCAAGTTCTGAACTTCAAGGCAAATAAGAAGAATGATTTGTAAATGTTTCTAGATCTTCTATTTTAGTTAAATAGATGTATAGCCTACCAGTCTTTTTCAGTGATAAAGACTCATAATAAATCAATGGGTCAAAGAAAGTTATCAGCAAATTACACAATGTCACCTCTCCACCCAGGGGTTAAAATGGGTACCTGTGAGGGTCACTCGCCGGTACTGCGGCTGCATGAGTGCGCCATATGTTAGCAGTGCTCAATATTGTAGGCCAATGACTCACTGACCAGGGGAGTAAATGTACAGTCGGCTGAGCGGTCATTCGGACTGAAAGTAGACTATAACTAGGTACTTTACTTTTTTTACTTTACCTCCTAGATCTATTGTATCCCGGTTCTGACAAGTTTTAGGCGCGTATAGTAATACATATCTATACATGTATATATCCTAATATTGGAGATCCCAACTTCAGCATTACAGATGAAAACACAAACCTTTGCATCCTTAATGAGGCACGGAACTCGTGCCTTTCTTATCATTTCCAATCAGGTAAAAATGTCTCTCTCTATCAAAAACTTTGACTGCATAATGTGAGATAAGGACGGAAAAATGATTTCAGCTTTTATATATGTATGGCTGGAAAAAAGAGAATACAATGTATATAAATTTAGATGACACTGGTCATGTACATGCGCCTGATGGGCTCCTACACACTTGGATTCTAATGAGACATAGTGTTACTCGGCATCTCATCTAGATCTTAACTGTGTGCATTTTACAGTTCATGTCTAGCAGGTGAAGGATTAAAACATGCATACTGCCATAACATGCATTAATTATTATGATGTTTTGTATTTAAAATGCAGAGTTCTTTTATTACATTTTATAAATGTATACTCGTCGTTTCGAATGTTTGTTTGATTCAACAATAGTTCATTTATACCAGATTTAGTTTCTTAGCCACGCAGGAAATTGACAATCAGAATGACGTTGTGTTGGTAAAATAACAAAAGCTATAACACCTGATAAAGTGCCTTAAAATGCATTGAAATCGCATCTAAGAAAACACAAACTTAAAAAAAAAATCGGCAAAGGGAGGGGACACCCCTCCCGTACCCACCCCATACAAGTTTGCTAATATCCTTCGCGGCCCAAATCTCCATACTTGCCTACGCGCCTGGCACGTCATGTGCTACACATACATCAAAATGTGCTTAAGAGTGTTGTGTTACAAGTTTGGGTAGAAAAACTCTGTCGGAATATATCATATTTCAAAAAAACAATTGATCTGGGTTCACACTATCTACAATTTAGCCTGAAATTCCAAACAGCTTAATTACGAGGTGCTAGATCAAACTTGTTTCGAAAATAAAGTTCAGTAAATTATAAGCTTTAGCTAGCGAGTTTTTCAATAGGTAAAATACTACGAATATATTCCTAAAATCGCCTAATTGACTGAAATAAAATCTATAAATCTACAACTATGTTTTTTCTGACAAAATTACCCAACATCTTTCTGTCCCAAATTGTAAATTCTATCACATTTGAAGCATTTTATATCATTTATATTTTGCATAAGTGTCTTCCCAGAACCCCCTAAAATGCGCCTCCAGCATTGTAGATTTTCATTTTTTTCGGGGGAGCATGCCTCCCCCCACCCCTACCAAAAGTCGTGCCTACACATTTGTTAAAGGCAAGCTACGCCCCTGAGTGCCATTGATTCTTATATGAATATGCATTGAGTTGGGAACTTTGAATACATATTGCATATATGATTTTATCATGCAACGTCACCAAATACAGTCACTTCCTACTAGCATAATATTTTCCACGTCGACGCTGTATTTTGTGAGGTATAGTGCATGTGTACTGACCCGACTGGAATGCAGGTTTGGTTCAACTAATAGGAGGAAAACAGAATGACGAAAAAGGCATTATTAAACATAAACATCAAACTAACACATTTTCTTACCTTTGTCTCAGCTGTCTGTCCATATAAAACGATTAAATCAAGTTTGTTTATGTTGTAAAAGTCGATGACGTCACTGCATGCCAATATTACGTCACGTAATTCGTACCTGCATGTATTTTCATTCAGGGGAGGAAACCGCTTTAGCAATCTTTCTTTTTCTTCATTTTCTCCATTTTTCTTGGAGTTGCATGATAAAATAATTACTATGCTAGTAGTTTGGAAGTTCATTTGTATTTTGGCTCGTCAGAAAAGTAGTTAAATGCTCCCCAAGGATCGCATTTAACAACTTTTCTAACTCGCCAAAATACAGCTGAACTTCCAAACTACTAGCATAGTAATTCTTATATAGTGCATTATTAACACGTCTAATACAGACAGGAGTATACTAGCATTTGAAGCAATGTATACATAGATCAGAGAGACTGTCACCTGATCAGTGGGTACACTGTTTGTCATTCAAATTACACTAGTGATATTAAGCCTTTAATAGAGTCGGACTTAGTTAAACACTGATGGGTCAATTAACGTCAGCTTGAAAATTAACATGACATTTTACTACCCTTTCATACTGAATGAACTCTATATAAAACGATTGATAATCCATTCAACTTTGAATGCCAGAACTCCGAAATAAAACGATTCAACTTTTTATCTCATAATTCGTAATGAATGCAGCGATAAACACTAACGACCATCATGACTCACCTGAAAACATATGCAACACATTAAATGTACAGTGCTCCCTCTCTACAACGACACCCTTTTGGATACGAATATTGTATGTGTTGTTCAGAGGGAGTTGTGATAGGGAGGGAACATCAAACATAATTAGCTTGTTTGCAGATCCCCAGATAAGGTTATTTCGAGAACTAAAACCGTTATGCCCCAATCAATCCTATGTTGTGACCACTCTTTAGATTCGTCACAAAGAGACGATTCTAAAAAGTGGTCACAACATAGGGTTTGATGGAGGCATAAAGAAAATAGGATGGAAAAAGGTTGTTTCTGGAGCCATGTTGTTTCGGAAACAGTGACATGCGTTGTTGTAAGGAGGGAATCGTTATTGAGAGACCGTTGTAGGGAGGGAGCACTGTATCTAGCTTTAAATATATTAATGCAGATAACAACTAATAAGACTTTTTGCAAACCTGCTTTAAATTAGCTACTTGTTAACAATGATGGCGACGTTCTATTTTCACGTTTGACAGATCTAATGCCCTCAGAATATATGTACCACACAACAGCAGTTATTAAGTGCCTGTAAGGCGACAATGAACTGTCGGTCCGTAATTCATTTTCAGAGTTGTTATATATTCTGTCCCTTCGGATCCATGAATTTCAATGATTTTAGGTATGAATATTGGATAATGTTGACACCGTTGACAGGGGCCGTAAGCAGTGTTGTAATTTTAATAACTGCTTATGAACAGACTCAATAAAATAGTTCTGCAATATCCTCTTTTCACATTGCTGCTGTTTGCTTTCGTCAGACCTCACACCTTTACCTGATAGAAGCGGCTTTTAGCGTGTTTGATTTATTCCTCCGCTGAAGAAAATAGTTCAAATTCATACAGTCATGAACATATTGCATAATAAATATTTTCTATATCCTAGTAGGTGGTAGCTTAAAGCAGGCTGAAAGTAAAGCAGAATGCGCCTTAAGGCGCATTCTGCTTTACTTTCAACCTGCTTTCAGTGGTCATATGTCTTCAAAACTAGAAACAGGCTATTGGGTAAAGGGTTAAGAATGTAATAATATATAATAAGTGCTTGTGTGGCTGCCCGAACAAATTCGCTCTGTATTTCAATCCCAGTGCTGTTATATGTTCCGGTGTTCCGGGATCATGCATTTCAGTATATTTACTTATGAAAATTGAATACCGCTCAAGTCGATGATACGATCTTGAGTAGTGTTGCATGTTTAATAACTGCCCATGAACAAACTCAATAAAAACAAGTCTGCATTTTACTCATTTCGCATTGCTGCTTTTGCTTTCGACGGACCGTCTTCTATTTTCAGAATTTATTATCCGAATTAAATTAAATCCGAATGTACTCCAGATTTGTATCATTCTATGAGCAACTCTATTTTAACAACGGATTTCAATAGAGAACATAAAACAACACGGCTGAGTAGCCTATGCTTTAAATACTAATAAAGAGTTCTGGCAGACATACATAAAGGTGTGTACTCAAATACAAACGCTTCCAAGAGACGTCTCTGAGAGACGATTGTAGAAAATGGTTTAATTCATGCATCTTATCGGGACCTCTATCTATGTATACATCTAGATCGATGTCAGTACAGTGCTCCCTCCATACAACGGCCCTCTCAATAACGATTCCCTCCTTACAACAACGCATGTCATTGTTCCCGAAACAACAAGTCTCCAGAAACAACCTTTTTCCATCGTATGTTCTTTATGCCTCCATCAAACCCTATATTGTGACCACTCTTTAGAATCGTCACAAAGTGACGATTCTAAAGAGTGGTCATAACATAGGGTTTGATTGAGGCATAACGGTTTTAGTACACCTTATCTGGGGATCTGCAAACAAGCTAGTTATGTTTGATTTTCCCTCCCTATAACAACTCCCTCTGAACAACACAAACAGTCTTCGTCTCCCAAAGGGTGTCTTCGTAGAGAGGGAGCACTGTATATACAATTACTTTTATTTCGAGTGCACTGTGAACGGTTAATGTTCTTGAATGACGTGTTCAGTTAACTACAGTAAAACCTCTCTATAACGGCCACTAGATTGTGTTAATTATTTGGTATTTAGAGCAGGTGGCTGCTTAAAGCAAGGTGAAAGTAAAACAGAACCCTCCTATAGGATCGTTCTGTTTTACTTTCACCTTGCTTTAAGCAGCCACCTGCATTTAACACAAAATACTTAATGTAATGTGGTGGTCATTATAGAGAGGTTCTACTGTACTTAGTGTGTTTGTGTTCTAAAATCTAAATGTAATCACATATGTGAGGGAGTGTGGGATCTTAATGAGTGAATGCAATACTGCTGGTTGACGGCTGTCTGTTAGTATAAACTACAATGACATATAATGTGTGCATCTCACTGTGCAAATATTGCAATCAGTGAACAACAAGACATATAACAAAGCATCACAACTACTTAAAGCTTGCAGTACAGTTTGTGCAGTAAGCTCATTCTTCGTTTCCTTCATGATGATAAACACATGCATTAGTAGGCACTTATTCAATAAATCCAACAACCATTATCATAAATATTTAGCTTCATTACTATCTTAACATTTTCCCGCATATACATGTAAACCCTTTTCATGGATTTGCAAACAAATTAGACCCTGACCAGACGGTTCCTATAGAAGCCGTCTGATCAGGATCGGCTCTGTTTGCTTATGAAATTAGATAGATCTGATTCTACAGTTTCTATCGATACCAAGACAGCATGTATACATGTTATGATTTTTTAACAATTCAGTAAATAGATATTCATAATGTTATTAGTCTCCCACCGGTTATCGGTTGGTGGTCTATAGGTTTGCTCGATTCCGTCTGTCCGTCTGTCTGTCTGTCCGTCCGTCCGTCTGTCCGTCTGTCACGTTTCTTATCCGGGCCATATCTCCAACAAAGTTATGCCAAATTCATTGTAACTACACACATTGAAGAAGCTTGATGGGGGCTAGTGTCATGCACAAGGGCCATAACTCTAGCATCTATATTTTTAGAGTTATTCCCCTTTTTATATTTTCTTGTCCAGTTAATAATTCTTTATCTACTGGTTCAATTGATTTGAAACTTCTCATATGGAGCACGCATGATAAGGTGTAGTGTCATGCACAAGGGCAATAACTCTAGCATCACAATAACTTTTTATTTACTGATTCAATTTATGAAAATAGGTACTAATACCATTCAGGTGGTCATGTATATACCATGGTCAACCACACCATGGGTGGTCGGGGTGGGAGAGTGGAGTTTTTTTTTCAGTCCGGTGGGGGACATATGTCTTGCATAGTAATACAACATGCCCTTGTTATTTTATACATAAATATTGAAATGTGAAAGGGTTTAGATATAATTAAGTAGACTGTATTGCTCAACATTAATGAATGAAGACAAATGTACAAAACATTTCTAAACAGGCCACTAAATTACATCAAGTATTTTGTGTTAAAGGCAGGTGGCTGTTTAAAGCAGGTTGGACGTAAAGCAGAACGCTCCTATAGGAGCGTTCTGTTTTACTTTCACCTTGCTTTAAGCAGCCACGTGCCCTAAATACCAACTAATCAACACAATTTAGTGGACGTTATGGAGATGTTTTACTTAATATGGGTGTTAATATTGTGTTAGTATACAACGGGTATAACATATAGTGTTTATGAATGACGTCAGTGGCTTGAGTACAATCATTAATCAGCAATCGCGTTGTACGAGTGAGGAAACAATGGAATAAATCATAAAAGGAAACGTAATCAAATAAACACACGGAAATTGATAGTGTAATGTTATTTTCGTGCTATGATATTTGGTTTTTGAGTTAAAATGCAATTGTACAAATGGTGTTTCAACTATTTACTCAGTAGATTAACCTTGTAACGCCTCTGATGGTAGGCCCAGATTAGACAGTTCCTGTAATGGGCATGCGCAGTTTTCTAATGGACAAATAAAATCTGCATTTTCCGCCATGGCCACACTTCCCGGCGTTCTTAACAACAAGCGCTTAATTGATATTCATGATGACATTATCTTTTATATTACGTAATAACCATGCAGTGTGGAATGTCTATCTGTCTTGTATTGTTATCACGTTCCAGACGTCTACTTCTAGTTTCGTTTTTAGTTTCTGATGTCTCTAATGATAGTATAGTTGTAAAGATATCAATGCATAGTGTAGTTTACATCATCATATAATCAAGCGACTAAGAATGGAAGTAAACATGCAGTTACAAACAACAGACTCAATATCGAAGTTGGCGTAGGCGTTTACAATTTCCCGTCCAGAGCAGAACACAAAATGCATGGTAAATTATTCCGGTCATAACCTGATGCAGGATATTGAAAAGAAGGTACAGATTGCACTCTAGTTTTTAAGACACAAACAATTTGGCTTTTTTCATTCATTCCTATCGCATAACTCAAACTGTACTATCCCTAACTGGACATTTGGATATTTCATATAAGGAAGCCTTCTGTTTAGCTTGCGATATGTCTGTGGTTCTAACTTGGAGTTTGTCTGTGCAAGAAATAATGCGATGTGTTTCTTACACGGAAACACACCAAGCCCTCGACTTGTAACTAGCTGGGCGTAGTGTTACGGCGGGACTATTCTTTCATCGATGCAGAACTCCAATACAAATAAACAGAACTAAATGTACTGTAGATATTCAAATGCGAACTGAAATGTTTTAGATGAGATATTTGTTTGTAAAAACAGAGTCTTGTTCCTTTGTCTTGTTTTGTAAATATTCTAATTTACGTTATACATTGATGTATGGAAGTAATATACATTGTTATGTATCACCTTCTATATTTCATTATAACTGTTTTGTCCATGAATATTCAGTAGGTAATGACATTTGTAATAAATAAAAATGTGACTTCGTTTGAGTGGTAGTATTAGCGTTACGTTACTGCATAACACAAAAGGGTCGACCATGTTAGACAATTATGTTCAAGTCACCAAAGATTATACAACAACAATACGAGAACTTGTTAGTACGTTTTGCATAGTCGGTCCAGCTGTCATCTGAGTGCTGTACGTGCTGTAAGCTCAGGAAAACAACACGAACATCGAAAACAAAAACAGTGACAGTCATATTACAAACCTATTAATGCATTGTAAATGAATATTGTGTTGCATAAATGTTATTATTATACCTCAATTTCATTTACAATGTTAATATCCCGTAGGCCACCGTGACATTAAATACTGTCAGACCCAGCGGGAAAAATTACTGTCGGAAAATACTGTCGCCCGTAGCCCTACCAGAGGCACGGACTGTTCGAAAATTATATTGTTAGACCCAGCGAGAAAACAATCTACCGTCGGAATAATACTGTCGCCCGCTAACATAGGCACGGAATGTTCAAAAATTATACTGTACTATTTGCATTTGCGCAATATCAATTTTGGTATTTCCGTTCTGTGATTTCAAATTTACTGTGATAACGAGTTTACTTTAATTTATTATTGATATTAATCGTGATTCATTGCTGCAATTTAATACCATTATTGAATATAAACGTTGTCTGACAGGGTGACAGTAGAACTTTCCGAACAATACTGTCAACCTCGGCATCGTCTTGGCTGACAATATTTCCTCAAGTTGACAATTTTAATGTCACCCTGTAAGACATCTAATATTTATATACTATGAACCTCAAGTCAGACATGACGTATACGATACTCTATTTGTTCTGAGCATGTCAGTACCGCTGTGTCAATCCGTCAATCAAACAACATATGTTAGTACCACAAAGCGTTCTATTATTTTTATGTACCTCAAATAGTTTTGAAAAATGTGTCTGAGGAAAAGAAGTGAATCAGTAGATAAATATGGCTGTTGCAAGCTAGTACCATCTGAGCACTGTGTGCGTTATTATATTGTATGTCAGTATTGAACAACAAACTCGTAACTTATCAATATGTTCGTAAACTTCAGTAAAACGCAATGAAGTAAATATTCCAAAATAGGGAATTAATATAATACATAAATACTTAAACTGCTCTGATCTAATATTTCGACCACTGCCTTTGTCAAAGATTATCATGTCAAAATACACGTCACATTTTTGTTACATGCATTCAGCCATAAAATCCTTTGATTTTATGGCTGAATGCATGTAACAAAAATGTGACGTGTATTTTGACATGATAATCTTTGACAAAGGCCCTTAGTGGTCGAAATATTAGATCAGAGCAGTTTAAGTATTTATGTATTTCAGTAAAACGGTTCAGTTGTGATACCTATAGATCAATGTCTAGACATAAAGTTCCTTGATCCAGTGATTGTTAAACTACCATCAGGTTACACGTCTCCTCATCAACATAGAATATCATATGCACTACTAGTCAGCAATTGAAAGAATCAAAGTAATACAATTGCATGTAGAAATGATCGTACTTAATGCTTATTGGCGTATCATCTCTAATAGACACTCTCAAAGGTGGTGGTAGTTTTTAACAGGAGCGTTTTGCATGTGGCACACTGATGGTTATTTAATTCAATGTCTTGGGAGCGTTTTACATTGCTTTCAGTTTGCATTAAGCAACCACCTACATTGTAAATTAAAATAGTTTAGTGGTTGTTTTATAAGAATTAAACAGTGTTGCTTACATGGCCTGTATGTTTGTTAGTCTAGTCAAACTCCTAATCGTTACCCCTTTTATCGCCAAATTCTCTCATCTGCAAACTTTGTTGTCTGATAATGTTTTTTTTTTCTATTTTTCTTCAAGTTTGTTTAAAAGCATAGCCATAGTATTAAACAGTTTAGATCCAGATGTGACGTCGAGTTAAAAATTCAATTATAATTTTTTTCAGAAAACTATGTCCAAGGTTTATATCCTGATGCGACGTCGAATTACGTGACATTTTATCTGGATACATATAGTTAGCAATGGTCATTACCAATCGGTCCATCATATGGAAATAGCTATAGTAATGACTATCGTTTTGTGCTGGTAGCACGGTGTGGTTTCTGTAGCTTAAACAAAGTACAGTAGAACCCCGCTAATGCGACCACTTAATGAATAAACATGGCTGTCTTTATAAGCTGCTTAATGCAGGACAAAAGTAATGCAGAAAGCTCGAGGATCTTTCTGCATTACTTTTGTCATGCATTAAGCTACCACCTGCATCTAATACCCATAATTATACCTCTTTTAGGTGGTCCCGTTAGCGGGTTTTACTGTATTTCAGAGGAATCAAATACTTTCATTATTCAGATCAACAGATAAATTTCCATACTCAAATACAAATATAGTCTTTTCTACACCAAATATGGAAACATAGTCAAACAGGGAGAGCCACACACGAAATGACACCGCACCAAACACCATCAAACAAGAAACGGTGTAGCCACAAGACAAAACATAACAGGACGCATATCAAGACGAAAAACATTAAACATTAAGCATATTAAACAAAATTGACCATAGGCTGAAAGCAGGAGTACCGCCTTGGAACGGTCAGTAACCAAAATAAGCTACTGAGGGACTTAAACCTGATTTACGGGTACCCAACCTCGTCCTTATCCCACTTTCATCAAAGTCAAAATGTAAATAAAATTCCCCCTCCAGACAACTGCACAACATGCATAACGATGTCTGCCAAAATGAAATGACTTGAAAATAAACGTTAGAGGTAAACAAGCGACGTCAACATTTAAGTGACGTCATAATTTAAAAGTACGGGAAAACTATATGAAACACTTCTACACCGACATTTTATAAAAAATAAATCGCAAGAAGATACAAATACTAGTGAATATTAAGTATGCACAACTGTTTTGTTTGAAAAAGAATAAACTTGACATCGTAGACATGTACTCGATGACTATTCATAGGTCAGAGCAGCTGTGGAGAAGTCATTTGGGGTACGACAGAACTGGCAAAATACAAATATCTAATTTCCTCCCTCCGTAAACGGGTTTAAGAGGGAACCTTCATAGAGTATTAAGCCTTTTCCGTCGTCGCACAAGCAAAGAGGAAAGCATAATGACCAACTGTAAAGGGGTCGACCAGCAAGCACCAAACCATATGTTGTGACCACTCCTCAGAATCATCTCTTGGAGACGAATCTAAAGAGTGGGCACAACACAGGGTTTTGTGGAGAAATAAAGAAGTAGTTATTCTTGAAAATGTTTGAATTTAAGTGTCTTATCTGGACATCTGTAATTGCACTTCACGTTGTCGAAATATATACATTAATGACGGGCGGCAATTGTTACAGATAAACATGTTGAAATGGCCACATCGTACTTCTTATGTATTATCGCTGACCTCTTGTAGCAAGGTAAATCATACATTAACATATAGATTCTAAAAGTAGGGGATCATTTGAAACAAAACGCGGCAGTACCAAAGCAGAGTTTGCAAGACTCGATTTATTGAGTCTGTTCATGGGGAGTGAGTTATTTAAAGTGCAACACTACATATGCCCGAGCTCCGGCTTAAGCGGTATTCAAGTTTCACAAGTTTAAAAGCATGGAATTTATTATCACCAAGGAACAGACAATATAGCAAAACTGAGAATGAAGTATGGGACGACTTTTTACGGATGCCATACAAACACTTAACACCTGCTGTTGTGAAGTACATAAATTCTGAAAGTAGGAGATCCTTTGAAAGCAGTAACGGCAAGACGAAAATATAACATTGTAGATTTGGTTTTATTGTATCCCTGTCTATAGATCGTTAGTTCAGTATTGGTATTCTTTCTCCCGTGAACTACAAATCCAGAGTATGGGCAATCTCAAACGGATGGTATAAGGTATTATCCCATCCTGGCAATGACAGTATAAGAATATGATTATATTGAAATATATTTAAATCCTAATAGCTATTTGAATCGACCATTCCCTGATAAAACATGTCGATTTTAAAACGCAAGTGATTGCTTACTTATTCAGAAATCTACTTCAGAAACATTTTTCATTATTCTTGTCCTAAATATAGCTAAAACCTGACTAAACCATTCTCCCGCTAATAGCGACCCTGACTCGCATGTGAAATAAGCTTGTACCCAGATTATATGGCATATGAGTTGATACAACTCGACTTCTCATCAATGTTCAAGTTGTTTGACACTCGTTCGATAATTTCTTATATGCTTAAAGTAAAATAAAAAGTACCTAGTTATAGTCTACTTTCAGTCCGAATGACCGCTCAGTCGACTGTACATTTACTCCCCTGGTCATTGAGTCATTGGCCTGCAATATTGAGCACTGCTAACATATGGCGCAGAATCGGATAAGAAGTAGTCAAACTTGCGATAGATCAACTTTTTGTCGTACCCTTTATTACTTTTCTACAGTTACTCTGTTTGCAGCTCAATCATTGAGTACACTAGCGAAAGGTGGATACAGTTTGTTCACTTAAATGTTTTCGTTATACATGCACTTTACCACTGTATTTGCCGTCGCGGTTGTTGTAGACTAGTCGGAGAGGGGATACGTTTATTTACACTGTTTGTCTTTTAGGGTGGGGATGGAATAAGTGTGAGGTTGGGCGCCCATAAACCGGTTTAACCCCCCAGTGACTTTTGTCACTGACCGTTCCAAGGCGGTACTTCCATCTTCCCCCTATTGCATGTTTGTTTTGTCTTTGTGCGTCTCTTGTTGTTTTTATAGTTATGTACATTTGCTGTTTCCTTGTGTTGCTGTTCGGGCGACTGTTTGTTCTGTATGTGGTGTTTCCTGCATGACTCATTTTTGTACTTTTTTTTTTTAATAGACATAACAGTAGGGCAAAGATAAAGATCCTTGATTTGGACTTATGATCACCTAAAAGGAGGGTTACTGTACTACAGAACATGTTTTATATGTTGAAAATATGTAGCAACAAAAGATGGTGCATCCGCATTGAAAATCATGTCTATTTCTTGCAGATAGGAGGTATCAGAATCCAAAATATTTGACAATCTATCGAATCTGAGGTAACCAAATTGTACCTAATCCAAATCTGTGGAGATAGCATTCATTTGTCACGGCGGAGTAAGGGTGAAAAGACATAGTTGAATTACGACTGTTTTGTAAAGATGATCAAATAAGACGTAGCAACATTGAACAGATCTAAATGTGAGCAGACATCATTTTTAACTGTGCGTTAAGGGATCTTTCTGAAGAACGATTTATCCTGTTTGAAATTACCTCCTATCTGCAAGAAATAGACATTATTTTCATGCTTTGGTCCATGCTGTTTATAAATGTAACTTAGGTCGCGAAAAGAGGGGTAAGCGTTAACCAACCACCTGTGCCAGTTGTAAAGGAACCCAATGTTGTTGTTTTTTTGCGGTCATTGTAAAGAGGTTTAACCCTTCGCTTGCTGAATTTTAAAATACATTTCTCCTTCTTTACCCATACCCTGTTGTATAATTACATATATATATTCACTGTGTACAAGTATTTCGCTGTGCAATCACTGCTGTGGAGTGCACTGGTTGCACAATCAACTTGTAAATAGTGCAGACCCTGATGAGACAGCTCCTGCAGGAGCTGTCTCATCTGGGTCTTCACTATTTACAGGTATGTATATTGACGCGAATAGCAAGCGAAGGGTTAATGTTAGTTGTTTAAGTCAAGCGCAATAACATGTGTGTATGTGTGTCCCAGACTTAGGTTAGAACATATATTATTTCATGATTGGTATAAAGTATTAACCAAATAAGTCCATGTACGGACATTAAACAAATATCATTATCACATCAATATAACGTTGCACTGTAATTGGTTTACAATTAGACACAGAATGTTGTTGCACATTACTCTGGCAAATATATCATGTGCATTTTTGTAGACGATTTTGTGATTATATTCTTATGTCTATGTATTTCTGTCAACAAATATACCACTAGGGTCCACTTTATACACAGTTGTACGTATAGATGCACGTTTTTTTTGTAATTGAAGTGCCCTTGGATATAATTTGATGTTTCATAACATTTGAATGTCTCGGTTTTAACAATATACGATAATGGAAACAAATAAAACACACTCTTCAATAGCAGTAAAGTACGGAGAATAACAGACAATGGGTCCATTCATAGTGATAGTATAGCACACAACGAGTCTCGGTTGCTTTTAAGGTCGTCTTAATATCCTTTTTTAAATAAGCAGACTACTTATTCTATTCTTCTGAGGCAACCGTCTCTTGTTACGAACGTATATGTATACATGGTATTCAATTTAAGAGTATTAATGGCGTGATGCTTAGGCCTGCAAGTGTTGGTATCAGGCAATGTTTCAAGTGAAGCCTATTCATTGTAGTGCCTGAAGATATTTGTCAGTTAAATTCAGAGACGATAATCAAAAGCGTGACAAGTGCATTCCAACTATTTAAAACTCTACTCCATGAGTATTTATAAAAGCCATACTGACATGTAGAGGACCAAACATTCTGAAACTTCTGATATAGTTGCTTGTACGACAGACCCCCAGCAAAGCTATTGAAAAAGTGTCCTGGTAACGGTTGTAAATGGACACTTTTGTACGCACGTGATTCTTGTGGTTAAAATATATCTACCTAGGATTTGAATTGGGTGAACCAAGGGGAAAACATTTTGTACTCATTTGTGAAATATTCATTTTTATTCATTTTTAATCAAAATTAAAAGTCTACAACGTACTGTCGTACAAGTAAGATACATGTACTCGTCTTACTACCAAAGTGTTTTCTTACAACCGTTATCAGGACAGGTTGTTCGCATGACCTCAGACAAGTGTCCTCGGCTACGCCTCGGACACGTCTTCGGTCATGCGAACAAACTGTCCTGATAACGGTTGTTAGAAGACACTTTGGTAGTAAGACTCGTACTGTATCTATTACATATAGATGTCTCATCATGATCCACACTCTGTCAATACTTTATCAAACGTGTGTTCGAGGTAAGTGTTAAGTGGAATCATTTCAGGTTACCCAGAAAGTGTTGGTCTTTACCACAATCACAATGCTTGAATTAGTTATATAAAGGTTTTGAAACTGTTTCCAAATTCTTAGCTTATCACTGTCGGTTTAACCATTCGCTTGCTATTCACGTCAATATACGTACCTGTAAATAGTGAAGACCGAGATGAGACAGCTCCTGCAGGAGCTGTTTCATCAGGATCGGCACTATTTACAAGTTAATTGTGCAACCAGTGCACTCCACAGTAGTGATTGCACAGCGAAATACTTGTACACAGTGAAGATATATGTAGTTATACAACAGGGCATGGGTAAATAAGGAGAAATGTGTTTTTAAAATTCAGCAAGCGATGGGTTAACACTTTCCTCAGTGAATATCCAGGTGAAACTATATGACGGTACTAAACGAGCGTGGCTGAATTCAAATGTAACGAACCTACCGTGGCTCTAGGGGTCAGTGGAGCATTACATGAGAAGACAGAACGTTTATCAAAGTCTATCCCCACCCCTTACCCTTCGAATTGTGTTCCATGTTGTCTGGGTCTGCATAATTGTGTAAATACGTCTTCGTCTAGTTACTAGTTGCACAGGCCGAAGGTAGTGCTCTATGATGGTATACTCTTAAACTTGGATACAGGATGAGCTTACAAGACTCATGTATTACTTTTTCCCTGTCGTGCCCTTAACGGCTTACCTGCAGGTGCTCTGACTTCAGCAAAGTCATTGAGTACATATTTGACGGATTGTCACAGTTATTATGCTATGTTTTACATGTTGTCCTGTATTCACCGTCGTCTATGTTGTGGGTAAGTCCAGCGGGGATACCTTTATTTACAATATTTGTAAAGCTAGGGTGACTTTGAGAGAAGTGTGAGGTTAGGACGTCCGTAAACCGGTTTAAACACCCAGTGGTGTTTTTGCTACTGACCGTGCCAAGGCGGTACTCTCTTTGTCACCCTTCCTTTTGTTTGCCTTGCGTCTTTGTGCTTGTGATTTGTTCATGTGTGGAACATTTGTCTCTGGTTCTTGTGTGTCTTTTGGTGTTTTCTGCGTTCATTTCGTGTGTGTGTGTGTGTGTGTGCGTTTGGGTGTGTGGTTGTGTGTGTGTGTGTGTCATGCTGTTTATCGGTGTTTTGGTGGTGGTTGCGTCTTGCATGTGGCTTTGCCTGCTTGACTTTACTACTTTTCCAATTAACAAAGATATTTCAGAAATCCAGATAAGATGCGTAAATCAAAATAGTATAACTTCTTGGTTTCTCCAACAAACACTTACCGATTTTGATATTTGAGTACGCACCGTTATCTGTAGCTCTGCATTTAATAAAGGTGCTAACACACTAGGATAAATTACGGGAGCTGTTTGACCTGGGTCGTGGTTGTTTGCAGATGAGTAAAACATACTGTTTTCAATGTACATATAGCAAAGATGAAATCTTCAACTCATTCTTTAGTTGTAAATCTATTTAATATGAATGATGGGTCTGGGAAGATACATAACCCAGTAACAGACATATGTATGTGTATTCCAGTATACTAGAGCTCCTCTAATTATATATTCAATGAATAAATATATGTGTCTTTAAAAGTATGTGGTGTTGGCTTAATGCAAGACGAAAATTGTGCAGAAATATCCTGCGGGAGCTTTCTGAATTACATTTGGAGGGATTTCGCTGTACGTATACTTACCAATATTATCCTTGGGCTATGAAAGTTGCATCCTGGAACTCATATTTAGATAAGGTCGTTTACTGTATGTCAACCTAAACAGGGTATATGTATGCATGCCTTATGAAACACTATGTCTTTAACTTTACAATACGCCAACTAGAGCATTAACTAGAGAAAAGGAACATTTAAGAAATTTGTAAGTTTGAAACCATTGTGATAAATAGAGCTCTATTTATCATAATGATTTCACAAAGTGACTTTTACAGAGTCGTCAAAAGTCGTCAATATGAGGGAATGGGTTAAGCAACCATCTGTGTTTGCAGTCTCCTGTATCTAAAACGTTCATGTTGCTTTAGTGAGACTTTGTTGAGGTAAACCTCCTACAGGAGCTTTCTGAATAACTTTCGTCCGCATCGTCACATTAGAGGGATTTCACTGTACGTCTACTTACCAATATTATCATTGAGCTATGAAAGTTGCATCCCGTAACTTATATTTAGATAAGGGCGTTTACTGTATGTCAACCTAAACATGATATGCATGCCTTATGAAACATCATGTCTTTGACTTTACAATACGTAAACTTACAAAGACTGCGCATGCTAGGACTCATGCATTCTCCATATCTAAATAAGGGTGTTTTACTGTACATCAAACTAAGAAGGTTATGAGGCATGTTTCTTGTAACTTATTAATTAGATGGGTTTTTTATTGCACGGCAACCTAAAACGATTATACATGCTCTATGACACATATTTCCTGTAACTCATATCTAGGTTATCAGTTATATTCATTAAAGCCATGATTCGGACAGGATAAAGTCCGTTAATATACAACCAGTGATTCTATCGCATCATTTCTTGCCCTTTTCATGTTTTTTATGATCTGACACGAACAACATAGACCAATATGAGACACCTAGTAACTTGGCATCAGATCAGGATCCAAACTGTTAGACAATCGTTAAATAGAGTCAAACAATCATTACACCAGATCCAACTTTAAGAAACTTATACCCTAAGCAGAGTAAGGTTTAGAATCTTACAATGTAAACCGAAAATGGCGACATAGTGATGTAATAGACGGAAAAAGGCGAAATAGTGATGTAATAGACGGCCTAAAAGTCAATATCTAGATAGTAATCAATCAGAACTTTTTCATGAACTATACTCGTACCAGAAATAACGGCGGTCGAAAACTTGGATGTCAGTGTATGTGGAAACTAAGATACCATATCTAATAGTAATAGTTTTCGTAATCAGTCATTGGAACGGAATTAATCAGACACATATGAGCTTATTTAATATCTATGGACTAAATGATTAACCCTTGAATCCATAAATATGCCTTTCTACGTTTTTGCAAACAGAACAGACCTAGTCCGGAGCCGTCTGATCGGGGTTTGCTCTGTTTGCTTATGTTGTGGGGAAGTCCGGCGGGATATCTTTATTTATAATGTTTGTTTAGCTAGGGTGACTTTGAGATGAGTGTGAGGTTAGGACGTCCGTAAACCGGTTTAAACCCCCAGTGATGATTTTGCTACTGACCGTGCCTAGGCGGTACTCTCTTTGTCACCCTTGCTTTTATTTGTCTTGTGTCGTTGTTCATGTGTGGAATGTTTGTCTCTAGTCCGTGTGTGTTTGTTGGTATCTTCTGCGTTCATCTCGTGTATGTGCGTGTGTTTGGGTGTGTAGTTGCGTGTGTGTGTGTGTGTGTGTGTGTGTGTGTGTGTGTGTGTGATGATATACATCGATGTTTTGGTGGTGGTTGCGTCTTGTATGTGGCTTTGCCTGCTTGACTTTACTACTTTTTAATCAATAATATAAATGTGAATCTACAGTTTCTACCATGGCCAAATGTTCCGGTGTCCATGTGTTCTTTTATAACCGTTTATCTAATTAATCTTCATGACGCTATTATTTCCTTTATGAATATCCATGGAGTAAAGGTTTAATAAAAACATATTGAGCTTTCTGAATAACTATCGGACATTGGCTATTGCAAATAATCAATTTGTGAAATCGAAATACATTTACAACCTTGATGTTCAGCAATATTATGCAAACAACTTCGAAGCTTCAATCAGAATAGGGACTTCACGGGGAAAAGCCAATATATCCACTATCTGACTCGCCTTTGCAAACAGTCATGATCCAAAAAAGGCACAGAACAACGCGGCGTCTCATCAAGGCCCAAGCTGTCCGAGGCTCGCCCAATACGTTATCAACAACTAGGTTGAATCGGAAGTAGTCATACCCTCTCCAGATCGAACTTTAAGCAGCATTTTTATCTATAACGGGGAAGGAATTAGGGCTAAATAATTACGTAAATTATAGCCCTCATATTTGTAAACTAAATTGACGTGAAATCCGTTTAAAGTCATCCAGCTACATACCATACAGACAAATTGCAGTGTTCTCAATGCTTGTTTTGTTTGGGTTTTATCGGGTTTTACGTCGTTTTAATAGTATTTAAGTCATATCACAACGTTCAGCTAATCACAGAAGACCCCAGACGGTTTTTCTGTGCACGAAAAACATTGCAGTGCATGCTTGTACATAGACCGTAATTTAGTGCGAGCTCTGTATAACTTGCCAGTCAAGACGATAATCAAATGGAATATATGTTGCTGTGATTTTTTGTCAATGTACATGCTACCGGTATATTTGTTATTAATTGCCGATAGTAAGAAATCGCATAATATAAATCGAGTAATATTCAATATAACCTAAAATTGATATAGGATAGATAATATATTCTGAAAATGGTTGATCCTTCAAAAGCAAAAGTAGAAATGCAAAAAGAGAATATTGCAGACTCGGTTTTATTGAGTATGTTCATGAGTAGTAATTAAAAGTGCAACACTACTCCCGCCCCTAGCACCGGCTTAAGCAGTATTCAATTTTCAAAACTAATAACATCCAAACTAATGATCCCGAAGGACCAGAAAATATAACAAAACTGAGAATGAAGTACGGGGCGACTTTTACGGCCGCAACATAAGCCATTGTTTAGAAATTTAAGAATGTGGATTTTGTATGGTTTCAGACAATAATTTCAATATACTTAATGTTTTAAATGATTCGAAAAACAAGCAAAACGTCATTGTATTGGGGACATAGAGCCTAATAAATAGCATCGGTCTTGTATCATTGAACATAGATGCATAGATGAATAATATTTCCTGTGTTTCTCAGTCAACATCAGAGCAACAGATACATACGCATACTCAAATACTAAGATTGTCATTTCTCCACTATGCTGTGACCACTTTTTAGAACTGTCTCTTCGAGACGATTCTAAAGTGTAGTCACATATATAGTGTTTGGTGGAGAAATAAATGAATTGGTCTTGAAAATGTTTACATTTACCCATCTTCTCTTGACCTCTGCCCTAAAGCGTTACTACCTTTAAGCAGTGCCTGTAGTTCTCAACCATACCCTATAGTGCGATGACCTTGAGGCAACTCCTGCGCCTACGTTTATAAACCAACCCGTACACTGTGCCTACCTTAAAACAGCTCCTGCATTTCTCAACCAAACCCTACACTGTGACTACCTTAAAACAGTTCCTGTATTTCTCAAGCAAACCCGTTGTCGTGATATCCTTTAAGCAGCCACTGTATTTCTTAACCAAACCCTACGCTGTGCCTCCTTTTCATCATTATATATATGTTTTCTATTCTCATTGAAATACAGAGCGAATGGTTAAACTACTATTCTAACCGCATGCATTTAACCATGATGATACTAACGGTTTGTGCACATGTATTTGTTTCAGTCGTCATTAACTCTTTCGGCGCCAATGTCGCCTGTTGGCACTATTGAAAACAGTGCAGTCCCAGGTCAGATGCCGCCTTTTCAAGGCGGCATCTGGCCTGGAACTTCACTGTGTTCTGTATTAGTTTAGCCCAAGCATACAGGTTTTTAAAAACAAATGTTTTACTAATATACTTTTATTATTTAGTTTTGAATTATATTTAATATGAAATTATTATTGCAGACGACACTTTTAAATTTGGCACCTAAAGAGTTAAGTGGTACATCTATCTACAGCTTTTCCGTGGTACAAACTCTCGTATTATTGTTAATGTTTTCTTACCGTTGCAACATTAACATCTCAACATTACTTTCGACCAGTATTAAACTGTGACGTGTGTTTCTAGATATGTATAGTGAGACAGTTTTAGAACAATCCTGTATTCTTAAGTTTGGAAGGACCGAACTTTTACCTCAAGTCATCCAGAAGTTCAACTTATCGGAGTTCGTGATATTGAAATTCAACTGCGTATACTTATATGCCGTTTTTAAATATATTACTCGGATATCAATCATTTTAACCCTTCGCTTGCTATTCACGTCAATATACGTACCTGTAAATAGTGAAGACCCAGATGAGACAGCTCCTGCGGGAGCTGTCTCGTCAGGGTCTGCACTATTTACAAATTGATTGTGCAACCAGCGCACTCCGTAGCAGTCATTGCACAGCGAAATATGTGTACACAGTGAAGATATATGTATTTATACAACAGGGCATGGGTAAGGAAGGTGAAATGTATTTCAAAATTCAGCAAGCGAAGGGTTACCTGTTGATGGGAAACTGGGTAACTGGGTTAAAAAGATCATCAAATTGCCTGTTGGCCACTAAGGGCATGTCACGTACTAATTTCTGTCAAACTGCCGTAACATATTTTAACAGAGCTAACCTAATTATAGTAAGTATTCGGACAGACATAACCAAATAGTGCAGACATCCTGAAAGTGTCATTTGAAATTGTAACTATTGCCTCCCACACTGACTTTGCAGTACTACAAACTGGTTCACAAAAAGAGGGTATACCAGGTCTCCATATATTTACAATAATTAGGGTACTGTGGTATTCAGTGACAGTCTCGTCAACAGAACTTATCTATGCTGCTATTCAGCTATTGAATGGATGTTTTTTCTTGCTTCATTACCAGCCATACAATCAACTAAGTGTCTTCAGAGACCTGACCCCGATTTCATGAACAAGCTCAAATAATAGCTCCGGTGACCCTGTTCTTTCCAAATCGTGGTATTTGTAGACAAATGAATACATTTAATTCCTTACATCGTGATGAGTCATATAAGAATTGACGTCACCATGAACATAAATTAGCTGTTATTTTATAATGGCACATGAACACAGGACGTTTTAGTCATGACAGAAACTGTAAAATCAGCTATATGTAATGTCATTAGCAAATAGAGAAGACCCTGATCAAACGGATTCTACAGGAGTCGTCTGATCAGGGTCTATCCTGTTTGCAAAGGCGTAGTAAGGCATTAAAATACGTCTATGGGTAAATGTTGGCGTTTTACACTTCAAATATTATCCTAAATATGAAACAAAAAGTCAAACAGGGAGAGCCACGTACGACAGGACACCGCACCAAACACCATCAAACAAAATACGACACAACCACAAGACATAACCCAACAGGACGTATATCAAGACGTCAAACATTAAACATATAAAATAACAACGTCGACCAAAGTGTGAAAGCAGGAGTACCGCTTTGGAACGGTCAGTAGCCAAAAAGGCTACTAAGCCGTGCTAAATTAATATTTGTAGGCATATGCGAGTATGTTGGGTAATACAAAATTTAGCCCATTAGTTCCCAGTACCCCTTAACAAGAACGTAGGCAAGTATATCACTAATCAGTATTAGCTGGATTTTAATAAAGTCATAGGTACACAGGAATGTGTGGTATTGGGCGAAACAGGAGAGTCAGCTATATTAAAACTGCATAAGCAGCAAAAGTACAAAAATGAGTAATGCAGGAAACACCACATACAGAACAAACACTCGCCCGAACAGCAACACAAGGAAACAGCAAATGTACATAGGTAGAAAAAACAACAAGAGACGCACAAAGACAAAACAAACATACAATAGGAGGAAGATAGAAGTACCGCCTTGGAACGGTCAGTGACAAAAGTCACCGGGGGTTTAAACCGGTTTATGGGCGCCCAACCTCACCCTTATTCCATCCCCATCCTAAAAGACAAACAGTGTAAATAAAGCTGACCCTGGTCAGACGGTCCGTACAAGAAACGTGTGTTTACTTTATTTGCAAGCGTTTATACGACTGAAATGGCTAACCCTTTCCTCCATATAACCTTCTCATGCATGTAACATATAACACCTTCTCACGCATTTGCAAACAGAGAAGACCAAGATCAGGTGGCTCCTAAAAGAGCCATCTGATCAGGGTCTGTGTGCTTTTTGATATGATATAGATCTGATTCTACAGTTTTGGTCAGAGGGAAACATCCCCTCAAACAGTTTACATTATAAAATGTCAAGAAATAAATAATCATGATTGCATCATTTCTTACATGAATAATGAACAGGGAAAAGCTTTAGGAGCTATTTGAAATCACGATAATGTCTGAATTTAAATACAAGAACAATGCTTTGACAATAAATTAAAATCCGACACGTACAATACTAGAGGCTCTCTTTCCTTTAGTTCAACAATACAATACCTCTTTCGGCTAGCCCATAGTTTGTGTCAACCTAACAAAGCACACAGGTGTTAAAATCACTAACATTATAGTATGCTCATAAACTGGTTAATAATACCAAAGTTGGTTTGTCACCATAGTGCTTTTCCACGCATTGTATTTATTTAAAAAGGCTACATCCGTGTTGTAGATACTTTGGTACATTTCTAAATATTACAGTATAACCTGTCTTAAGCGACCATCAAAGAGAGGTCTAACCATAGGTCTGTAGTGCAGGTGGAAGCTTAATGCAGGTCAATAGTAATGCAGAAAGCAGTTTTTCTTAAATGGTATAATATGCAATAAATATTTTGCTCATTAATACTCAGTAGGTGAAGAGTTCAGGCTCCTTTTACAAAATATAATACGAAAACTCTAAACGTATGATGTTGTTTCACTGGGCCATGTAACCTTACGACCTAATTAACGTTCGAAGACCAATACTGAGAATGTATTTTCTTATTATTATAGACTGTTTTAGTATAAAACGGTTTTGTTTCTTTCTTTGTGTCGGGATTTTACGTCGGTAAGCAGTATTTGTTTTAGTCATATCGCGATGCCCAGCACATTACAGGTGGAGGAATGCCAAACATGTTCCTTTGTGCACGGAGCACATTCCATTGTTTCCATTGTGATCGCTTAAAGCAGAATAGAAATGTAGGAGGAACAGTTAGTGAAGCCATTCTAACAAATATAAACCAGTCGATTTCTCTATCTGTCTCTCAACACTATACATGACTCAAGTAAACGCCATGTATTCATATAACTCAAATGTAGTTGCTCGTAAATCACAACACACCCTCTCTCTTTTGCACAAAACCATTAAGGACATTGACTATATGTAGAGCAATGACCTTATAAACAGTATACAAAGAGTAAACAACCTCGCCTCAAAGGCAATAAAACACATTTCTGTATTAGCACAGACTTTGCGCAGAAACAATCTAACGATATCTAGCCCTTGCCCCGCTGTTTCCGCTCCAATTTGGTTCAGTTGTAATTCTAATTACTTCCGATTCAATCATGATTTTAGGAAATTATTTACCGTGTGTCAAACAGCATGGATCCTGATGAGACGCTGAGTGTCTTGGCGTCTCATCGGAATACAAGCTGTTTGTAAATACGAATCAAATCGGGCTTAGCGGGAAAAGGGTTAAGATTCATTTAGGGACTACTATTACCCGCACCAATTTACAATGCTTCAATGAATACAATTCCATTAACAACTCGAGTTACACGATACGAGGTGAAGCATAGGCATATCAAATCTGTTCTGTACTAATTGGTTCATGAGTACCGTATGTCTTAGGTTAATCTTGACAACCCATGATAACATTGGACCTTGTATACCACAACAGACCAATTTTGTCTTTAATACTTTAGACGATTCCTAAACATCTGGCAGATGCATTTTATATTAGTCTAAATTTGAAATATGAACAATTTATTGTCGTTTAGAGGTGAAGTACTGGTAAAAAAATAATTTCATAATTAATCGCTATATGACGCACATGACATTTTTTGTTGTTCAAGACACACATTGGAATTAAAATGTCGCTAATTCATTGATAATTGTATTCACAAAACGTAAACTATGCCTTCGCACTACTGTTGAGACCTTCAATTCAATTTTTAAATTCGGGACTTTATAATTATATATATATATATATATATACATTAAGAATTAACTATATTTTTTGTCTTGATCAAATCTTCAAACGGCGGAAAATCTGCCGGAAAACTAGATCATAAGTCAGCTTGCGAGATCCCCCTCCCGATTTCAACATTCTTAAATTTATGACCTGGCCTAAACTTGAATTAACATTAAGGTGTATCTTTTATATAAAACCTTAAATTCAATACAAATTATATTGTTTGCGGAAAGAGAAATGTTTTGGTATGGCAGGATGTTTCGAAACTGCAATTTGTCAAGTACTTTCACAAACTCTATGCTAGCGAAGTGTCATCCAAAGACAGATTAACCGTTTGAATGCTGAATAAGTTTCTGTTGGTTGAAAATGGTGTCGACTTCAGTTAATTTCTTATCAACAACGCCGTCAGAGTGTCAACTAGTTTGGATCATGATGATAGACGCCGGGTTACTCCTCGTCGCATCTGCATCTAAACTGTTTGCAAAGATAACCACTCTATCCGCCCGCATCAGGCTAATGGTTAATTTGTACTCGTGTTTAGTAACTGTACTTTGTAAATCAATTTGCGAATCATATTTATTTCAATAACTGTCAAAAATCTTTTAACCCTTTCCCTCATATAAACGTGTTTCTACGCATTTGCAAACAGAGTAGACCCAGATCAGACGGCCCTATAGGAGCCGTCTGATCAGGGGTACCTCTGTTTGCTAATGGAAATTGATAGATAATGATGTTTCTTTACTTTCTAAACTGGCTAAAATATCCCACCTTTCATATATCATTATAACTAGTTTGTCCATGAATATTCAGTAGGTTTTGAAATTTGTAATGAAAATAGAACAAGGAAAGGTTTAAACCACAACAACGTTTATACAGTACTGGGGTTGGGTTAGGCGTCTTGTACACATGTCTCATACAGGATTGGGATTGGGTAGGCGTCTTGTACAAACGGCTCATACAGTATTGGGGTTGGGTTAGGCGTCTTGTACAAATGGCTCATACAGTATTGGGGTTGGGTTAGGCGTCTTGTACACATGGCTCATACAGTATTGAGGTTGGGCTAGGCGTCCAAAACTCAGCTCCGATACGCACGGCTCATACTGCGATCGTTATAGTTACAGAATGACTTGTTCGCAAACAATCTCTTGTCAGTTCCCTGAAAATACCATTGTCTCAAAAATCGCTTATAAATCCAGTCAAATAGCAACTTCTCAAAGATATATTGAGATATGATGGAAATGCGGTCAACTCAAATTATGAAAAATATATTCTTATTTACTGAATTGTATAACCAATCACGATCTCGCAATACAGTAAAACCTCTCTATAACGGCCACTAAATTACATCAAGTATTTTGTGTTATATGCAGGTGGCTGCTTAAAGCAAGGTGAAAGTAAAACAGAACGCTCCTATAAGTGCTTTCTGTTTTACTTTCACCTTGCTTTAAGCAGCTACCTGCCCTACATACCAACTAAGTAACACTATTTAGTGGCCGTTATAGAGAGGTTTTACTGTATATTAAAATTAGTAACGGATTCCCCAGGGATACGGGTTGTTGACCAATCAGAATGTCACATATTTAGTAGTCTTTCTGACCTCTACAGTCGCTGTAATGGGAACGCATGTACCATCCATGAATATCTCTTCGATGACTTAAATCATCATTTTTCAAGAAAAGTGTTATACTTATTCCCCTATAATTATCAAGACCGGGAATTGTTATACAAAATTGTTGTCACACAAGAGGATTATTTCACAGATATGTTTATTGGAAAGAAATAGTCCAAATAGCGAACACTGAAATAGATCAAATTATTCCCAGAAAAGAAAATCATTGTCTGAGAATACATGAAATCACACAAAAGCCTTAGCCCAATTTATTACACCCATAAATATTCATAACTCATAAATATAAAGGAAAGGAGAAATTTGTTAGATTGCTTTGTTGTTAATGTCTGCATTTATATCTCAACAAAATAAAATGTATTATACATTTACCACCATGTATCTTGGCAAGTTATGGTTGAAATGACAAAAACAAATCCAATACAGAATACAGTACAACCTGTCTTAAGCGATCATTTATTTATTGAACATAGGAGTTATACATAGGTGGTTGCTTAATGCAGGGTGGAAGTAAAGCAGAAATCTCCAATAGGAGTGTTCTGCATCGCATTCAACCTGCATTAAGTTACTGCCTGTCTTAAAATCCAGACTTAGACCTACTTTTTATGATTGCTTGAGTTAGGTTCTACTGTCACTCTAGAAAATTATGTTTATGTCAAAATAATGGCATCATGGATTGGATTTATTGTTATAGTAGCACATGGAGACCCGAAATTTATTATATCATAAGGACACAGAACAAACCCTAATCAGACGGCTCCTAAAGGAATCGTCTGACCTGGGTCTAATCTGTTTGCAAATGCGTATGTATGAAGTAAAGGGTTACACCATTCATACTACTACTGCTGACGTAGCACTAACTGTACAAACGTTCAAGTAACAAGCAACCATGCTAGAGTATGCTACTATACATATCATAGTTGTCCAGAGTAGTTTTGGCACATTAACTCCATTGTTCATGGGTGTTTTAGTTAACCCATTCCCTCATATTGACGACTTTTGACGACTCTGTAAAAGTCACTTTGTGAAATCATTGTGATAAATAGAGCATTTGCTCCTAAAGGAGCAAATGCTCTATTTATCACAATGGTTTCAAACTACAAAATTCTAAATGTTTCCTTTTCTCCAGTTAATGATCCTTTTCGGTAGATATATTCAAAGAGGTTGTATCTAAATATAGTCTATGAGGTAATGGGTTAAAGAATCAGTTTGAACCATATAATACATGTTCAGAGTTAGAGAAAAGTCATTTATAGTTAATTTTAATTTGACGTTTCCACGAATTTGGGATACAGTAGAACTTGAATTTACCCATTACCTCATAGGTTATTTTAGACACAACCTCTCTGAATTAATCTACCGAAAAGGAGCATTAATTTGAGAAAAGGAAAATTTTAGAATTTTGTAGTTTGAAACCATTGTGATAAATAGAGCATTTGCTCCTATAGAAGCAAATGCTCTATTTATCACAATGGTTTCACAAATGACTTTTATAGAGTCGTCAAAAGTCGTCAATATGAGTGAAATGGTTAAGATGCAAACTTAGGGAATATGTTGCCATGGCAAACAGTAGATAATCCGATGTGTAACATGTAAGCTGTCAGAGTAGATGCTGAACAGACACTCTCTACAATAGCTATCTGATGTGGGTGTGCTCTGTTTGCTTATGACATAATATAAATATGGTTCATAGATTTTCTTTTTCAAAGCAAAATATTTCCTTGAATAATTCAAATTATAGCGATTAAGCAAATACATACCGATGGTCCCATTATTTCCTACACGCAAAGAGTTAAAACATACTGGGCATCGTCCGTGAGATAGTTGTCTGTTTGGAATGAGGTTCTCTGTCAACAAAATTATATATACCTTCTACAACTGATTATCTTAGAATTTCAAATTATCTAGAATTATTAAGGAAGAATGGAAAAGCCACGGGGATGAGGTTCCTTATAAATATTGATACCTCATGAATTTGATATTGAAGTTTATGTTCCTAAGTAACATGTTTTAAATGTATCTACATATATTGTGTTTAACTAGCAAAAATAATGGTTTGTTTGCTGTGACTCATCCACGTGAAAAATGGATGGGTTCCAAATGAAGATCTGGGTCCATGCTTATAAAGCTTTTAGTTGAGTCTGAGAACGTTCTCAAGCATTTGATTGGTCAGATTTGAGCCTTTGGCTCAAATCTGACCAATCAAAAGCTTGTGAACTCAAATCTGACCAATCAAAAGCTTGAGAACGAAACTCAGACTCAACTAAAAGCTTTACAAGCATGGACCCAGGACGGGTTTTCCTTAACCCATTCCTTCATATAAACGCATTTCCACGCATTTGCAGCATGAGTAGCTCCATATCAGACGGCTCCTCTTGGAGCTGTCTGATCAGGGTCTTCTCTGTTTGCTTATGCCATGATAACATATGAGTCTATAGCTTTTGTTAAAGCGACAAATTGTCTTGAAAATTAGATATTATAAAAACTCAACTAATAAATATTCATGATGTTATTATTTCTTACATGAATATGGAACAGGGAAAGTGGAATAAATTAGTTAATTTGGATACAAGTAGAGTCATGTGAAAGCCATATATCATGCACCTTTTTGTTAACTCATGTCTCGCTGAGCGCGACCTGAACAAGATCAAGATAATACGCCAGCCCGGTTGGTTGTCCGACACCAACCTTTAGCCTGTTGCAGGCGAATCTGTAACAATCTTTGTAAATAATTTGCATCCAGATGAGATGCCGAGTAACTCGGTGTCTAATCAGGATCTTGATCTATTTAACACGCTGAAAACGTCTTTTAAACGAACTGGTGAAGTGCTAACTGCGAAAAAGTAGTTTGAAGACATTTCTACTAACGGAATATTTGCTTAGCAGGTAATAGGTTTAGAGTTCATATTTATTCAAAGCGTACCCATTTCTGGATTGTTATGTGGACTTCAAGCTTTCTTATTCCGGAAAAAGAAGTTCTGGTTGGACAGAATTCTCACTGTTTTACTGATTCAACGCTGGAGATTTTCTATACAGTAGAACGTCTCTATAAAGGTCACTAAATTACATCAAGTTTTTTGTGTTAAAGACAGGTGGCTGCTTAAAGCAAGGTGAAAGTAAAACAGAACGCTCCTATAGGAGCGTTCTGTTTTACTTTCACCTTGCTTTAAGCAACCACCTGTCCTAAATACCAACTTATTAACTCAATTTAGTGGCCGTTGTAGAGAGGGTTTACTATATATTGGTCTGATACATTTGTTTGTGGATGTAACTCCCGTGAGTCTATCTGATGTAATGTTGTTCATCGATCAAACAGTATATATCGACTGACCATTACAACCAACTTGATCAGCTCGGCGAAGTCTAAGAAAGACATCGGAACCATTAAGAAGGCTATCGTATTGATATTCTAATTTCAAGTAGTCACAGCAAGTAGGAAGTGTTGATTGAGAAACAAGAGAAGTATTTTCATATACAATTACAATCATAAAACGCCAAAAGAGGTATCATACTGGGTCGCAGAGACAGGAAGCTGCTTAATGTAGGACGACCACATGTTTTAAAACGACACACACGTCTATCCATGAACCTTAAGCCTGCTATAGGCCGATGAGTGAGTACCTATGCAAACAGTTTGGATCCAGATGAGACGCCGAGTAAATCATCATCTCGTCAGGCTCCAAACTGTTTGAAACCCTGATTTCATTTTGGTAGACAAATTGATTATAGCTTGGAATTTGAGAATGCAGAAGGTGAAACATTCTGTAAAAATAATTTGCAGCAGGCTAAAGGTTAAGTGTCCACTTTAGAAACGTTTTACAGTTTAATATTTATTGAGATTTAGCATGTCCCTTATTTGATTATCCATTGTAAGAAATATTGCACGTTTCTAGAACTGGTATATTCATAAACTAGTATATACGTGGTACGTTTCAGAAGCCCGGCGTAAACCAAAGTGCAGAAATGTTTTCTATATATAGGTTGTAATGATTTTGGTCGGTCAGGCAGAACACCGAGAGCTGTGTATTCTCTTTTGACATTTTCTATTATATTTTGATATAATGTTGTTTAGATTGCATCTATGATTCGATATTGATATAGCACAAAATGTTGATGATTTATATATTATGTCAGACACTGAAGTAAATATGAGGACCTTTTTGCGCACATAATTAAAATATATAGAATGACCCAACTACTGTAAATTCCGTCGAAAGCGACCAGTAAAAATGTTCAATTATTGATATCAACACTTTACTCCATAAATACGCCTTTCTACGCCTCTGGAAAGGTCACTTGATGAAACAATTGTGATAAATAGAGCATTTGCTCCTATAGGAGCAAATGCTCTATTTATCACAATGGTTTCAAAACTACACAAATCTAAAAGTTTCCTTTTCTCTAGTCAATGCTCCTTTTGGGTAGATATATTCAAAGAGGTTGGGTCTAAAAATAGTCTATGGAGGAATGGGTTAAAAGGCATGTGGAAGATTGTATACAGGGCCAACGTTATGTACAATGTTACTGCAGGACCTTTCTATATAACCCTTTTCCTACAATAAGCAACACCTGCTTTTAACACAAACATATTTATGATTAAAGTGGCTCCCACTGTACATGTTACCATCACAATATTTTAAGAACGAGTTGGTTAAGTACATTAGCAACGCTGTTATGCATCTGAGTCGTTATATCATTGAAAACTAAATTCAATCCAACAAGGCACACTTATAATATTTTTGAAAATTGTTAGACACTGGCTTACAGTATTTTTGTTATTGTATATTTTAAATTTAAGAAGAAATTTTGTTATTCATTTTCATAATGGATAGAGTCATTCATGGATACAGTAGACCTTGTCTTAAGCGCCATTCATTTATTGAGCACAGCTATCTTAGAAAGCATGTGTTTGTTTAATGCAGGGCAAACGTAATGCAGAAAGCCACTATAGGAGCTTTCTGCATTACATTTGACCTGTATTAAGCCACCACCTGCCTTACAGACACATAATTAGACCTATTTTTGTTGGCCGCTTAACATGGTTTCTATAGGAGCAAATCAAGACTGTAATTGTAAAGTTCTCCTTTTCTCAAGTAAATGCTCCTTTTCATTGTATATATTCCAAGAGCTTGGATCTAAAAGTATCCTTGTCAAATTATCAATGTATCGAAAGTACATACGTATATATATATATATATATATGACTATTTACTCCATGAATGTGCATTTAAGATATAATAACATCATCGCTATTAATCAGATTTTTTAACATATGAACACAGGGTGATGGCAGAAAATCTACAATTATATATCTATATAAGATTATAAGAACACAGTACATGCCCTGATCAGACGGTTCCTGCAATAGACGTCTACATTTGGGTCTACTGTTTGCATAGGTGTATTTGTAAGGTGTGCCTGGAAAGGCTTTTAGCGGACAACATTTCTCTAGTATGACTAATACGTATTCAGATAGGACACAACTAACGGAATGGCCACAAAAGTGGATTCGCAACCCATTAATACTTGGTGAGGCCATCGATCAAACTGATTCATCTCATGCGTCTCGTCCCCAAAATATTGTAATGACATTCTTGGTAACTATGGTATACATGTAGTAGGTCACTGCCACCCACAGGGATCCGCGTACTTATTGTAAAAGACAAACGGTGATAACTACAGTTGAACTTCGATATCTCGAACTCGGATAACTCGAACTTCGGGATAACTCAAACAAAAAGCTCGGTCCTTCTAACATCTACAATACAGAATTTTATTGTTCTAAAATGTTTCACTGCACATATCTAGAAAAACACGAGACAGCTTAATGCAGGTCGAAAGTAATGCTGAAAGCTCCTACGGGAGCTTTTAGCATTACTTTCGACCGGCATTAAGCTGTAGAATTGAGATATATTTGAGATTAGAATTTTTATTGACTCGAACCTCTGTTATCTCGAACTAATTTATATGGTCACTTGAAGTTCAAGATATCGAAGTTCAACTGTATATCATAATCGCAGTGATTAATTTCGAAAATGGATTTTGAATCAGATATTCTTTGTTTATCTAAGGGTGTTTTTATTTCATTTTTCATTTTTGCATGCACGTTAAATCTTAGTATACTATAAGATGTGCCTGCATATGCTCTGATCTGGAGCAAATGCTAAACATTTCGATTCTTCCAATAGTGTGAGAAATCATTTGTCGAATTTCAAACATTTATACAGAGCAACACATAAAGGTGCGTAGTCAAATACTAAATTCATCCCTTCTTCACAACAGTAGTCACAGCATAGGGTTTAGTGGAGAAATAAAGACTGTTTTACTCATGTTATCTGGACCTCTGTTATGCAAGAAATGTTCTATTGTATACTAAAATAGATGCTAACCTGCGCATTAAGAATTGACGCAGTCGTTTGAAATTCACAAAATAGAGTTACTCCTTATCCAGCTAGTCTCGACCTGACTCGCATTTGCAAACGGTTTGGATTCAGATGATACAACGAGTAACTCGGCGTCTCGTCCGGATCCAAGCTGTTTACCACTTGGTCTTTAGTTTCGTAAGATTCTTGATCGATTCAGAGGTAGTCAATATTGTATAAAATCGAAATCTTTTATACATTGGGGGAAAGAGTTAGCCCTGTGAATGTGGGAAACAAATAATGCATTTTACAAAAAGCGTAGACCCAGGTCTGAGGGCTCCTACAGAAGCCCTCTGATCAGTCTACACTGGTTTTCATTCAAACTGCTCTCAGAATATTTACTATTGCATACTATTTAGACCTATTCCACTTCAGCGTTGAAAAGGTTAATCACATCACGAGCTATGTCAAGTAACTGCCGATGGCTGTTGGAAAAACGAATATGAAATAAGTTTATGTAAATAAGCATGTCTCCCGGATCAAATCTGTAACGAAACTGCCAATATGTCCGGAATAAATGACAAATGTAACAGCGCTAGAAATTAGATTTAATTAATTTGAAAGGTGTCTAAATTAAATAGTTTTAGGGTATATCTTTCGCAGATATACGTAACATTACTACATACCATTATTACAGATATAGTTCTACAGTCTCTTCCGTGTTCAAATATTCCTGTGTGCATTTGCTATTGTAAAAAAAATAATTCAAATAGTATTCATGAGGTCATACTATCTTGCATGAATATTCATGGAGTAAAGTGTTAAAAAATGTAATTACATCACTTTTACGCCAAGTCCCCGACTTGCATGTTTTAACCCTTCGCTTGCTGAATTTTAAAATACATTTCACCTTCTTTACCTATGCCCTGTTGTATAATTACATATATCCTCACTGGGTAAAGCATATCGCTGTGCAATCACTACACTGGAGTACATTGGTTGCACAATCAACTTGTAAATAGTGCAGACCCTGATGAGACAGCTCCTGCAGGAGCTGTCTCATCTGGGTCTTCACTATTTACAGGTAGGTATATTGACGCGAATAGCAAGCGAAGGGTTAACTCTTATCCTGCTATTCGTGACCCGAAAGGCATTTGCAAACAACGTGAATCCAGATAAGACGCAGAGTACCTCGGCATCTCATATGGATCCAAGCTGTTTGACACCCTGTACGCAGTTTCTTAAAAGCTGAGTCGAATTGAAAGACGTAGAAAGTGCCAAAGATCCCAACTTTAAACAGACATCTTTTATAGCGGTGTCAGTGTCATGAGAGTCAACACTTTAATACGTTAATCCTTCACTCCATGAATATTTATGCAAGAAATAATGACATTTAGCATATTGATTAGCAGATATTTTATAATTGCACCACCAACAAGGGAATGTTATATCATGATAGAAACTGTCATATCAGATCAGTATAACTTCATATGCAAACAGCGCAACCCCTGATCAGACGTTACCTACAGTAGCCGTCTCATCTGGGTCTACTCTATTTACAAGGACGTAGAAAGGCGTATTTCTGGAGCAAAGGGTTAAAGCTGTTTTGATAATACGACGATACATCTTGCTGGCCAATTGAAGTTTGGGAATAAGATAAGATACTTATACATTATGGCTCAATATAGGTTATTCATTTCTTATTGATACAAATCAAACTAATATTCAGCAAATGTCAAGATTACATTGATATTAATGGCTTAATATTGATACTGTATCGCGAACAATACTCGTTCATCAGTGCGTCTAGACACATACACAATGTCAATTGTTTGTAGATGTGGATCATACAAGTATATCATTGTCCAGTATAATTGCTTCGCATGAATGGACAAACACTTCATCCCTTACCCAACTAGGCAAGACAAACTAGTATGGCATTTAAAACAGCTTGGATCCATACGAGACGCCGGGTAACTTCGCGTCTCGTCGAGATCCTAGCTGTTTGACGTCCGGAAAATAGTTTCTCTAAACCTTGATTGAATTGAGAGTAGTCAAACATACATCAGGTCTAAACTCCACCAGCCACCGTTCTTTACAATAGGATAGTGCTTGATATAGCGAATCAAACAACAATTTAACACGATAAATGACTAGGAACCACTTTTGTCCCTTTCGACGTCAAATAAACTTCACCTGCTAACCCTTTCACTGCCAAACTCTGTCGTCTGCTAACTTTGTCGTCTGCTACAAATTTTCATTTCTTTTTCAATTTCTTCATTTTTGTTTCAAAAACATAGTAACAGTAACAAACATTTGAGATCCCGATGAGACGCCGAGTTACTCGGCGTCTCATCTGGATCCAAACTGTTTGCATAGGTAATCACAGATCCAGCATTGACAGCGAAAGGGCTAAGATTATCTACATGTTCATGTCTGAAATGACATTTTCTTTACAACACTAATCACTGTCAATCAGTTTGGATTCTGAGGAGACGACGAATTACTCCTCTGGATCAAACTGTTTACAAAGGGTATTCACAACACATTTCCCTGCCACCTAATGCCATCTATAAATGTTGTCGTATACCACAAATGCTGCTGCTGTATTCGCCTTCCTTGGTAAAACACTAGCACGTGAACAGTTTGGATCCTGGTGACAATTTTGTCTTGTATGAATGTGTCTAGTGATCCACACTTAGACTTCCTTGGAATGGCTGCATTAGAGCGAAAGTGTTCTATAGATCCAAAAGCTTTCAGTTATTCTGTCTTGTCAGAATATAAGACAACTGCATTATATACGTGCTCATATACCTTTAAATAGAATTATCCCATCGAACATATGTATGGTAAACTGCACATGGCAGCATAGGAGTACTAGAATCGAAACTTGATATTTCATATTTTCTTTTCTATATATCAACCCTTTCCCTCATATAAACGCAACGACACATTGAAATATTAATATATACCATAGCTTGATGATTTCCGCTCAAACTTTGATCTGCTACATTTTGTATTTACAGTAAAACCTCTCTATAACGCCCACTCAATTGCGTTAATTAGTTGATATTTAGGGCAGGTGCTTAAAACAAGGTGAAAGTAAGACAGAACGACTTTCACATTGCTTTAAGCAGCCACATGTCTTTAACACAAAATACTTGATGTGATTAGTGGCCGTTATATTTTGATTCGTTAAAACACTTGAGACGGTATTGACCCATAATCAAACTCGGGCTGCTCGGAGTCTCTCCCGGATCCAAGCTGTTTGAAGATGTCAGTCAGGTCGCGTTTAATTAGTTTTACTGATTCGTTTGCCTGGTGCATCGCGCAACATAAGCCACTGATATTGATACTCGTTAATTTGGTTCACCTTGTGCAATAAACTGTCCAATAATGTTGCCGTTGCTAAACAGACGTTCACTTATTTATAGATTGTATTTTGCACATATATCATGCTTTGGTTAAAAAATACAATAAAAGTAAAAACGATAGAAAATAATAACCACAAACGATAGTATCCATTTGCTATTTGAGTTCCAATTAATTTAGTCCTAATGGACTGAAAAAGAGTTTCATTCGATATACCATAATGAGACAAATCACCCTTGTTTCCACTGACATGTCTTGATAATTTACTTGTTAGAAAAAGGCAAAATGAAACAATGGAATGACTGGCAGTGGTGTAGAAGAGCCTAGTCACTAAATACGTACTGTTTGACATGATATTACACCCAGCACACAGTATTGGCGTAATGCATTGCAATATTTTCTTTTCAATGAAATAGTTTGGCTTTGAATTTGTTTGAAGTCTGCTGATGCTACAAAGCTGAGAGTTTGCATCAAGGATGGGGAGTTTCCTGTTAAAGCATGTTTTTTTGCTAAAGAAAGGTATCTGTTAGATATTGGATGTTTTGTTATTGACATGATTCAGCCGAATACATTTAAACGTCTAGCCTGCTGTCGGCGGGTCTTTCATTACCGTTGCAAATAGTTTGGGTCCAGATGAGACGCCGAGGAGCAATGAAGCTAATGCTACTATCTAAATAACGAAACATTTATGCCCGCTTATTTATAATTAAAAGCTTCAGAAACCAAATTGATAAGTTTGATTAGGCAAATTAGGACACTCGACGTAATTCAGGCGCTAAACTACTAATCCAATAAGCGTTGGAATTGATTAGGTAAATAATAAAATGTTTATTCCAATTCTTAATCACACTTACATGATAATAAAACAATCATTAAAATGTCAATAGCATCGTCAACAGTGTTGCTAATTTGCTTAATCTGTTCAATACTATTCATTATTTACTTATAGTAAAAACATGGTGCCATGCAAAACCCAATTCATATATAGCTCTCCTTATGTGTTTACCTAGTACAATGCAAACTGTAATTCATATATTGTACTACTTATGTAATTATGTAGTTCATGTAAAGTGTAATTCACATTGATCCTACTTATTTGTGTACGTAGAGCATTGCAAAAAGTAATTCACATATACTCCTACTTATTTGTCCCCGTAGAGCTTTGCAAAGAGTAATTCACACATCGCCCTACTGATATGCATATCTAACGCGAAGCGTAATTCACACATAGCTCTTCTTACGTGTTCAAGTAGTGCACTACAAGGCTTAAACCACATATAGTCCTACTTATTTTTTATGTGGCGTTATACAAAGTCTAATTCACATATAGTCGTTCTTATTTGACGATGTGGTGAATTGCAAAGTCTAAAGCACATGTAGCCCTATGTATTTGTTTATATAGTACAGTGCAAATCCTTATTCACACAGCCCTTTTTATGTGTTTACCTGCCGCAATGCACAATTTAATTCGCATGTAGCTCTATTTATTTGCTTACCAAGTACAGCACACATCTTTATTCATATATAGTCCTATTGATGTGTAACCTTGTGCAATACACATCATGATTCACTTATATTGATACATATATATTTGGTGCAATACACAACATACTGCACTGCACTAAATATTGATATTTATTTCCTTGGTGCAATACAAAACATAATGCACTTATTAATATTTATTTCCTGATGCAATACAGAACATGATACACTAATATTAATACGTATTTCCCTGGTGCAATATAAAACATAATGTATCAATATTGATACTTATTGCCTGTTGTAATACACAGCATAATGCACTAATATTAATTATTATTGGTCTGATGTAATACACTATATAATTCACTCAAATTGATATGTATTTGTTTACCTGGTATAATAAACAGTTTAAATCACTCTTAATTTAGTAATTATTTTCCTGGTGCAACACACAACCTAATTCACTTATATTGATTTTATTTGGTCAATGCACATCATATACCACTAATATTGATACGTATTTGTTATTTGTGCCAATGTACACCATATCTCACTAATAAACAACCCAACTCACTGAAAGTTTTACTGATTTGTTTGCATGGTATGGTGCATTGCTTTCGTAAATGAAAAAGTAAATTCACTCATATTGATACCTATTTGTTTACATCGTGCCGTAAGCATTCCAACTCACCCATAGTTTACTACTGTGTTTGCCTGGCGCAATAAACGGCATAATGCACCAAATAGGGCTGCCGTATTATTTATCTAATGAACACACTTGTTTCAATAATATTACTACTCATTTGCAGAGGTCCAGATAAGATGTGTAAATAAAAACATTTTCAAGAATAACTTTATTGTTTCCCTACCAAATCCCATGTAGCGACCACTCTTTAGAATCGTCTCGAAGAGACGATTCTAAAGAGTGGTTACAGCATAGGATTCGGTGCAGAAAATTATATTTTGATATTTTAGAACGCATCTTTATCTGTTGCTCTGCATTTGTTTTCCTGATGTAATATGCAGCCCATGTAAGCCTAGGATAAACCAGTGGATAGTCTGATACATGTTGTAGCAATAGGTATTGATCGTCTGTTAACATGTTTATCATGGTCCGTCTTGGCATTTCTTTGTACTTCTTTTAAATCCCCCAAAGACCTTGTGGGCAGTCGGAATTACAATACTAGGACTTAATTACGCCATTCAGGGATTCTTCTTTCCATTTCACACTGACGAACGAATCAATCAGGTTACAATAGCCTTAACAGCAAGACACTCTCTTGACCATGATTACATTGTCCAGACAATTTCAAGAGGGACATTCATCCTTTTTCTGAATTACTTAAACCATACGTCCAGACTTGTACACTCAACAATGTTTGATATATAATGTTGGATGAGAGATTGGGGGTCTCAGCTAAGTTGATAAGAGGTCACTGTTTAACTCTAGTCTCTGTTATGTATGAAATACTTGAATGAGGGTTTTGAATTAAAAACAGTGCATACCCTGATCAGAGAGATCATCTTTGTATCATCTGATCTGGACCTACACTGTTTGCAAGTACTGGTCAGTGCATCTAAAGGTTTATATATCCGTTTACACGAACTGCCTTAACACATATGTCATCACATTTTGAGACACGAACATCGTTTGATCGTTTAACCCTTTCACCGCCAAGGTCGCAAAAATGCACCACGACAAATACATGTAGTGCAGTCTCAGATCAGACGCCGTCTTTTCAAGGCGGCTTCTAATCCTAGATATCACTTTCTGTCTGAATTTCTAGTTCTAGATCTGCAGTTTAATCCTTTGAATTGTGTATTTATTGATCTCGTTTCCTTTTTTTCTTTTTTTTTTCGAGTGATTTAACAACACTAATCAAAATCGGGTTGCAGACGACAATTAGAAATTTGGCGTCGAAAGGGTTAAGCGACTACGTTATTTTGTGTTCTGAAAATGTCTTCAACAATCCGATTTCTATGTGTTTTGAATCCCAGCAACTACGTATATGCTAAACCGCAGTTGTCATGCATATCGATACAGAAGTGGCATGAAATAACTTCATATAGAATAAAGACAACCATTATATATTGTCATGTTGAAATTGGGGTAAGCCTATAGCAACCGTAAGTATTCATAACTCATAAGTAAGCTTTGCGTGTTTGTAACATTTTATCTTACTGTTACATTTACTCATAAATCTGATTTTAAATCGAAAACAGTCACCAGCAACATATAAAGGTGCGTACCCAAATACGAAAATCGTCATTTCTCCACCGGACTCTATGTTGAGGCCACTCTTTAAAATCGTATTGAAGAGACGATTCTACTAGACAAAACGAGTTCCCACTCATATTAAACAGTTTCCTCGTAAAATCGCACATTATGCAGAGTGTGTCGGGGTTAACGTTCCACCAACTACATTTTAGCTTTTAGAGACTGTGCGCCTACTTAGACATGCATAGTTCTGTCACTCTGTGGTCGTGATGTCAAGAGGTCAATATATCTGTAATGAACATAACAATATCTCTATATAGAGTACCATTAGCTAACCTTTCCCAACGAAAGGCCAGTATTTCATGACATCGCACATTGGTCGAATCCAAATGAAACAATGAGTAACTGTTTGATACCCTGCTTTTAATCTTAATGGAAGACAACTGCCGTGTAAAACCCCTTTTGAAATAGTTACCAGATACTCAGATATATAGTAAACTCCCTCTATATCGAACTTTAAAATTAACACCGATGCTGGTCTGTAAGAGAAGTGGCAGTTTAAGGCAGGTTGGAAGTATTACATTACTTTCATCTTGCATTAAGCCGGCATCTACATACACATATATGATTTGTTTTACTGTATAGTGTAGATATATATATATATATATATATATATATATATATATATATATATATATATATATATATATATATATATCACTTGTTTCTGTGGAATTCGTCTAATCAGTGTCTACTCTGTTTGTTTAACATTAACCTGGTATGGGCGGATGAGTGAATACCTACGCAAACAGTTTGGATCCAGATGAGACGCCGAGTAACTCGGCGTCTCATCAGGATCCAAACTGTTTGACAACCTAATTGCATTTTGGTAGAACAAATGATTACAACTTGAAATTTGAAACTGTAATAGGTGAAACATTATGTAAAAAGAATTTGCGCAGCATGCTGAAGGTTAATAATAAATACAGTGCTCCCTGCCTACAACGGCCCTCTCAATAGCGATCCCCTCCTTACAACAACGCATGTCACTGTTTCCGAAACAACAAGGCTCAAGAAACAACCTTTTTCCATCGTATTTCTTTATGCCTTCATCAAACCCTATGTTGTGACCACACTTTAGAATCGTCACTTTGTGACGATTCTAAAGAGTGGTCACAACATAGGGTTTGATTGAGGCATAACGGTTTTAGTTCTCGAAATACAACTGATCTGCGGATCTGCAAACAGGCTAATTATGTTTGATTTTCCCTCCCTATAACAACTCCCTCTGAACAACACTTACAATCTTCGTATCCCAAAGGGTGTCGTTGTAGAGAGGGAGCACTGTAATACATAATTGTATATGCATACAGTTTCTGTTGTGATAAGGTTATCTTGTTCACTCATTCCTTAATGAGCATTCTTCGGGCAAAATGTGACAATGGTTGATTAAGATCATAATACAGGAGCATTGAGAACATTATTCTTAACCAACGATTTCTAACCAGAGCTACAATCAAGTTGCGTACTCGGATACTGAAATCGTCATTTCTCTACCAAACCCTATGCTGTGACCACACTTTAGAATCGTCTCTTCGGGAATATATTTAATTTACGCATCATATATGGACTGCTGGCTAACACATTTAACCGGAACAACAGTGGAATTGTCCCGACTGAAAATGTTTCAGGCCGAATCAGGAAGGTGCGGTTGGTTTGGGTTAATGCTGAACTGGTTGTAAAAATAGTATCTGCTCAAAGTTTGATCCGCTTCAACTTTTACCACAAAAACGTGCCGCTGATGTCAATACAAACTGTTAACAGAGGGAGTCTGTAACAGCAGAAGATTACAGGGCAAAATGACGCAGATTTATCATATGGGAGCTTTCTGCATAGTTTGTGTCCTGTTTTAAGCTTCTACCGGTTTCAAAATTAAGAATTACAGTTAAACCTCTCTATAACGGCCACTGAATTGTGTAAGTTAGTTGGTACTTAGGGTCAATGGCTGCTTAAAGCAAGGTGAAGGTAAAACAGAACGCTCCTATAGCAGCGTTCTGTTTTACATTCACCTTGCTTTAAGCAGCCACCTGCCTTTAACACAAAATACCTGATGTAATTTAGTGGCCGTTATAGAGAGGTTTAAGTTGAAGTTTCGTTTAAGCGATACATTACTGCACTTTCAAAAACTGCTGACAGCGTTTTACACATCTTGGGTCCTGACTATAGGCATAGTTATTCGGCATCTCATTGGAATCCAAGCTGTTTACAAATAAGTATCTGTGTTAACAACCAAGGCCAAACCTCAGTCAATTAATTCAACACAACAAGTATATAACAGTAGGCCTATATAAACTGCAATAGTAATACTGGTGAATATTCATGAACGAAATGTCAGCATGAATATTTATCAGCTGATTGTTTTATAGCGGCATATGAACTCAAGAAATTTGGCCATGACAGAATCTGTATAATTCCCTATGCAAACAACAGAGCATGCCCTGAATGGGCTACTGGAGAATGTAATCTGTGTCTACTCTGTCTGCAACGACGTTAAATAGCATCTCTGTTAGGTATAATGTTAACGAAATATTCATTTACTCGCTCAGAAGTCTCAGTACAAGACCTTGATTGAGGACTCAATAGATGTTTGTTGACCTGACGAAAAGCGAATATTTAGTTTTTCCAACCGTGACGCGGCAGGCGGTGGCATTAACTCATAAAACGAACGTCTTATCTGCAGTTCAATCAGCTTCTTAATCGTTTCCATGGAATTCCTAAGCATCGAAGAAGGATTAATGATTTCAGCATGGAAATAAATACAGCTCGTAGTGCGAAATTCTCTGACGCTTATCGGTGCTTAGCCCTTTAAATGCAGGACATGCATTAATTGTCTTTTGCAAACAGTGTAGACCCAGATCAGAGGGCTCCTAGAGGAGCTCTCTGATCAGGGTATGCACTGTGTGCCATTCAAAATTATCTAGCAAAGCTGAAGTAATTCATACTGAGTGGACTCTATAGTTAGATACTGATGGGGCATTCCACTCTGAAAACAAGAGTTGAAAGGGTTAATCTTCAAATGAACCACGCGCGCGCTGTAGCTCTTGAGACCATTAAGATAAAATGTGAGGAACAACTATTTTATCAGTTGAACCTTTTCGTTTATACAAATATTGGGTGTTTAACTTCGACATGATTATAATTTCAGATTGTACACTGTGTATAAACTTTGCAACAATTATGATGTCATGTTGATTTGGGGTCTTTTTACCTTACGATAATTATAATTTCAGTTTAGATATTGTGTTAAGTTTACAAATAGCATCACCTATACTTTTAGTTATTATATCGATACATCACTTATATACTTTCAGTTTGCATACTGGATGTTATACTTTACAACACAAATAATTTAGTTTATATACTGAGTGTTTAACTTCACAATAATTATACTTGCAGTTTGTAAAGTGTGTAAACTTTACAACACATATACAGTTGAATTTCGATAACTCGACTCGGACAACTCGAGCTTCGGGTTAACTCGAAGTAAATGTTCGGCCCTTCCATATGCAGACTAGTTCTAAAATGAATCACTACGCATGTTTATACGCACATGCAACACTTTATGCAGGTCGAGACTAGTGCTGAAAGCTCCTATAAGAGCTTTCAGCATTACGTTTCACCTGCATTAAGCTTTTGACTTGAGAAATTGTCCAGAACAGAAATCGGATAACTTGAACTTTTGTTATCTCGAAGTAATATTTATGGTCCTTTGAAGTTCGAGAAGTTCAACTGTACTTTCAGTTTGCATATCGAGTAATTACCTTTCATAATCGTATACAGTAAAACCTCTCTGTAACGGCCACTAAATTACATCAATTATTTTGTGTTAAAGACAGGTGGATGCTTAAAACAATGTGAAAGTGAAACAGAACGCTCCTATAGGAGCGTTCTGTTTTACTTTCACCTTGCTTTAAGCGTCCACCTGCCATAAACACCAAAAAATTAACAGGGTTTAGTGACCGTTAGAGAGAGGTTTTAATGTATTGGGTGTTTAACTTTACAACAATTATACCTTCAATTTGTATATTTGGCATTTATCTTTGAAACAATTCTTATTTCAGTTTGTATAGTGCATACTATAATTATTACTTTAGCACAATAATATCGTACTTTTGCTTTGAAACACTTATATTTTCAGTTTGTATATCCGTTGTATAACTTTACAAAACAAATAATTTCAATTTATATAGTGGGCTTTTAAATTTAAAACAATTATATTTTAATTTTGTCGATTGGGCGTATAACTTGAAACTGTTTTAGTTTTGGATGTATATCATTAGTTAGTATATTGATCGTTTAATCTTTCAAACAATCTAACTTGCAGTTTGTATATCGAGTGAATAACTTTGAAACAAATATATTTTCTGTTTGCATCATATTCCGACTTGCCAAATACCTGACTGCAGATTGACGACAAAGCTATGAAGTATAGAACATATATTATACCATATTTCGATTCTAATTAACCTAACGTGTAGGAGCTGAAAGGATTGAAATATGTAAAACAAATTGCACTGTGTGTATTTGCAGGTATTTCGTTAGGTCCAGCTACAAATACAATAAAGATTCGTTAAAGGAACCACATAGTTTACTACTAGATGAGTCTGAATGCAGGTAACTCTTAGGTGAGCGTTCTGTTTATCTTTTGTCCTGCATTTAATCCTTTTAGTGCAGGACCCGAGTCACTTATGTTCTGTGAAAACAGTGTATAGCAGATGAGAGGGCGCCTACAGACGCCCTCTTATCAAGGGCTGCACTGTTTGTCATGTTACACTTTCCTTTAGAAAAAATCCCTAAATATTTACCATAAGTTTGACCTGTTTGAGTTTTGGAATATTCCATTTGAAAATTCAGTGTTGTAAGGGTTAAACAACATCAAGTGGTCATATTAGCGAGACTTAACCTTATACAATATAATTGGTTATAGTTCATGACGTGTCGAATTCTGCTCTATTGTAGAACTGACTAATAGATCGTTTAACAGTATTTATGTTGTCTGGTAAACCCATACTACAATGAACACAAATAAAGCCCACTTTAACGTTACTGTGAAGTATTTCCGACAGACAATGGGACCATTTCTTGATTTAGCCCTTTTGGTGCGGGAAATAAATCACGACTGTATTTTGCAGACAGTGTAAACCAAGGTGATAGACATCATAGAGGAGCCCTCTCATCTGGATTCGCATTGTTTGTCATGTTACACTTTTCTTTGAATATCACAAAAAGTTTGATCAGTTTGAAATTTGGAGTAGTCCATTGAAAATCAAACATCGAATTGGTTAAAGCAAAGTAAAGAGGCTTGGTCGATATCAATGCCTTTTTGCATTATGTATGCTATTTATTCAGTGTTTTGAAAGCATTTGTCTAGGAGTATCCAGCAATAAGAGGAAACATTACAACTGGTGTAGCCCAAACTTTCCCTCAGGGGAGGAGCCTGGTTACTGGGCGAGGCTGGCTTGTACTGAACGCGTTCAATAGTTATCCGAACGACGAGACATTCTGCGAAGTAATACTTTTGCAACCATTATCCAGCTACTCGCGACCGTGTTCGTATTTAAGACAGGATAGTGTCGTTAGAATCAAAACTGTTTGACACTTGGTCAATAGTTTCTAAAAAGCTTGAACAAATCGAAAGTAGGTGAGTCAAATGTGCACCGGATCCATCTTTGAGCAGCTGTCTTATATTCTACAGTGAAGTAAGGACTGATGCGAATTTGACCCTTAGTCTGCTGGAAAAAATGTCTGCTCAAACTCTGATCTGCTACAGTTGTTGCTGACTTTCGATTCGCTCAAGCTTTTGAGAAAATATTGACCGAGTGTCAAACAGATTGGATCCTGTTGAGACGTCGGCGTCTCAGCTGGACCCAAGCTGATCGCAAATGCGAGTCAGGCAAAATGTTTAATTTGAATTATTTAGGAGCCACAAATGAATTTATAATATGCACGTAATATGTTATAAACATCACTGTCTTGGGAATTATTGGCATATAAAGTATAAGTATGTCAAATATGTCACTATAGTTTTGGAAAATACGTTAAATATGTAACAGTACGATAATAAGCACACCCTGCACATCTCGTCTTAACTTTAATAAATGCCAATAGGAATGACATTTAAATGAAATGTATGACATACAGTAAAATCCCTTCAAACTGGAATTCTAGTAGGGAAGGATTTAGACATTTTTAGGCAGGCAGTTGTTTTAAGCAGGGTGAAAGTCGTGCAGTACTAAACCGTTGTTTTCCTATAATTAATTTCAAAACAGTTTTCAGCTGAATAAAACATAGGCAAACAGTGAATACCCAGATCAGAGGATTCCTTCAAGGTTTAAAGACCTATACAAGTCCGTATTGCGTTACCTCTTTCCCTGTTCTATATTTATTTCGAATTTCAATAACTATTGAATATTCATGAACAGAATAGTTATAATAAATTATGGAAGGTGGAACACTGTATTCATTTTAGAAACATTTTAGAAACTAATGAAACAGGTCAAACTCCATCGGCAAACAACCATGTCCTATAGGAGTCGTCTGATCTTGGTCTACTCTGTTTGCAGATGCATGAAAAGGCGTTTACATGAAGAAAAAGGTAAATATAAATGTACCTCTACGATCCAAAACAAGACCTCTTTTTGGTGGCCCTATGTTGTTACCTCTTAGATTTGACCTCTTGTGATGTGGTCGCATGTTGTTACCTTTTAGATTAGTCATCTTGTGAGGAAATCACATGTTGTTACCTCTTAGATTACACCTCTTGTGAGGTGGTCCGATGTTGTTACCTATTGTATTAGACCTCGTGTGAGGTGGTCGCATGTTTCTTCGTAGATTAGACCTCTTTTGAGGTGACCGCATGCTGTTACCTCTTAGATTAGTCGTTCTGTGAGATGGTTGCATGTTGTTACCTCTTAGAACAGTTCTCTGGTTAGGTGATTCCATGTTGATACCTCTTACATTAGTCCTTTTGTGAGGTGGTCGCATGTTGTTACCTCTCAGATTAGACCCATTGCTTGTGGTCGCATGCTCTTTTCTCTTAGATTAGACCTTTTGTAAGTAGTCTGATGTTGTTAGCTATTAGATTTTACATCTGTTTATTGTTGTTTTCATCTCTTAGATTAGACCTCTTGTTGATTGACGCATATTGTTACCACTTAGGTTATACCTCTTGTTAATGGACGCATGTTGTTACCTCTTCGGTTATACCTCTTGTTGGTGGTCGCATGTTGTTACCTCTTGTAAGTGGTCGCATATTGTTACCTCTTAGAATGAACCTCTTGTTGGTGGTCACATGTTACCTCTTAGGTTATACCTGTTGACTGTGGTCGCACGTTGTTACCTCTTAGATTGAATCTCTTGTTGGTGGACGCATATTGTTACCTCTTAGGTTTACCTCTTGTTTTTGGTCGCATGATGTTACCTTTTACATTGAACCTCTTGTTAGTGATGACACGTTACCTTTTGATCGAATCTTTTGTTTGTGGTCGCATACTGTTACCTCTTAGGTTACATCTCTTGTTGGACTTCACTTTAGACGGATCTACTATACAAGTATTGAAAAATGCTTGCTTTGAATGAGAACGTTATACATATAACAACTGACAACAGTTTCATTAAGCCAGAGATGCCAACTCACGCTATCCTGCCGAAAAAAAACTAATGTCTTCTTAACCCTTTCGGCGCCAAATTTCTAATTGTCGTCTGCAACCCAATTTTGTTACACCATTCGATAAGAAATATGAAAATAAGATAAATAAGTACTAATATCAAAGGAATAAACCACGGGTATAGAACTAGAGATTTAGACAAAAAGTGAAGCCCCTGATCAGACGCCGCTTTGAAAAGTTGGCGCCTGATCTGGGACTGCACTATTTGTCATGGGGCACATTTGTCATGGGGCAGTGAAAGGGTGAAACCCTGGTCTTGCGCAAGCCTGACTTGCTACTCATTCATTAAATTGTTTGAAAAATTAATGACCAATGGTCAAATAGCTTGAGTTCTGATGAGATTCAAATCGTTTCCAAATCAGGTTCAGCTTGGCGCTACAGAAACTTGTTTCAGTTTCATAAACTACCAGCCAACATGTTGGCTGCGATAAGTGATATATTCTCTTGTAAGACAGTTTAGTTACTTTAATCGAGTCGAATACAATCGGTATAATTTCAGGAAGCAATATTAATCATCGAGTTATTTTTCACTCTTAGATGAACATTATAGTAACAACTATTGGCATCATGCAGATTTATTAGCTCAATTATTATAATTGCAACAGGTCAGTGCTTGAGTATATGTCATTTAAAACAGCAGAATAGGGGTTGATTGGAAACCTTGAGCATATACAGCTGAAGTATGTACAGGAATCAATGAGTTTACGCATGTCACTCTTTAGAAGACATATTGACAGGAATGGTTTACCAACGCAAGAGCTGTCAATTAACCATTTCCCGTTATCCTGAACCCGAATCACATTTGCAAACACATTGAATCCAGATGAGACGCCGAGTAACTCGGCGTCTCATCAGGATCCAAGCTGTTTGAGACTCATTCGAGAGATCCTCAAAAGTCTGAGACTCGGTCAATAGACCCTCAAGTAGTAAGACCTGCATTGGATCCAAATTTGAGCGGACATTGTTTTTACAGCGTTGTAAGGGTTGAGTTCTTCAGATTGTTGATATAGACGTAAAACATGTAAATCTATGTAAAGTAAAGTACGCCTCAAGTGACACTGTAACCGTAAATGTCATTAAGTCTGAAATAAATGACAAATAGGGACATGTTTGATTTTGCAAACGTTCCGCTTGTACTATTAACGCTCTGAACTGTCAATTTTTTCAGTATACTATATCGCGTTTTTGACTGGCATCAAATGCTACATTCAGATATAACTTAAATGTTTACAACTGCAATAGTGTTTTGGCCGTGATTGTTTCTGTATTTCCGCTTACTTTAGCTCTTTCACCGCTGAAGTCCCCGACAAACTATTCACATGGCTTCCTGCGATGGGCGTGCCTGTGAGTACAGTTGGGAAATGTGTTTTGTTTCCATTGTTACACTTACAGCCAATGTCAATGAGAGCCTGAGTCTCCTCCATTCTGTGCAAAGAAATGCTAACTTATTTACGCATGTACATAACAATGCCGAGTTCTTTGACTGTTTGAACCATAACCCATTCCCTCATAGGCTATTTTAGATCCAACGTTTTTGAATAAATCTACCGAAAAGGAGCATTAACTAGAGAAAATGACAATTCTAGAATTTTGTAGTTTGAAACCATTGTGATAAATAGAGCATTTGCTCCTGTAGGAGCAAATGCTCTATTTATCACAATGATTTCATAAAGTGACTTTTACAGAGGCGTAGAAAGGCGTATTTATGGAGGAAAGGGTTAACTGAGATAAGCAGTCAGACCAAAAACTAAGACATCATTTCACACGAGACGGCCATTACGTATGAGAAAGGAAACAAACAGCGCTTTAAAGAGAAATTAAACCATCCTCCGTGAGGGTGAAAAAGAAATCCATCATTCCTCAATGCATTCAGAATATGAATATCTCACTCTAAGCATTAGAAAAGGCTTTCATGAATACTTATGATGTAATCCTAACAGTCTACGGGTCTCATCTGTAGTTGCCCCAAAGGTTTGTTTTTCACAAGTGCCTTGAAATTACATGTATATCTATTTGATAATACTCGTACCTAAAGCAATTCGTCGGCCCAATATCAAAACCTCGTATAACCACTTTTATAAATTTTACAGGAGAGAGTCCGAGATACATTTTACTTCTTTATTGTTACATATATCGACGGATTCACTCCGAATTCTGAACGTATCATTAAAATACCATCTTAAATAATTTATCTAACTGTTTTGTTTTTGAATTTGTTAATAAATAAATGATAAATTTCGTATACGACAGTTTGACTCCAGTTTTACACCTTTGTTTTCAGCATATACGACATTTTGAATGGTCGTACGCATGCATGCTTAATACCATTATTCTGTATAAGTAGATTGTACTCATACTCAACTATTGACATCTTAGCAAACAACTATCAATTGTTAATTATTAAACCTTTCAATGTTCTGTGTTTAGACCAAATTGCAATACTTACTGAAAATTCATGGACAAAATAGTTTTAAGGAAATATGGAAGGTGGAACATTGAAGTCATTTTAGAAAGTACATGTAAAGGAACAGAGCTGTCAAATTCCATTAGCAAACAGAGCAGATCATGATCAAATGCATGAAAGCACGTTTATAGTAGGGAAAGGGCTAACCTCACCAGTAAAAGTACATATCGAGTTAGTGAAGGACAATTAGCTCTTAAATGGTCTACTTTTCGTATATTAACAAAGAACCAGCCTAAGAGTGATCAACCTTGTACTTCATTGAGACGTTATTTTAGTTTTTTTTGCAAACAGGGCAGACCCAGATAAGACGACTCCTGTATGAACCGGTTAATGGGGGTGTATTCTGTTTGTTTAGGGCATAATACAGACTTGACTCTATCGCATTTGCAAACAGTTTGGATAAAGATGAGATGCCGAATAAACCCGCGTCTTATCATGATCAACGCTGATTAAAACTCGGTTGATAGTTTCCCATAGCCTACAGCAGCGTAGCTGGATCCAAATGTAATGTACGCATTGTGGCTATAGGAATGCGAGGACATGGATCATTAAGAATTGTGTAGTTTTGAAACCATTGTAATAAATAGAGCATTTGCTCCTATAGGAGCAAATGCTCTATTTATCACAATGGTACGTAAGTGCGTATCACTAGCTATGCGCCTACCCTATGCCCGATCCGGAAGCAGTCCAATTTGCACTGGATTCAAATGTGAACAGACATTAAGTTCTTCCAATGGGCCTAACGGTTAACTTTTAACGTTCTGAAAACAAACATGTCTGCCAAAATTCTGATCTGTTGCATTTTTGATTTACTTCTGGTTCGTAAACTCTTTTTAGAATTTTTTTGACTGAGTGTCAAAAAACTTGGATCCTGGTGAGAAGCCGAGTTACTCGGTGTCTCATCTGGATCCAAGTTGTTTACAAATGCGAGTCAGGTCGCGCTTAGCATGATAAGTGTAAACCCTTACAACGCTGACTTTTCAAATGGACTATTCAAAACTTCAAACAGGTCAAGCTCATGATCACTATATAGGGATGTTTTAAAAGAAAAGTGTAACATCACAAACAGTACAGACAATGATGAGAGGGCTCATTTCACTGTTTGCAAAGGACATTAGTGACTCGTGTCCCGCAGTGAAAGGGTAAATGTTCCATTCGCTGTACAGGAAACAAAATATAAGATATGTTTTTATGTATCAAGAGAGAGAGGACAAAGTATAATGACAAATATTGTTTGCAAAACACATTAGTATTAATAATTATATAATAGGTTTTGTTCAGTTTCATTGAACAGGCAAATATCAATGCTTCTTTGATGATATTGTTTTCATGAATATATTGTTCTATGATAAATGATATTTAGTTATTATGTCTAGACACAACAACGATATTGTAATTCTGCGTAGAAGTAGGCGTGGTGGTGGCTGAGGGATGAAAACTTCTTCATGTCACCTGTTCATTGAAAATCTGCGTTTCAGTAGTTTAACCCTTCTCCCAATAAGCGCGACCTTACTGACGCTTACAGCGAGCTTGGTACCAGAAATGATGCCTAGTAATTCGGCGTGGCATAAAAATCCAAGCTGGGTGAAACTCATTTTATAGTTTTGTTTCAAAAACTTAAACGAATCTGAAGGTTGTGAAATTGCACCTGGTCCGACGTTTAAGCAGAAAACAATTTCCTAGCAGAATAAGAGTTGCAGGGCAATAGAAATGTCAACAGAGTAATAGTTGATGCAGGTCAATTGAAATGTCAATAGGGCAACAGTTCATACAGGGCAATAGAAATGTCAACAGGGCAATAGTTGATGCAGGGCAATAGAAATGTCAACAGGCCAAATTTTGGTGCAGGGCAATAGAAATGTCAACAGGCCAAATAATTGATACAGGTCAATAGAAATGTCAACAGGGCAATAGTTGATGCAATTAAGTGCAATATAAATGGCAATAGGCCAATAGCTGATGCAGGGCAATAGGGATGCCAACAAATGCCAATAGGCTAATGAACTTTGTGCAGTGACTGAAATTCTTGGTCAACTTTCATTTGCGACCGTCATATAACAATACTTACAAAAGGTCAATCTTTACTAAAACGGATCCAAGCGTTTTAAAACTCTTAGTTTCAAGCAAGAAATAGTCGCATTGAACAGGTTTAACCCAACCCCACCTAGACTACGTACACGTACATTTAGATCCAACCTCTTTGAATAAATCAACTGAAAAGGAGTATTTACTACGAAAAAGAGATATTTGTTTTTAGAATTTTATAGTATTGAAGTCAGTTTGATAAATAGAGCATTACAACAATGCTCCTGTAGGACAAACGCTCTATTTATCACAATGGTTTAAGATGACTTAAACAGATGTGTTAAAAGGCGTCAGTAGGATAGAAAGGGTTAACTGTACTATATGTTGTTCTGTAGTATGCTTTTACAAACCATGCGTCTTGCGACTGGTATGCAAATGCCGTATAAAGCATGGCATACCGTAACGGTGCATTTAGTTATTATTTCCCATAAATAATTCAAAATCTCATTAGCATCCTAGACCAAAATCAAAATGACATTAGAATTAAAACAACAGTGGTTAAATAGGTTGTAAAATGGTTTTCGATATTATTCTCATAATATTAGACTGGAAGGCATATGAAGAGTATGTGTGTGTTGTTGTCGTTGACAATCTAAATAAGTATTTGGAGCCAACTCGAAGAATGTTTGGTTCGACATCTGACTTTCAAGATGTTTTCTTTCGACAACAAATCCTTAATCAAAATGCAGGACAACAGTAATGCAGAAATCGTCTATGATTTCAAAACTATAACACATATTAAAAATATCATTTTATGTAGTAAATGCTCCTTTTCAGTAGATTTATTCAAAGTAGTTAGGTCTAAAACTAGCCTATAAGGTAATGGGTTAAGCTAACACCTGCATTACAAACCCAAATTTATACTTCTTTCTGTGGTCGTGTTGGATAGGTTGTACTGTACTTAAGCTTAAAGATTAGTTCATTTGTTCCCTGACAAATTTCATATACCACATGCTGTTTTTACGACATTATTCTTTTCAAATATATGTTTTAATAATAAAGACAAACTGCAAACGGAATTGGTTGAATATACACACGCAATCCAGTTGTTAGTCTCTCAATTTCAATTCGTGAAAAATATATTGCAGGCTAGACGACCAGTTAAAAGGTAGATATTGTTTAAAGTTACAGCTTTGGTTTGCGTATTACACTTTAGCCTGCTGTGCATCAGTCATCCGTTGAAAACACGATCTGTCTTTTTCAAGCAAACAAGCCAAGCATCCAACATATTGGATGCTGATATGACGTACCATCAGTTGGCATGTCATTTGAATTAAAACTACTTGTTAAAGAAGCCAAGGCCTCGACCATATACTTCTAAAGGTTAAACGGTGATTGACCTTGTCATTTAGTGTACTGTATTCTAAATATGATCATGTACCAAATGTAAGTACGTTAACTCTTACAACACTGAGAGAAAATACAGCAGAGCCCCTCCAAACCGGAATACTAGTAGAGAAGATATTACAGTAAAACCCCTCCAAACCGGAATTCTAGAAATGAAGAATTTAGCTACTTTTAGGCAGGTGGCTGCTTAATGCAGGGTAAAAGTCATGCAGAAAGCTCCTAGAGGAGCTTTCTGCATGACTTTCACCCTGCATTAAGCTGCCACCTGTCTCCAAAACCGATATTTATACCAAAATTAACGTCCGGTTTAGAGGGGTTTCACTGTACATAGTTTAGGCTGGTGGCTGCCTAATGCAGGGTGTAAGCCATGCAGAAAGCTCCTATCTGTATGACTTTCACCCTGCAATCAGCTGCCACCTGTCTCCAACATCGTTATTTATACTTAATGCAATGTCTGGTCTAGAGAGGTTTTACTGTATCTGCTAAAATCTGGATCTGACGAAGTTTCGAGTACAGTGTACTTCCGATTAGATCAAGATTTTGAAACTGTTTTGACCGAATGTCGAACCTCATTGATCCTGATGATGACACACCGAGTTTCTAGGAGTCTTGTCTGGATTCTAGCTGTTTGCAAACTGCCAGCCAGGTCTGGAATAGCGGAATAAGAGTTAAATGGTAGCAAATACGCGTGTCTGTTATTGTTTTATATTTTATCTTACCTCAGCTGATAGATAACGATTTAATATCTACCTGCTTTAAAATCAGTTAATTTGATTTATATTTTGACAGCCGATATCGTTGTTTCGAGTATGTTAATCCACAGTTCTTTTGGCTACTTGTTAAAGAAGCCAAGGCCTCGACCATATACTTCTAAAGGTTAAACGGTGATTGACCTTGTCATTTAGTGTACTGTATTCTAAATATGATCATGTACCAAATGTAAGTACGTTAACTCTTACAACACTGAGAGAAAATACAGCAGAGCCCCTCCAAACCGGAATACTAGTAGAGAAGATATTACAGTAAAACCCCTCCAAACCGGAATTCTAGAAATGAAGAATTTAGCTACTTTTAGGCAGGTGGCTGCTTAATGCAGGGTAAAAGTCATGCAGAAAGCTCCTAGAGGAGCTTTCTGCATGACTTTCACCCTGCATTAAGCTGCCACCTGTCTCCAAAACCGATATTTATACCAAAATTAACGTCCGAATTAGAGGGGTTTCACTGTACATAGTTTAGGCTGGTGGCTGCCTAATGCAGGGTGTAAGCCATGCAGAAAGCTCCTATCTGTATGACTTTCACCCTGCAATCAGCTGCCACCTGTCTCCAACATCGTTATTTATACTTAATGCAATGTCTGGTCTAGAGAGGTTTTACTGTATCTGCTAAAATCTGGATCTGACGAAGTTTCGAGTACAGTGTACTTCCGATTAGATCAAGATTTTGAAACTGTTTTGACCGAATGTCGAACCTCATTGATCCTGATGATGACACACCGAGTTTCTAGGAGTCTTGTCTGGATTCTAGCTGTTTGCAAACTGCCAGCCAGGTCTGGAATAGCGGAATAAGAGTTAAATGGTAGCAAGTACGCGTGTCTGTTATTGTTTTATATTTTATCTTACCTCAGCTGATAGATAACGATTTAATATCTACCTGCTTTAAAATCAGTTAATTTGATTTATATTTTGACAGCCGATATCGTTGTTTCGAGTATGTTAATCCACAGTTCTTTTGGAACTATAACAAACCGGAATCACGCACGAGGCATGTGTGCAAAGAGTAAGTAATTCCTACTGTAAATGCGGTACAATGCAGAACAAGTGTACGTCAGGCAAAGTTCGTTCGTCTTTAACCCATTCCCTTATATTGACGACTTTTGATGACTCTGTAAAAGTCACTTTGTAAAACCATTGTGATAATTATTGTAAAATTAATGCTCTATTTATCACAATGGTTTCAAACTACAAAATTCCAAAAGTTTCTTATTCTCTAGTTAATGCTCCTTTTCGGTAGATTTATTCAAAGAGGATGTATCTAAAATAGCCTATGAGGTAATGGGTTAACCATTAGTTAACCATTTTCTTCATACAAACGCTTATTCATACATTGGCTAACATAGTAGACTCCGATCAGACAGTTTGGTAATCAGAGTCTTCACTGTTTGCGTATGCTAGTGATTCTAGAGTTTCTATCAATACAAAAAAAAATCATGTGAACGTATACCGTTATAAATTATCAGCTAATAAATATTCATGACTTCGTCATTTCTTATATGAATATTCAAAAGAAAGAGTTAAGACATACAGGCATACATTTTAACAGCTTTAGCATGCTGCAGTTTAATGCATAAACAAGGCACAAACAAGGAAGCAATTTGGATCAAAGCTATTTGCACATTTAATAAATTTTTCGCCCGTTAAGGAAGACGCATGCATATAAATGTATGGTTCCATCTGCTATAAAAGAAACGGTTCCTCATATAGAGGGTTTGTCCTATAGGGTCCTTCTGTATCACGTTTTCTGCTTTAAGCAACAATTTGCTTTTATTATATCCTACTTTAATAAATCATGCAGTCGCTTTACGAGATTATATCGTAGTTACATGTAAATACGTGTATCTGAATTCCTTTCAGGCAAATGGCTGCTTCATGCAGGATGAAAGTCATGCAGAAAGTTCCTGGATGAGCTTTCTGCATGACTTTCACCTTGCATTAACCCATTTCCTCATACTGACGCTTTCGTAAAAGTCATTTTTTGAAACCATTGTGATACATAGAGCATTTGCTCCTATGGAGCAAATGCTCTATGTATCATAATGGTTTCAAAACTACACAATACTAAAAGTTTCCTTTTCTCTAGTTAATGCTCACGTTCGGAAGATTTATTCAAAGAGGTTGAATCTAAAAGTAGACTATGAGGGAATGTGTTAAACTGCCACCTGTTTCCATGACCGATATCTATACTAAATTGAACTTCCGGTTTAGAGGGGTTTACTTTAACACTTAAGTTACGGAAATAAATTTCCCCTGCTAATAATTGTCTACTACAGGATTCAAATTAAGATTGTCTTCAATTTCGTTACAAGTCATGATCATGATATCAAACATTTTGGATAATCATAAGACGCAGGGGTATTCGTCAACCCCTCTGGTCCTACATTGTTTGCAAAAGGTTGCCATAGATAAACATAGTGCAGCGGAAGAAGATATATTAACCATTTTCTCCGTGAATATTCATAAAATTCTAAAGACGTCACGAACATTATTTTACATGACTTGTTATTATAGCACATAGACACATAGAATGTTGGTGATGAGAGAAATTGTGAAATCATACCTATATTATAAGCAAACAGATACGACCCTGGTCAGATGACTCCTATATATATATATGGATCTACTCGGTTTGCAAAGGCATAGCCTGGCGTATTGATGGAGGAAATAGTTTTTAGTTAGACTGCTAAGCAAACTATGTTTACACAGATATTCACCTATTACATTTTCAAAATTCAAGTTATAATCATTTTGTCTACCAACATACAATCAGGTTCCAAACAATTTTGATCCTGATGCTACGCCGAGTCAATCGACGTCTCGTGAAGCTCTAAATTACATGCAGAGGTAATCACTTTTTCCGCCAACAGCAGACTCAATGTTAAATACTTTAATTAGTCTGTTTCAATCCGTACTGCCCACGTAACGGTAAATATTTTATTCGATTGAATAACTTGACCGAAATCTATAAAATACGTTAACATATCCTTACCTCCGCTGTTCGCGACCTGACTAGCATTTGCAAACCCCCTGGATCTAGATGAGACGTCGAGCAACTTGGTGTCTCATGGGGATATAAGCTGCCTGACACGCAGTCAATAGTTTCTAACCCTTTACCTGTTCTATGTTTATTTCAAATTTCAATATAATATTATACTGAATAGTCATGGACAAAACAGTTATAATGAAATATGGAAGGTGACACATTGTAGCCATTTTTGAAAATTATGAAACAGATCTATCAAATTCCATTGTTAAACAGAGCATACCCTGATCAGACGGCTCCTGAAGGAGCCGTCTGATCTGGGTCTACTCTGTTTGCAGATGCGTGAAAACGCGTTTATATGAAGGAAAGAGTTAAACGCTTGATCGAATCAGAAGACATCAATTCAAAATTTGAAGAGCTATTGTTTTCTTCACAGTGGTATAAGGGTTAATCTTATTATATTATTGAATAAATATTTTAATGATGGTCCTGCCTTCACAATCTATCATTGTATTCTGCGATCTTGGTACTACATGAAAGCGGTATTAAACTTCATTACTCACCATTCAATCCACAAAATGTCTTCAGAGGCCTGTCTATAACTCCACTTTAAACCTTTCTTCCGCTATCCACGACATGCATCCTATTTGCAAACAGCTTGAATCCAGACGAGACGGCGAGAAGAACGGTGTCTCATCAGGATCCAATCTTTATGGCACTCTGTCAATATTTTTTTCTCAAAAGTTCGATCGAATCAATTGTAGTCACAATTGAATCAGATCAAAATTTGATCAGACATTTTTTTAACTGTGGAGCAAGAGTAAATAGTCTATTCAAAGTATTTGTCCAAATTTCCCTAACGTCTAGCACACTGATTGTACAATACAGTTGAATAAGTCTAAATCGAGCAACAGCAGACGCAGGTTACTACTCAAGCATTTACTTCGTTTATATTTATATCAGACTCCACACGTTAACATATTCCCTCATATTGACGCCTTTTGACGCCTCTGCAAAAGTCACCAGTTGAAACCATTGTGATAAATAGAGCATTTGCTCCTATAGGAGCAAATGCTCTATTTATCACAATGGTTTCAAACTACAAAATTCTAAAATTTTCCTTTTCTCTAGTTAATGCTACTTTTTGGTAGATTTATTCAGAGGTTGGATCTAAAAATAACATATGAGGTAATGGGTTAAGGAAATTAATTAACTAATCGTGTCATATTATTAATACATAAAACAAGCATATACATATTTATGTCAAACAGTATATAATCAGATCTATTCTGTTTGCAAGGGTGTTAAAGGACCTTCATGGAATAATGTATTAACCACATTCCCTCATGGTGACGCCTTTTGACGCATCTATAAATTTATTTTTTGAAACTATTGTGATAAATATAGCAATCACTCTATCGTAGCAAATGCTCTATTTTTCACAATGGTTTCAAGCTACGCAGTTCTAAAATGTTATGTATTCCAAGTAAACGTTCCTTATCGGTAGATTTGTTTAAAGAGGTTGGATCTAAAAGTAGCACTTCAGGGAATGGGTTAAACAGAACGAGTGACACAGAAACTATAAACTATGGTAACGTTATACATCCCTGCTGGCATGCACCTATCTTAGTAGCTCGATGCTTGTGTGTGGTCATTATAGAGAGGTACTGAAAGCTATCATTTTGTCCCATCATTGGTATACTAGGCAATCTTTTGAGAGACTACCGACCAAGTGTCATACAGCATGGATCCTGATGACACGCCGGGTAATTCGGCGTCACATTTTTATTTAAGCTGTTTGTAAATGATCGACAGGATATGGGTTAAATATTCATTGAACTATTTGTTTTAATCAGACAAAGTGTTCAGTTTGTAATATCGGCAAAAAATACAAGAAAAAAAAAACACACACACACACGCACGCACGCATTCGCGCACTCACTCACTCACGCACGCATACTCACTATATTAAATAAATATTGTTTCTAAAGAGTATATCTGCTGGGTGAATATCTGGACCCAAACTGTTTGTCTGTTTGTTTATCAGATATTTGCCAGTACAGGGCTAATGGAAACAAAGAATTTATACTTCATATCAGACCGTGTTTCGTAAATAGATTAGACAGAAGTCGAACAGCAGAGAAGAACACTTTGGTAGAACCACTACACAGTAAGCCAGCAGGAAGGCTTCCTCACATGAAACATTCAAATGTCGAAGTCTGAATTCGAACCACAGCGCTTTGGGGCTAAACGATTGTAAGTCGCACACCATAACCACTCGACCACAGATGTTATGCAAACTTCACGTACAATTATACATTAATTATAGTAAATCTATAGACCAGATTTTTATTTAGTAGAGTAGACATTAGACCCTTGTATGCAGGTAGCTGCTTAATGCAGAGTGAAAGTTATACAGAAAGCTCCTAGAGGAGAGGAGCTTTCTGCACGACTTTCACTCTGCATTAAGCAGTCAGTTGTCTCCATGACCGATATCTTTACTAAATTTAACGTATGGTTTAGAGAGGTTTTACTGTAATATTTCATATTTAATATGCGGTTGCTAAATTCAAAACAAAGGAAACGCATTTCTCAACATTGAATTGCAAGATAAACGATGGAAATAAGTTACGTTAAGAACAGTAATCTTTAGCATGCGAATCCCAACCCAACTGGCATTTACACACGGTCTGGATCCAGATGAGACGCCGAGTAACTCCGCGTCTCATCAGAACAGAAGCTGTTTGACACTCGTTCAATAGTTTCTAAAAACCTTCAACTATTTAAGTAAGTGAAAAATGCGACATAATCGGAGTTAAGCAGAAACCATTTTCATAGCAGAGAAAGGGTTTATTCAAATATAAAGAATACAAAGTACCTACGACGTCTTATATTTCCCTCGCGTTTATGAGTTATGAATATTTATTGGCGTAATAAATTGGCCCACGGCATTTGCGCTATTTCATGTTTTCGCTGACAAGATTTCTCTCCTCGGAATATGTCCTACTTATTAGCCCTTAGCCTGAAATGAAAATGAAATGTATGTGTCACTTACTACCGAATTTTGAGAAGCCATTGACCGAGTGCCAAACAGTGACCGCGTGCCAAACAGCTTAGATCCTGATATAAGGCTCCTAGACAATCGGCGTCTCGTCTGGGCCCAAGGTGTTTGCCAATGCTATATATGTCACGCTTAGTAGGCAAAGCGTTAAAACATTTAATACTTAAACACTTTCCCTCATATAAACGCAGTTTAACGCATTTTCAAACAGAGAAGACCCAGATCTGACGGCTCCTATAGGAGCCGTCAGATCAGGGTCTGCTCTGTTTGCTATTGGAATTTGATATATCTGTTTGTTTCTTTACTTTCTAAAGTGCCTACTATGTGACACCTTCTATGTTTCATTTTAACTACTTTTTCCATGAATATCCAGTGGGTATTGAATTTTTGAATACGTATAGAACAGGGAAACTGTTAAGGACGAATTTGTGACATCCTATCCATATAGTTTGGATGCAGATCAGACTCGGGTTACTTAAACCTCAAGCTGTATTGCACTATGGTTATACAATAGAACCCCTCTAAAGTGACCACCCATCAATAAACATTGGTGCTTTTAAATACAGGTGACTGCTAAATGCATGACCAAAGTTCTCCAGAAAGTTCAAATAGGAGCTATTTGTACATGTATAATCTTCGTCTTATATTAAGGTACCATCTGCCTCTACGACTCACACAGAATTACATGTATGCCTGTTTTGGTGGTCCCATTAGACAGGTTTTAACTGTATATTTGATTCGAAATGGAAAAATAAGGAATCGACGTAGATTGCCTTTTCTACCGACAAGCCGTTAGTTTATCCCATTTCCTGTCAGAAAGAACCTTTAACACACAGAAGATATATTCTGTTTGATTATGAGATTACAGTAAAACGCATGTATTCCTTCATTCAAATTTGAAACCAGCTAGTCTGTAAGACAGGTGACAGCTTGATGCAGCGTGAATGTAATGCAGGAGGTTCCTTTCTGGGCTTTATGCATGTCTTTCATCTTGCATTAACCCTTTCCCTTATGTAAGCGCATTTTGGCGCATCTGCAAACAGAGTAGACCCAGATCAGACGGCTCCTATAGGAGTCGTCTGATCAGGGTCTGCTCTGTTTGCTTATGGTGCAATATAGATCGGATTCTACAGCTTCTGCCTGAGCCAAATTGTCCTGTGTTCATATGCCATTATAAAAAAATAATCTTATTAATATTCATGACGTCATTATTTCCAAACATGAATATTCATCAGGGACAAGGTTAAGGAGTCACCTGCTTGAAAAGAATCTAAATTTCTGTTTACCAAAATACCGGTTTAATGGGGATTTACTGTATACAGATTATGCAATGCCCGAATAATCATGTGTGTACACATAAATAAAACTATAAAAAAGTTAATACATTTTCATGATATTAATAGTTTTACAAATGTATTCCTGCAGGTAAGAACCTTTTGAACAGAATATGGTTGAGGAAGAATATATATCTATGTTTACTGTTTCTACTAAGACTCAGAATTCTTGTGTTCTTAAATATTATAACATATCATCTAATAACATTCACGATGTCATTATTTATTTCATGAATACATATTGGGTTGAACATATCTAAAACGAAGATATATCAGTCCCTTACAGCTACAGTACGTTTTCTCTCATACGACTACTCAAAATGAGTCGGAATAATACAGTAAAACCTCTCTATAACGGCCACTAAATTACCTCGAGATTTTGTGTTAAAGACAGGTGGCTGCTAAAAGCAAGGTGAAAGTAAAACAGAACGCTCTTACATGAGCGTTCTATTTTACTTTCAGCTTGCTTTAAGCAGCCACCTGTCCTAAATACTAACTAGTTATCATAATTTAGTGGCCGTTATAGAGAGGTTATACTGTAGGACCATGCAAATTATTTTAACACAGGCGACAGCTTAATGCAAGGAAAACGTTATACAGAAAACTCCTATTTTAGCTTTACAACAATACATGTATTAGGTAACTACAATAATACCCCTCTAAATCGGACGTTCAATTTAGTATAAGTGTCGGTCTTGGAGACAGGTGGCAGCTTAATGCAGGGTGAAAGTCATGCACGAAGCTCATCTAGGATATTTCTGCATGGCATTCGCCCTGCATTAAGCAGCCACCAGCCCAAAAGTATCTAAATTCTTCTCTTCTTGAATTCCGGTTAAGAGGTGTTTTACTGAACCTGGTTTTACTGACCATACTTTTAAAATTGCACAATATGTGGTCGCTTTAGAGACAATCTACAGTACCATAGCTTATATCTGTCTACAAAAGTGTTGGTAGTCTTTCGGAAGAGTATTGAATTATTCGCCAGTTGAATCAAGGCAGGTAGTAACATTAAAGAAAAGAAAAGATGCCAGTCTGTTACATGAACCATAGCTTAATATATTTCTACAACATTACCTTTCCAAAGAGTATGAAATTATCCGCCGGTTGAATGGGGGCAGTTTCAGACTGCAGTAGAGTCTGGCTAATGCGACCACATCATTTATTAACATATGAGTCTTTAAAAGCAGGTACTTGCGTAATACAGGGCAAAAGTAATACAAAAGCTCCTATATGAGCTTTTTACAAAACCTTTGTCATGCATTAAGCTACCACTTGTTTTAAAATCCGGAATTAGAGACTTATTTGGGTTGTAGTATCATTAAAAAAGGAATTGATGCCGACAGCCCGTTACGCGTACCACAACTTATGCCTGTTTACACAAATGTCGATAAAATGTCCAAAGAGTACTGAAATATTCGTCAGTTGTACCAAGGCAGGTAATAACATTAAACATAGGCGTTACATTCACCGCCGCTTGAGTGTCTGCACACTTGTAGATAACCTTTTGGAATGCAGAAACAACTTTAATTGTTTAGTATACATGTACCAGTACTGGTCTTATACACGGGTTGCAGCTTAATGCAGGATGAAAATCACACAGACAGCCCCATTGGGAGCAATTTAAATGACTTTCATCCTACATTAAGCAACCCACTTAATGAAAAGACCTGCATTATTCCTTATTACAATTCCGGTCCAGAGGATTTTTTCTGCAGTACTGAATTATTCACCAGTTGAATCATAGCAATGTCTGATAGCAATATTAACTTAAAAGAAGTAAGTTTAATCTGAAGAAAAAGACATGAATATAAACCCTAGTATGCTTTTTCTGGATCAACAGTCTTTTGATACATTTGTAAGCAGAATAGATCCAGACCAAATGACTTTTATTGGAGCCGTCCGATGCCATGGTCTGTTCTGTTTGATTATGGAATAATATTGGATGATTTAATTGTTTCGTTAAACTCATTAGTGAAAAGGTTAACTAGATTAGTTTACAAATACTTTGAAATGAAATCTATATTATTCTATAAGCAAACAGAGTAGACCTGATATCAAACAGCCCCTACCGAGGCAGTTTTCTGATCTGCGTTTTAACGTACATGTATATTTTAGGTAATGAGATGAACGTATGGACTGTGTATGACAGTTGTCGAAAACTGATCATACGCACAACATTCCCACCACTGTCTTCGATGAGCGTATTAGCAGCACTTGAATAGCGTATGCAGACAGTATATCTGATGTATATAAATATGCAGCGCATGAGAAACGTATATGAGCGTGTATCAAGTTATGTAAGCGTCAGTGTAGCGTATATCAGCATATAAGTAGCGTATGCGAACATATGAGTAACGTATGCTTAGCTCATGAGAGCGCATGGGTAGCGTATGAATAGCAAGAAATACGTTAAATACGTTAGTCATTCATCAGACTTTCGTTACAATTACGTTACTGACTGCCTTCGTGCCACCGATTGTGACGCGTATTTTACCTATAAATAACTTACCTTTACCGACACTCTAGCGTCTTCAACGTGTGCCTATCCTATGGTGAGCGTATGCGTAACGTTTCATTCATACGCTCGTATACGCTGAACTTTTTTAACATGTTCAAACATTAGTTTCGGTCTCTGCGTATGAGAACGTAGACCGGCGTATGACAGCGTAACTGAACGTATACGACGTATGCATAAAGTAGTCCTGGCGTATATCTTCGTATGCGAGCGTATGAGCATTTTTTCTTACGTTCGTGACATATGCTCTAACGTGACACTCACTTTAAGGGTCAATGGCATCATAATGGATGTATAAGACCAGCCTATGTTGTATTGTTAATCTTAACATTTAGCCTGCTGAGCAAATTAGTTTTGTAATTGTTTTCACCTACTACATTTTCAAAATTCAAGCTATAATGAATTTGTCTACCAAAATGCAATCAGGATGTCAAACAGTTTGGATCCTAATGAGACGCCCAGTTACTCGGCGTCTCATCAGGATCCAAACTGTTTGCATAGGTATTCAGTTATCAGCCCATAGCAGGCTAAAGGTTAAAGAAAAGCAGATTCCTTTTCTCACATAACTGTAACGTAAACTAACGATAAATTTAAGTGAAACATTATGGACACAAGTGTAACACAACAACTGTGACGACTGTCTTAACGCCTATCCCGCTATATAGACAAAAAGAAAAAGCACCCTACAAAAACAAAACAAATCAAAACAAAAATAAAATCCAAATTTGGATATGGTGCAATTTGTTGACAAGTTCCGTTTCGATCGAACTCTTTCTCTTTAAAAACAGTTGACTGAGCGTCCAGCAGCTTGGACCCTTATGAGACGTCGAGTTACTCGGCGTCTCATCTGGATCCAAGCTGCTTGCAAATACGAGTCAGGTTGCGATTATAAGGATTAACCCTTCGCTTGCTAATCACGTCAATATACGTACCTGTAAATAGTGAAGACCCAGATGAGACAGCTCCTGCAGGAGCTGTCTCATCAGGGTCTGCACTATTTACAATTTGATTGTGCAACCAGTGCACTCCACAGCAGTGATTGCACAGCGAAATACTTGTACACAGTGAAGATATATGTAATTATACAACAGGGCATGGGTAAAGAAGGAGAAATGTATTTTAAAATTCAGCAAGCGAATGATTAACTGTGCCCAAGAACGTCACGAATTACATAGTTAGTACTACCGTAGAACCCCTCTAATGCGACCACCTAATGAATAAAGATGAGTGTCTTTATAAGCAGGTGCTTGCTTAATGCACGACAAAAGTAATGCAGGAGCTTTATGCATTACTTTTGTCCTGCATTAAGCTACCACCTGCCTCCACCATCCGGAATTATAATATTTTAGGTGGTCGCATTAAAGGGGTTTTAATGTACTTACCTCTCAAATAGATCAATTCTTCTGGAAGGCCTAAAACCTAGGTATATTGACGATCAAATCTGAAATGGAAATAACAAATTACAGTAGTTATTTGAAATGGAATACTAGTACCGCAACTACATGTAACACAATGTATATTTTCGATGTAAGCAACGTCTAGGGTAAGTATGTGTTGTTTTACCTTTTTGGCACCCATCCGTTATTTGTAATTATTCATTTAAATCCAATGTTCAACTTTGAAATTGGTTAATACTTATTTCATTGTTTTAAATGCTCTTTAACACAGAGGAGGCGTATGCTGATGGTGAACAAGGGACATTTAACTAGTTAAGTGCGAGACTTGCAGTGGAACATTTTTGAAATACCTTTTTTATGAGTTAACATGGGCGCTTTTGATATTTTATCTAATGAGTATTTTTTAAAAACAATCGTGACATCATGAATATAAATTAGCTGAAGTCATTAACTTCATCCCGCTATCCGCATATTGAACCCAGATGCGACGTCGACCTACTCGACATCTTATTTAGGATCCAAACTGTTTGACACTCGGTCAATGGTTTCTCAAAGGTTTGATCACGGTGCGGAAGTAGTTAAAAGGCACCAAATCCAAACCTGGGCATACATTATATATTGACAGCGTAAGAGTTAATGCTATTTGAAGAAGAATATATTTGACCATGGGGTCTGTAAGACAGGTGGTAGCTTAATGCATGTCAAAAGTAATACAAAAAGCTTCTATAGGAGCTTTCTGTATTACTTTTGCCATGCATCAATCTACCACCTGCTGTTTAAGACTCCTATGTTCAACACAAGATACTATCCAATGAGCAACAGAGCAAACAAGGTACATGTAAGTGTTATTTGACTTGGATCTCCTCATTCTGCAAATTGAGTAAAACGTGTCCATATCAAAGACAATGTTGTACAAGTGACTGGATGATACAGTATGTATATACATGCAATGTAGAAAGGTCGTATGCGCATTCTCCTGCACTAATCCTTTACATAATGAACATTGTTTCATGAATTGATAACGTCATGAATATTGATTTACTTTATGTTTATACGATTAGAATTAAAAAAGTAATTGTTGGCTTACAGAAAATCCGTATTATCAAACAGAACATAACTACCAGAGTCGTTTGATCTCGGTCTCCTCTATTCCAAAAGGTGCGAAAAGGGTGCCTATATGAAGCAATTGGTTAAACTTATCATCTGCCGTGCAAATCAATACTTTAATTGTTTCCACGACGCACCGTTGTAGAGACACTTTACAGTACAGCTATCCATAAACTATTTCAACTGTTTCCTTTGCCCATTTGCTTTCTTATTTTACGTTTATCGTCATATTTTATCCCACATTATGTGCATGTTATACGTGTTAACATCATGATTGGTGTGTGGCAATTTTGTTGAATTTCCAAACTATTGTCAATTCGCATAAAGGTATCAAGATGAGTTATCTGCATCAATTAATCATATATATTTGTGACCATCTTAACTGATACCAGTGTACATTGTATAGAGTATAAACACATTTTATTTTATTCATGTATATCGCTCAGAACTCCTTCGAGCGATATTAACTCCAAACAACACCAGTGTGTTGACGAAGGCCGAAGTACTCGGTCGAAAGCTCCAGGTATGCTTTCAAATTTATATTGTGTGTAAGATTTAAAAGTTTAAAAACTTTAGTACAGAATCATATCTATGTTATATCATAAGCAAACAAAGCAGACCCTGATCAGACAGCTACTACAGGAACCGCCTGTTATGGGTTTACTCTGTTTGCAAAGGCATAGAAATGCGTATTTATGGAGTAAAGGGTTAAAATGTAGAATAATTACTTGCATTATTCAATAAATAAGCAGAATATACCCTCATCATGTAAGACCCGTCTGATATTGTTCTACTCAGTTTGAAAGGCGTAAAAGTCGTATTTATGCGGTAAACGGTAAATAAATATAGCAGTATTAACCCATTCCCTCATAGGCTATTTAGACCGTCTCCCTCATGAGCTACATTTAGACGCAACTTCTTGGAATAAATCTACAGTAGCACCTCGATATCTCGAACTCGGATAACTCGGAATTCGGGATAACCCGAGCTAAAAGTTCGGTCCTTCCGAACTTTACAATACAGAATTGATCTAAACTGTATCACTACACACATATAAACATGTGTGACAGCTTAAAGTAGGTCGAAATGTATGCTGCTATCTCCTATAGGAGCTTTCAGTATTACTTTTGACCAGCATTAGGCTGTGAAGAAAATATCCAGATTAGAAAGTAATTTGTATAGTCTTATCAACGCTCAACTGTATATACGTTAATAATTATGTAGGTGTGTCTGTCGTCATAATTATATAACTAGTATATAACTAATTGTACCGCTGATAGTTATACATTTACAATTTGCTTCCCTGATATTTCTGCATAAACTAATTGCCTCGCCGGTATCTATATTTTAATTGCCTCGTCAATATTTATATATTAAAAATGTGGCGCCGGTATTAAGTATTTGGTTTGCCTATCCTTATCGTCGTAGATCAAATTGACATCCGATTTACAAGTTTGAATACATGATTTATACATTTTGTACATATATAATACATACAATTTACTGCTAACTGTGCTGCACATGTAAGTGAAACAAATACCGATTAGTATTATGATCTATATCTGTAACTGCTATCCTGCAACAATCTATTCATAAGACACAAGTACCTGAATATTCTGCCTTCAGGACACAATAATCATGCAACTAATTGATTCGCCGATCAGTTTCCTCGTAGAACTAATTAATATCCACTTTACAAGTTCAGTTGTACAGTACCTCAATACTTACACATGCATACAGTAGAATATGTCTTAAGTGGCCATCAAGTAGGGGTTTAATTATGTGTCTGTAAGGCAGGCTGTGGCTTATTGCAGTTCCTATAGGGTCTCTCTATATTACGTTTGCCCTGCATTAAGCATGCGTCTATTTTTGAAACTCCTGTGTTCGCTTGGAACACGTTCTACTGTGTTTCATAATGATTTCTGCGAATTTTTAGTGAGGCCGATATTTATACACACTTTATAGGGCCCTGTTTTATAATGCTTTCTGTAAGTATTATTCATAAGACACCAAATACTGAAAGATACTGTCTTCAGTGCAGACCATAATTACCATGCAATCCGAGCTCATAATGGCAAATAGTCAAGGACAACATACCGATGGCGAAGTGCTCACCAAGCCAATTCATTTTTGCTGATGAATATTCATGTAAGAAATAATGGCATACGATTATTCATTAAATGGTATAGATGTATGAATACACTAAGGAAGTTCTGTCAATGACTGAAACTGTAGAATGAGATCTATATAGCTCCATTTGCAGACAGAGCAATGATGGAACAGGGAGTTGTTTACTGTCGTCCATATAATACATGTATATTGCCATTTTATAGTGTATCCATAATGAATCCCACAATAAATGTTGTCAGCTGATGCCTGTCCACTAAAGTGTCTATGTTGATTTTATTCCCCTAGGATTTTGGCCCGGGGACATATTGATGTGAGTTTTTTACGTTGTTGCGGACAGAATGTTTCATGATCATAGTACTTCTGTACAAGTCATCTGTTCAGGGTTTGCTCTGTTTACTTATGTAATAATAAAGATCTACTGACGATAGCAGTGGAATTAACATGCACTATTATGAATAACTTCATGTCATTGATACAGAAAGTTCCACTAATGTATGTGCCAATGCTCACAAAGTCATTGATGCAAAGCATCAATATAGCAACGAAAGCCATTAATGGAATCAATGACAGATGAGAAGTATTTGCCATATCGGAGGCATGGTTAACACTATGATAAATAGCTTTGATCGTAGGTTTGAATTGATGGCAACTGTGCTCATTAAATAATACAAATACTATGTTATATTTGACGTAATCATATACTCTATACACGGAAATTAATCCGACTTTCCCACAGAATTCACTATCAACTTGGCATGCTTTCTTCAGGCCATCAGGGCAATCAGGTAAATAAACTACATGTATGTGCAAATAAATTACCTAGTAGAGTATATTAGTGTGCGCCTTCGATGGAATAGGCATTTGCCTCAATTGTATGTCCACTTTGGCAGATAGGCGAGGTGAGACCTTTATCCTGTGCTTGTGGGTACTATGTACTATTTAACGTTTTCATTAGATAAAGTGATAGATTCATATTATAATGTTTACAGCTTTCGGAGCCATTTTATGAGAAAATACTGCATGTTTTATTTCGTTTAAGCAGCCACCTGCCCTAAATGCCAATTAATTAATACAATTTAGTGGCCGTTATAGAGAGGTTTTACGTGATCCTTGATTACCTTATCAAAGTGTTTGGAAGTAGTTTTGAGTAACTGACATTCTCATCAGGATCCATATTGTTTGACACTCAAATACAGTAAACCCTCTCTATAACGGCCAATATATTGTATTAATTAGTTGGAATTTAGGGCAGGTGGCTACCTAAAGCAAGGTGAAAGTAAAACAGAACGCTCCTATAGGAGCGTTCTGTTTTAATTTCACCTTGATTTAAGCAGCCACATGCCTTTAACACAAACTATTTTATGTAATTTAGTGACCGTTATAGAGAGGTGTTACTATAGTGTTTGTGAAAAGACACATCAATTATGGAAACTAAAGAAGCGACATTTTCTACTGACAATAATTCACCCAGTAGACCAAAGGTTAAAACCAAACTCTTTGTCTGGATTTATTATCTCCGAAATTAATTTGGTTTTACCATTTGATTTATTTCCATTACTCCTGTTATTTTAATGTTTCATGTGTTATTATATATCGTGCGAGATCTTAGGGAAATCTATTTTATACAGGCTGAAATTTAAATGCTGGAACTTGTAATATCATCCTCGTCTTCTTACTGGCCGCAGAGCATTTATTTGCAACGAGCAACGGCTGTCGACATGTCATTTATTTCAATTATACGTATTCAATTGTTATACAACTTCGTCTGTTATAGAAAATAATTGGTATGCGTGGTTGTGCTAAGACGGTGTGGTAATTAGCAACTTGTCGATTTCCCTACAAGAAAGCATTACATATACCATTGTCAGGCGAATAGATTACGTACATTGCAAACAAATATACATAAGGTTCCAAGTGACTTGAATAGATTATAGACATTGCAGACAGCTTTGGTACAGGCATATTGCCGAGTGATTCTAATTTGAGTATGTGCATTGCAAAACAAGTTGCTATTAATGAGATGTCATGTATCTCAAACAGATACATGTAATCCCATAGCAAATAACTTCAATACAGATGAGATTATCAAGTGAGTCAAACAGATTGTGGCCATTGCGAACAACCTTGGTACATTGAGATGCCAAGTTAGCCCGTTGCATACAGCTTGGATACATGTGAAATGTAATGTAACTCGAACAGATTATGTCAATGGCTAACATCTTGGATACAGATGTGATGCAATGTAATTCGTGCAGATAATGTCCATTGCTAACAGCTTGGATACAGATGAAATGTAAAATAACTCGAACAGATTATGTTCATTGCTGACAGCTTAGATACAGATGATATATAATGTGACTCGGACAGATTACATGTATGTCCATTATTAACAGCTTGGATACAGATGCGATGTCAAGTAACTACGCGAGTCACCAGGCTCACATCTGTGAACTTGAAACGAATGAAAGAAAAGTATAATTTAGAAACGAATCATGATAAAAACTTAATACAGTAGGTAAATAATGAATTCGTCCTGTTTTGCATACGGTCTATGACCATTTTCCTGTAATATATTCACAAAGCACTTTTCTTATTTTCTGGCAATTCATTCCTTACACTTTAATCCGTTACGCCAAGAATATTCACATCAGATATACAGTAAAACCCCGCTATTGCGACCACCTAAAAGAGGTATAATTATGGGTGCTAGATGCAGGTGGGAGCTTTCTGCATTACTTTTGTCCTGCATTAAGCAAACCACCTGCTTATAAAGACAGCCATGTTTATTCATTAAGTGGTCGCATTAGACGGCTTCTACTGTATGTATAATTGTTAGATGATTGTTTATAACAGCATCAGGATTTGTTTGTGTTGATTAACGTCGATATATATGGGCTAATTGGACGCCACAGAGAGAGAGAGAGAGAGAGAGAGAGAGAGAGAGAGATAGAGAGAGAGACACACACACACACAGACACAGACACAGCGAGAGACAGAGAGACAGTGAAAGAGAGACAGAGACACACACAGAGACACACAGAGAGTCAGAAAGAGACGCAGAGAGATACAGAGAGAGACACAGAGAGATAGAGAGAGAGAGAGAGGGAGAGAGAGGGGATAGAGAGAGAGAGTGAGGGAGAGAAAGGGAGAGGGAGATGGAGAGAGAGAGGGAGAAAGAGAGAGTGTGTGTGAGAGAGAATTTTAGACACTGTAGAAATATATCAATGTTATTTCATAAGCAACAGAGCTGACCATGTAGGAGCCATCTAATTTGGGATTACATTGTTTGAAATGAAAAGATGCCAATCGGAGTCTTTATGGAATAAATTAGTGGCATGATACATTATGGGCGATAATGATGACATTGGTGGTATTTCGAAACAGATTTAATCCGGCTAAGACACTAGATAGACACACCGGACAGTTTGACGTAAAATGGCGAGACTAACCAACAGGATATAACAAAAAAGACACAATGGTGTGCATAAGGCACACCATTTATTTTGTTACAATATATTGATAAATCATAAAAAAAAACCAGGAAAAATATATCATAAACGTTATAATTCTACGCGAAACAAGTACTTCTTGTGATTAATATTGGCATTTCTACGTTATCTTGAATATTGGAATTCGTTAAAGATCTGTTTTCAACTGTAGCATTATGTATATAAATCGATCTTCTGTTACGCATAGTTGAACCCGGCTTTGTTTATTTCATCTGCTGAATCTATTAGGATGTCTATCTTACATTTCTAAAATATTGTATGCAAATTAGTTTAACTCCTAGCCTGCTGTAAAAATGATACCTCGTTAAACTCTAATCTGTCGCATTTTTCCGTCTTTCCGACTCATTCACGCAATCATTTGAGAAACTGTAGTTGAGTGGCAAATGGCTTTGATCGTGACGAGACGGCGAGTTACTCTACGTCTCAATTGGATTAAAGCTGTTTTGAACATGCAAGTCATTATCGCTCTAAGAATGCAAAGGGTGCTCTGAGATACATCTGCTTTGCTGCAACTTAACGAGGTCTACAACAAAATTTAAAGACACTAATTACAGCAACGTTGTATTGTCTTTGGAAAGCACAACGTGTTTATGATTTTAAACCTATTTATTGACATTTCGTCTAGAAACTGCCAAACTAAACATCATCTATTTCCTGTTGTTAAACATTGCAACGAAACCTTATTAAACCTTTTCTCCATAAATACGCCGTTCTATGCCTTTGTAATAACCACTTCTTGAAACCATTGTGCTAAATAGAGCAGTTGCTCCTATGGGAGAAAAAGCTCTATTTATCACAAGGTTTCAAACTACAAACTTCTAAAATTTTACTTTTCTCTAGTAAATGCTCCTTTTGGGTAGCTTGATTTAAAGAGGTTGGGTCTAAAAATAGCATATGGAGAAAAGGGTTAACCAATTCCCTCCTACTGGCGCATTTTGACGCATCAGCAATAGAATCTTCGAGACGATTCAGAAGAATGCTTACAGTTTAGGATTTGGTGGAGAAAGAAGTAAATGAGCTATTCTAGAAAATGTTTAAGCATACGTATCCTATCTGGACGTTTGAATACAGGAGCGTTCTGCATAAAATTCGCCCTGCATTAGGCTACCATTTGCATCAACGCTCCAAAATAACTCATTTTGGTGGTCACACCAGAACAGCGTTATTCCATTTAACTGATACAGGCTTCTTTGCACAATTTGCAAACAGAGTTTACCCGGATCATATGGCTATCACAGGAGCCGTCTGGTCAGGATCTGCCCCGTTTGCTTATGACAGGGCATGCATATAGCTCTTATTGTACAATATCTACCACATACAATTTTTCATATACAATTATAATAGCTAATAGATCTCTATCATATCAGTATTTTACTTGAATATTCATGCGGTTAAGGGTCAACACACTGTGCCACCAATGTAAATACAATTATGTTGATGATTTAAACATATTCAACCCATTATCTGTCTACATTCCTAACAACCCCTTGTCAGATAAAAGAGTTGCCAGTGCAACAAGCGAAGCAACTAAACGCGATAACACGAGAATAATAGAACAAAACAATAGTTCGACTGTATTATTCAAACCTTGGATACATGTGAGTATTAAAGTAACGAGTATCCTGTTGAGAAAAATACTCTGATCTATAACACTGTTTACGGATTTCCGATTCGTTCAAACTTTTGGGAAACTATTGGTCAAGTTTCAATCAGCTTGGATCCAGATGAGACGTTTGGGGAGTTTATCCGGATCCAAGCTGTTTGTAGATGCAAGTCAATTAGCGCCCAGCATGATACCTTCCACACTGAGTTGGCTCCATGTAATAACAATACAACGATTGGTAATAATTAATGGTACTACTACTTCTACCATTACCTATACCAATACCACTATCACCGCCTCATTGTCATTGCTACTACTATTACTACTGCTGCTGCTGCTACTATTACTACTACTCATACTACTACTGCTGCTGCTACTGTTACTACTACTTCTCCTACTACTACTACTGCTACAGCTGATGCTGTTGTTGCTGCTACTACTACTACTACTGTTACTGCTACTGCCACTACTACTACTACTACTATTACTATCACTACTACTGCTGTTGCTACTACTACTACTACTACTTATAATAATAATAATAATAATAACACATACTAATACTACTACTGCTACTACTACTACTGCTGCTGCTGCTATACTACTGCTACTACTAATAATAGTTAGAAGAATACTAATACTTATACTATTACTTCTAGTACTTCTAGTACTACTACTACTACTACTACTACTACTACTACTACTGCTGCTGCTGCTGCTACTACTACTACTAATAATAATAATGATAATAATATCCTTCTCTAATGTAGATAACACTTTTGGTACAATACGGATTTTCAACATAGTCCACAAAGCGTATACGGTATATTGAACGCTAAGTTTATGTACTTCGTTTAAATTTTGCAAAGTAAACGCTAAGCTTATGTAAAGTAAACTGTTATTCATATGGTGCTCAAGTTGTAATTAGAGAAATAAGCACACTGATAAAGAAAACATTAAAGATAAATTATAATCTTCTATTTTTTATTTCTTTTTCATATTATGTTTAATACGAGATAAGACTACATCAGAAGATCCATAGAAATTTATTCAGTGTTTACTTTAGCACAATATTTTCCCGAGATTCTCTGCAAAAATAGCCAATTCTCTCGCATTGTTATCAGAGACAACTGTGAAGCACCTTCTCCCCAAGTCTATAGACGCCAAACCAGTCTATCTCCGTACGCTGCTAACACTTATCGTGCTTTCGCGTCCAGACTCGCAATTATAAACGGTTTGGATCCAGATGAGACGCCGAGTTATTCGGTGTCTCATCGGGATCCAAACTGTTTGAAATTCGGTCAACAGTTTCTCGAACGCTTGATCGAATCATGGTAATCAAAATAGCAACAATTCCAAAATTGAACAGACATTATCATTAGTTTCACATCGGGTTAATGCATTTATTCAAACTTAAGACATGTATATCAAACGTTGGCTTCCTGCGTAGTCTCTGCAGCATGGAATATGCTATAAATCAATTCTCGCATTTTTGTGTAAAAAACAACACATAAAATAGCAATCAGTGTCAAACTTTTAAAACTTGGGAAACTACCAAGCTACGCGGCGACTCATTGGATCCGAAACAGGTCATCACGTAATGCCATACGACTACAATGAAGGGTGACGAATGGAAATTTCAACGAAAATGTTGAAATTGAGGCATTCGGAGCTACCCAAAAATGAAATACGAATGCAAAACAAATTTTGAAAGATAAATTAAATACAAGGTCAGTAAGAATTACAGTTAACCCTTTGCTTCATAGCCTACGTTATGACTGAAATACTGATAAAACTCTGGAAACCCGATAAAAACCAAAACAAACCAACCATAGGCTATTTTAGACCCATTCTCTCATAGACTACTTTAAGACTCAAAGTATTTGAATGAATCTACCGAAAGAAGCATTTACTAGAGAAAAGGAGAACTTTAGAATTGTGTAGTTTATATATCATTGTGATAATTAGAGCATTGCTCCTATGGAGGAAATACTGTAGTCTTATCACAATGGTTTTAAAAAAAAAGACATTTACTGACAGAGGCGTAAAATGCGTCGATATGAGGTAATAGCGAACATTCTAAATAAGTCTAATACAAGTGGTAGCTTAATGCAGAACTAAAGTTATGCAGAAATCTCGCTGGGAGCTCTCTAATGTCCTGCATTAAACAACCACCTGCTCTTATAGACCCGCATGTTTATTCATTATGTGGTCGCAGTAAACTCTATTTTAAGCGGAAACATACTGATTAAACATACGGGTCCTAAAAAGCTCTTTGCATTGTTTTTCTGCATTAAGCTACCATCTGTTTAAAACCAATATTATGCTTTCCTGTGCAATGTCTATATTTACCGTTTCCCCGCTGAAAACAATACAGTAAACTCCGTCTAATGCGTCCATTAAAAAGAGGTAAAATTATGGGTCGTAGAGGCAGGTTGTAGATTAATGCAGAACGGAAGCTATTCTTAAAGCTTTCTGCGTTACTTTCGTCCTGCATTAAGCAACCACCTACTCATAAAGACAGACATGCTAATTCATTAAGTGGTCGCATTAGCGAGGTTCTATTGTCTCTATCCAGATTCGATGTACAGTAAAACCTCTCTATAACGGCCACTAAATTGTGTTAATTAGCTAGTATTTAGGGCAGGTGGCTGCTTAAAGCAAGATATTGATGTAATTTAGTGACTGTTATAGATAGGTTTTACTGTTTATATTGACCGGTGCCAAACAGCTTTGATCCGGATGAGACCCCGAGTCAATCGTAGTCCTATCTGGAGCCAAGCTGTTTGCAAATGCGAATCAAGTAGCGATTGGCAGGATACAGGTTGTTGGCCTGCTGTGAAATAGTGATCATAGCCAAAAATTTTGTATGTCTAAACTGAGAGAGATAATATTATTTTCCGTTTTCAAAGGCGTAAAAAGGGCATCTCTATCTGGCAAAGGGTTGTGGTTGAAGCATACAGATTGATAGCGCATGCAGTATAACAAACATACTCGAGTTCCTGTATATTTAATGTTCCATGCAAGTAAACAAGGATTTGTCAGATTGATGAATTACAAAACTCTACATAACCCCCAACACGCTGTTGATGACTTGACACGCATTTTCAAACAGACTGGATCCAGATGAGACGCCGAGTTACTCGGCGTCTCATCAGGATCCAAGCTGTTTGAGACTCGGTCAATAGTTTTCCCAAAACTTGATCAAATTGGAAGAAGTCAAATTTGCACCATATCCACGTTTCCACTTATTTCACAGCAGGGAAAATGTTGTTAGGGGAGTTTCTACAGGCCCTAAGCTTGGATTCATAGATACAGTATTCGATTTAAATTTTCAAGGCGTAACGTTTTCCTTCATGTAAACACGTTTTCACGCATTTTTCAAACAGAGTAGATCAATATAAGACTATATCTGCTCTGTTTGCTAATGGAATTTGAAATATTTATTTATTTTCTTTCTGAAATGGCTACATAATACCTTTTGCCATATTTTACTATAACTATTTCGTCTAAGAATATCCATTAGGTATTGGAATTTGGAATAAACGTAGAACAGGGAAAGACTTAGCCCTTCGCTTGCTATTCACGTCAATATACCTACCTGTAAATAGTGAAGACCCAGATGAGGCAGCTCGTGCAGGAGCTGTCTCATCAGGGTCTGCACTATTTACAAATTGATTGTGCAACCAATGCACTCCACAGCAGTGATTGCACAGAGAAATAATTGCAGACAGTGAAGATATATGTAATTATACAACAGGGCATGGGTAAAGAAAAAGAATTGTTTTTTTTTAAATTCAGCAAGAGAAGGGTTAAAAAGGATTGTCTACTCAAATTTGAAACCGGTGCCATTTGGACTACTTCCGGTTCAATCAAGCTTTAGATAAATAGTTGACCTCATATCAAACAGCTTGGATCCTGATGATACACAGGGTTATATGAAGTCCAAGTCTCATCTGGTTCCAAGTGGTTTGCAACTGCGTGATAGATCGCAGACAGCAACATAAGGGTTGAACATACTCCTTTAGTTGAATGGTTTATGCTGTGAATAATGCTATTAAATTTGATTATATTCTTGAGTTGAACGTCTGAACATGATATCAGTGAAATCCACATTAACCTTGAGAAATAATGACTGTATTGATGCAATCATCTGAAAAATTAGTCTTCAGCAAAGAGTGCATGCATGCAAAAGTTTGTCTTAATATTTTTATGTAGAACAACAGATAAAGATGCGTTCAAACGCTAAAATTGTTATTTCTACACTAAACCGTATGCTGTGACCAATTATGTTTTACGTTTAAATCGAACAACTACATTTTTTTTTAAAAAAAACAGTTGGTTTATCACATTTTAACCAAAGTACGTGTATAATTATACCTCTTTTAGGTGGCCGTATTAGCGGGGTTTTACTGTATCTGAATATAATTTAAATTGTAGCATTCTATATCTAGCGCTTCACATCGGGCACATTCTGTGATTTTGATTGTGATACATTCCTATGTCATATAATGCTATAGCTTAAGAACCACAATGGAAATAAGAATATATATATATATTACCCTGTTTTGTGCCATCCTTGGCATATAATGTTGATTGACATAGCTTTTTTTTAAATCATACATAATATTATTGTTGCTTGGTTATTATGTATGTTTTTAATAACAGATTGCCATGCTACTGTGTATTTTTTGTTGAAATAAATATATCTATCACATCTGGGTCCATGCTTATAAAGCTTTTAGTTGAGTCTGAGTTTCGTTCTCAGGCTTTTGATTGGTCAGATTTAAGTTCTCAAGCTTTTGATTGGTCAGATTTGAGCCTTTATTTGAGCCAAAGGCTCAAATCTGACCAATCAAAGCTTGAGAACGATCTCAGACTCAACTAAAAGCTTTATAAGCATGGACCCTGAGTATAATACTGTTTGCAGATTACGAAATCGCCTGTTGCTGCAAATGTCACAAGGTAACCAAATCACACTTGGAGAAAACATGGGTTAAAATGGTTTCCTATAAGCGGCACAGCAGGGCATCTTAAAAGAAACAGATAAGCAGCTTCTGCTATAAAGTGCTTTTTGTTTTCTGACCTCAAACGTAAATTTAAGCATATTGTGTGAATGTCCTTAACAATGTCAATCTTACGCATAAATAAAGCGTATCTTGACAAGTCACGTCTCCGGAGTAACGCCGAATCACAAATACTGTCGCTCAAGATGTGACTGTAAGATTATGGGATGTTTTAAATTCAAATGTAAATTTGAGAATTCTGAAACAACGCCTGTCTAGAATGTATTGTTTAAATTGTATATAACCAACTTACACAAAGTGTCTCTAAAGAGGGTCAAACTATGCAAAGAGCGTGGATTCAGACTAAATGAGCCCCCCAAGCAGAGTCTGCACTGCTTCCATTACTCATAAGTTTCCGTAGGGTACATCGGCAATGGTCTTACAGGTATTTTCTCATAACCCTTTGCCTCGTTGATGTGCTTTTGAACAGAGAAGACCAAGATCAGGCGGATCCCTTAAGAGTAGTCTGATCAAGGTCTGCTGTGTCTGTTTATGGAATCATGTAGATCTGAACCTACAGATTTCACCAGGGTCTAAACTGTGTTTGCTCATATATCATTATACATATTATCAATATTCAGCTAAATAACATTTACCTCATGCATTAATGACTTAACCCGGACGCCGGACGCCGAGAAATTCGCAGTAGCACCAGACTCCATTATGGTTGTCACTAGGACTTTTTGTTTAAAAAAAATAAATAGGTGAACTGAAATACTTTTTTAAAAAAGCAAACGTGATTGCAATCCAATTTTCACTTAAAACTATCTTCTATAGCATGAAAAAGGTTTAATTGTTCAATGTATTTTCAATTCAATGTGCGCTGGCTGGTCGACATGTTTAATTCATCAACAATAAAAACAATCCCAAACCTCGTGTCAGTTATACGAGATTCTAATGCAGTTTTTTGTAAGCATTGTATTCTACATAAAGAACAATAAACATGTCTGGATTGTTTGTATGGTCACCTATTACGAACCGCATACAGTGTGTGTTTAGTGTGTTGATATCCTTACTCCGCTCTGAATGGATAATGTCTACTACTTCTTCTTATTCAATCAAGCCTTTTAGAAACCAGTGACAGAGTATCAGGCAGCGTGGTTCCTGATGAGAAACCAAGTTACTCGTTGTCTCATCAGGATATACGCTGTTTGAAAATGTGAGCCTGGCTCCGAGGTTATAAAACGTTTCGCTTGAGTCTGAGATCATTCTCAAGCATTGGTCAAACTTGGGTTTCACAATAAAGTATTGCTATAGCAACCGCATGGATTATTAACATAGCATACCGTCAAAGTCGATGGTAGCTCAATACAGGGTAAAGTGATACAAAAAAGCCCCTTTACCCAGCATTAAGCTACCACATGGTTTACAAATCCAGAATTTAACTTGAGTGACTGTATCAGCGAGACTTAACCGTGGTAACCATTTTCGTTAAACGTACACTCCGAGTGAAGAGAGTAAAAATAATTGTTTCTTATATTGGGTATGCATTACCTGAGGTGTACATTATCCAGTCACCGCGTTTTGGTTTGTTGTTGTCTGTTTTTATTTTGTGTCTTAATTTTAAAAGCCATCATTTTAATTATTTTAGTGTTCGCCATTTAGAGATTCTTCTGCAAAGAAATTGATGGATGCCGTCGCATTTTTGCTGAAGGATTGCAATTCCCGCCATCGTTGGAATATCTCCTGACAGGGAAATCCTTTTAGATGGGCAGTCTCTCTTAAATACGTCTATTGAGTTAACTATTCACCTGCTAAGCGCGAACTGACTAGCTTTGTCAAACAATTTAAACCAGATTTGACCATGAGTAAGTCGGCGTCATATAAGTAATCAAACTGCTTGACATTCGTCCAGTAGTATCTTAAAGGTTTTAATAAATCGAAAGTATGTAAATATGTAGCAGATCAGTTTTGACTTAATTTTCAACTGGCTAAGTATCAAGACGCGGTGTTGAAGCCGTTAACTAAAGTGACATGCACATTTAATCAGTCATCCTTTTGTATGCTGAGGTAAATGTCTTTAGCAGAAAAAGATAGACGGTATCAATCATCAGCCTGACGTTTCTTCCATATCTGTTTAGAAATATTGCATGAGCTTTAAACGGATCGGATATACAGTAAACCTTCACAGAAAACAGGAATGATGCTTGGTCTTGAAGGCACATGGTAGCGTAGTGCAGTGCAAAAGGTATGTGGAAAGCTTTCATAAGAACTTTCTGTACCATTTTCCTCCTGCATTAAGCAACCACCTGCTTTTACAATCACACTTTGCTATTCATTATGCCATTCCCTCATATTGACACTTGGTTTTAACATATTTTGTTACTGAAATATACAACATGCATCAATATACATAGCTTCTAAGAAGGATTTGAATGAAAGGTAAGAGCTTATTAAATTCCTCTCCTTGGCATATAATGCTTCACAAAAGCAGTTGTTCATAAAAATCACAAACTTTTCAAGATATAATGAAATGCTGAAATACAAATGTATAATAGTGAATCGGTAAAGAACAGAATGGTATGTTTGGAACAAAGAGTGAAAATCTTAAGCGCGTACAAACCATATGTCAATTAAGAGTTACATTGTCAAGCTGAGTAGATACATATCTATATAAGTAAACCTGACGTTTTCATTCATAATAATTGAATTAAGACATGAACCCTTTGGGGTTTTTTCAATGTATCTACGAACTGCAGTAAGAATTTGAATATTGAATATCCTAATGAAAGTCTAAGATCTCCGAATAACATTATTTAAAAGTCTGGTCTACAAAAAGGCCCGATGCTATTAAACAAATCAACCCGAAATTCGTTGTAAAGCGGTCACGAAAGCAGATAATGTTCAGTACTTTCGACGCTACCGCAAAGACAAAGAGGATACTCTACTAGGTTTTTTCTGGAACAACACAATGTTAAGCTACCTGCGGTTCGTTCGCAAGCGGGCGTGTAATACCTGCCCTTTTCGACTTCCACAGTTATAAAATAAATGTAGCTTAGACATTTTACACTGGTTAAGTGAATTTTTGAAGCTGTTTACAGATCTAGAGTTTTTAATATATTTAGGCAAAGAGTTCCACATGTGTATTACAGAGGGAAGACATGTCTCAGCATAGAGTTTAGTTCGAGAACAAGGGATTAGGAGATTATTAGAATTTCGTAAACTGTGAGAATTCCCTGGCTTGTAATGGAATCAACGATGACAAATACGTTGGAGTAAGCTGGTGTACCATTCCAACATAATTGTCATATTGACGCTTATCGACGCCTCTGTAAAAGCCCTTTTTGAAAACATTGTGATAATTAGATCAAAATAATGCTTTATTTATCACAATGGTTTCATAACTACACAAATTTAAGTTTCCTTTTCTCTAATAAATGTTCTTTTTCGATAGATTTATTCAAAGAGGTTGGGTCTAAAATAGCCTATGAGGGAATGAAATAAATGGTCGGATTAGAGGGGTTTTATTGTACCAGTATATCAGATCTAGATCTATACTGTTGGCCAACGAAATTACAAATCCCCCTACCGCATGATAAACGTTAACAGGTAGTGCTGAAATGTCGACAATGAGGAACAGAAATGCGTGAGTCATTACAGTTAATAGCCAATGTGCAATACAGTAAAACCTCTCTATACCGGCCACTAAATTGTGTTAATTAGTTGGTATTTAAGACAGATGGCTGCTTAAAGCAATGTGAAAGTAAAACAGAACGCTCCTATAGGACCGTTCTGTTCAACTTTCACCTTGCTTTAAGCAGCCACCTGCATTTAACACAAAATACTTGATGTAATTTAGTGGCCGTTATAGAGAGGTGTTACGGTACATTGAAGCAAAGCGCATGGTGTTTTCATAGTTGCATGTTAACGCTTTCGCGTTTGAATATTAATGTAAGAAATAATGACGTCATGGATATATATCAGGTGACGTTTCATAATGGCATACGTACACCAGGTTGGTATTTGTAGAAGTCACATGTATCATAATTTCGTAATCAAACAGAGCATACCCTTATGAGACTTGATGAGACGGTTCCTACAGGAGCCATTTGATCTAGGTATACTATGCTTGAAAAGGCGTGAAAAAGCGTAGCTGTGGAGTATTAAGGACATAGTTAACTAACCATGTGGTGTTCGCCTAGCGATTTACCTCATATGTACCACATTGGGTAGCATTGCCACTATGACCTCAATACAGTATGGTATATATTTCATTGACACTGCAGTAAAACCTCTTTATAACGGCCACTAAATTGTGTTCATTAGTTGCTATTTAGGGCAGGTGGCTGTTTAAAGCAAGGTGAAAGTAAAACAGAACGCTCCTATAGGAGGTAGATAAATGCATGTCTTTTATTTTTTATTTAATGTGCATTTTTGTAATTTAAAAACTATACCCATATCCATTTTAAAAGATTTCAGAGAGGAATAGCCCAGACAGGAATATCCCTATGTTACTTATGATATCCACTCAGTAAGAGAGGCTTAAACATGCTAGATGAGTTTGAATGACAAACATTATAGACCCTGATCAGAAGGCTCCAGTAGGATCCCTCTGATCTGAGTCTACTCTGTTACATGTACTGCATTCCAAACGGTTACGACCAGGGGCTCAAATGAAAACTATGAGCATATTGCACCATCGTAGGTCTGGCAATCAAAATATACAATGTACATGTATTTAATTTCGTGTTTGTATTAATAACGCATATATGTGATATAAATCATTGTGATATATAGTTTAAACTACAGTGGTACAAATTATTGTTTATGTTTATTTTGTTTAAATATGACCTTATGCCTGAATAAATTTGAATGGGACTGAATTGAAATACTTAGTTTTCTTGTTGCAATGTGTGGTGTTTTGCATATTGTAAATTATTACTCTGTATAAATGTATGAATTACCGACGAGGAGTCTTAAAAATGCAAAATATTAACCCTTATCCTGATATTCGCGACCTGATGTGTATTTGCAAACAGTTTGGATCCAGATGAGACGCAGAATAACTAGGCGTCTCATCAGAATCCAATCTGTTTGGCCTTCTGTCAAAATAATCGGACGTAGTCATAATTGAGCAGATCCAAATTTGGGCATAGCGGGGGAAGGGTGATATAGCAGAGTGTTTGCATAATCCAATAAAACAGATATAAACTAAATTGTTTGCAAAATAACAGCAACGTTACGTGTAGAAAATCTTTACAACATATAGGAAGTAGCCAATTTTGCATATTTTGTATATTTGAATTACCAATAATCAGTGCGTTCGTTTCCTTGCATACTTATTCTTGATTTACATACCGTACACATCACGTTTGTCTTTATTCTAACATTACTATGTTAGGCATGCAACTGTATTATACATATGTGCACAGTAGAAGCTGCCTACTGCAACACTATAATGAATAAACACTAGGTATGTAAGAGCAGATGATTGCTAAATGCTTGACGGAAGTAATACAGAAAGCTCCTAGAGGAGCTACTACCTGCATAAACACCACAAACTTAGAATTGTTTATATGGTCGTCGCTGTAGGTAAGTTCCAATATATACATACCGTAATACCTCTCTATAACGGCTACTAAATTACATCAAGTATTTTGTGTTAAAGGCAGATGGCTGTTTAAAGCAAGGTGAACGTAGACCAGAACGCTCCTATAAGCAGCCACCTGCCCTAAATACCAACTAATTAACACAATGTTGTGGCCGTTATAGAGAGGTCTTACTGTATATTGATTCTATCTCTAAAATTTTATTTTGTAGAAATTTTTGTTCAGGCTGCAACATAATTATTGAACCCTTTCGCAACCAGCATTGTCATCTGCAGAAACAATTAATCTGCTTAACATTTTAGTGTGGATGTTTCTTCAACATCTGTATCAAAATATAAACATATTGTCTAACAGTTTGGAACGTAATGAGACTCCGAATTATTCGACGTTTCATCTAGGTCCCAACTGTTGACATATGTAATCACAGACTCGTCTTCATGACAGTGAAGTGATTAAAGTTAAGCAATCTTTCCAGTAGCTCGTCAGTCAAGTTAATATTAGTACCGGTGTCAGTTGAAATGTAAACAACAGAACAGTAGGCACATGTGCGTACCCAATCACTAAAATCGTCAATCATTCACGAAACCCTAGCTTGTTACAACTCTTTAGAGTCGTCTCTTCAAGGCGATCCTAATGGTTGGTCAGAGTATAGGGTTGGTGGAAACATAAAGGAGTAATTGTTGAAATTGTTCAAATTTAAGCATCTTATCTGGACCTCTGGGGCAATACACTAAAGATGTCTTATTTGTCTACAGTAAAACCTCTCTAAACCGGAATTCTAGCACAGAAGATTTTAGATACTTTTATTCAGGTGGCTGCTTAATGCAGGGTGAAAGTCATTCAGAAAGCTCCTAGAGGAGCTTTCTGAATGACTTTCACCCTTCATTAAGCTGCCACCTGTCTCCAAGACCAATATTTATACTAAATTTTACGTCCGGTTTAGAGGAGTTTTACTGTATTCACTACTGGCTGGATCTCCAGGCCTGCAACACGACTGTCTAGAATTCTAACGACAATAAAGTTAATCCCATCAGCACAGTAAGACTGCGAATGGGTCTGTCACCAATTAAAATAGAAGGTATTTTAGTTATAGAGAGCTTCCTGATTTATTTTTTATTCAATATTTCCATTGTTAAATGGAAGGTAAGTTAAATCGGTAAGTTATACGGTTCGGTACCAAAGAGACACCAATTCACTTTGTGTTGCATTTGGATCTAAACAAATTGCTTGCAAAGTTTGTCACAAAGCCCCATATAACATACTAACGGGTCAGTTGTCAATAGGTTAATAGTTTCGTAAGATACTGGACGGATCGGACATATTCATAATAATCTCAGTCATGATGTTTAATAAGTGTGAATATTAGCAACATTGCAAATGTAAATGTTTATACTTGAAACGAGTTTTAAAAACTCATAAATCTTACATGAATAACTGTTAAATTCGATTTAATAAACGCTGAAGAAGACACAACTTCCGATGTGATTCACCGAATTTATTGGCATTTATTCCAGTTGTGTTTTAGTTTCGTAACTATTTGATAGTATTTGTTGTACTACAAAAAGGTAATAAGCATCGTCGAAAACGGTTTATTTTGTATCAAAGGGTCATTTTTCGATAAAAGTTCAAATGCACAATTTTCATATGAGTAGGTGCTATTATTGACAATATGCGATTGTTTTAACCCTTCGCTTGCTGAATTTTAAAATACATTTCTCCTTCTTTACCCATGCGCTGTTGTATAATTACATATATCTTCACTGTGTACACGTATTTCGCTGTGCAATCACTGCTGTGGAGTGCACTGGTTGCACAATCAACTTGTAAATAGTGCAGACCCTGATGAGACAGCTCCTGCTGGAGCTGTCTCATCTGGGTCTTCACTATTTACAGGTAGGTATATTGACGCGATTAGTAAGCGAAGGGTTAACACTTTAACCCGTTCCTTCATACAAACGCATTTTCACGCACCTGCAAACAGAGTAGACCCAGATCAGACGGTTCCAAGGAGTCAGGGTGTCTGAACAGGGTCTGCTCTGTTTGCTATTGTAAATTTCTGCCATGTTTGTTATTTGATTTTTATATACATGTATAATTATGTAGTTTCTAAAATGGCTACAATATACTTGGAATAAAAATAGACTCGGTGTAATATTAACATTCATACCACAATATAAGTGCGATCAGTATTGGTTATACTTACAGCAAGTTGTTGAAATAACACAACATAAATCGGCAAAGATGTGTCGATCATAAAACACCATGCTTAGATGCCGACTGGCACTTGTAAGTGTAGACATAATCGACTCACTTAGTCCCTTTCATGGTGGTTAACATGGAAATCCATTAATGTGAAACTATTTCAGTGCGGGAAACGAGTCACTAATGTCATTTGCAAACAGTGTAACCAAGATGAAAGGGCTCTTAGAGAAGCCATCTCGTCGTGGTCTGCATTGGTTGTCATGTTAGCGCTGAAGGGGTTAGCCCTATCATGCTAAGCACGGTCCATATAAGACGTCAATCGGTTCAAAGCCATTGGCCACTCGGGTCAATCGTTCATCGAAAGTCCTAACCAATAGGATGTACTTAACCCTTTCCCTGTTCTATGTTTATTCCAAATTTCAATACCTACTGAATATCCATTAACAAAATAGTTATAAAGAAATATGGAAGTTGGAACATTGTAGACATTTTAGAAAGCAAAGAAACATGTCTATCAAATTCTATTAGCAAACAGAGCAGACCCTGATCAGACGGCTCCTCTAGGAGCCGTCTGATCTGGGTCTTCTCTGTTTGCAAATGCGTGAAAACACGTTTATATGAGGGAAAGGGTTAGACATGCTTCCCAATGAAAGTTAACCCATTCCTCCATATTGACGCCTTTTGACCCCTTTCCAGATATTGACATATTTTGAAGTCTCTGTAAAACGCGCGTAATGAAACCATTGTGATAAATAGAGCAAATTGCTCTATTTATCATAATGATTTCAAAACTATACAATGCTAAAATATCCATTTTGGTAGCAAATGCTTCTTTTCGATAGATTTATTCAAAGAGGCTGGGTTTAACCCTTTCCCTCATAGAAGCGTGTTTTCACGCATTTGCAAACAGAGTAGACCCAGATCAGACGGCTCCTAGAGGAGCCGTCTGATCAGGGTCTGCTCTGTTTGCTTATGGACTTTGATAGATCTGTTTCTTTACTTTCTAAAATGGCTACAATGTTCTACCTTCCATATTTCATTATTATTAGTTTGCCATGAATATTCAGTAGGTATTAACATTTTATATAAACATAGAACAGGGAAAGGGTTAAACATGGCCTATGAGGTAATTGGTTAAAGCAGGCATAGATTCATCGGCGTGATACGAGTGAAGTAGGATGTAAGTGAATAATAACCCACGAATATGAACGTATTTAAAGGCAACATGGCTTCTGAAAAGTTAAATAAATAATTAACTTGAAGATGAAACGTTTCTTAACACATCTGAAATCTTTCAAAGATTAAACGATTTGTATATCCTGCAAATAATCGACTGATGCAATATTTGAAAGGAATACAAACAAAATATGGTATCTATAATAGTAGGGCAGTAACTGTTTTACAGCTTTCATAATCAGATAAGAGTATTTGTTATTGACTGCTTGCCAAGTTTGATAAAATGTTAGAAATACAGTGAATCATGATTTCATTTAATTCTTTGGGTCTTTAGGATTTATTTGGTATACAAAAATATCGTCGTATCATACATATGTACATGTAAATTAAGAATGAAGTTTACTTTGTACTAAACAAGTATTCGTTATGTCGGAGTTGATAGTAAAAAGATAGTAGAATGTTTGACATACACTGTGTGTATAGTAAAGTCTCGCTAAAGCAACCACATAACTTATTAACATAGGAGTATACAGTATAACCTCTCTATAACGGCCACTAAATTGTGATAATTGGTTTGTATTTAGGGCAAGTGGCTACTTAAAGCAAGGTGAAAGAAAAACAGAACGCTCCTATGGAGCATTCTGTTTTACTTTCACCTTGCTTTAAGTAGCCAGCTGCCTTTAACAAAATATTTGATTTAATATAGTGGCCTTTATAGAATTGTTTTTTTTTGTATATCTCATTATTCATTAATTAGATATTCATGGAGTAAAAGTGTAAAGTGAAAGTCTCTACAATAAACGTATATTTTCAGAAAAATCATAAAATATGGTGCTGGTTATGTTCAAGCATTCGTATGTAACAATGAATGTACATGTATGAGTCATGCAGGAAACACCGCATACAAAACACACAACCGCCAAAATAGCACCATGAGTAACAGCATGTATGTAAAAGACACAAATAAACGCACGGACATAACAAATAAACAATAGGGGAAAGATGGAAGTACCGCCTTGGAACGGTCAGTGACAAATGTCACAGGGGGGTTAAACCGGTTTAAGGGCGCCCAACCTCACACTTATTCCATCCCCACCCTAAAAAGACAAACAGTGTAAATAAACGTATCCCTTCTCCGATCTATCTACAACAACCGCGATGGCAAATGCAGTGGTAAAGAGCATGTAGAACGAAAACATTTAAGTGAAACAAACTGTATCCACCTATCGCTAGTGTACTCAATGATTGAGCTGCAACCAGGGTAACTGTATAAAAGCATTAAAGGGTACGACAAAGATGACCCTGTTGTGTAATGTAAATCGTTTGTTTTTGTCGATACCTTCGACATTTGGTTGTAGAACAAAATATTATCGACCATCACGAAACTAAAACGTAACTCGAATACATTATTATACACCAGAAAATAACACCGGTTTCTTCGATGTAAAAAATGCCAGTTTTGTCTTTATATCGGTTTTCTTGCAATATATTTCATTTCAGCTATAAACATATTAGTTATGCACTTGCTATGCATTCTTAAAATCCGCTACAAGTAGAGACTATCCATTTAAATGGACTATGAATAGTTGTACACTCTTCATTTAAGCAAAGATGTTAAATAAATGGGAATTAATATAATGGTAGATTCACACTATTAATCACAAATAGCAACCGTATCCAAATAACGATAAAGTACATTTTATCTTAAAGTGTGTTCTTCTCCTGCCGCAACACGTGATGTAATATTTAATCAAACACGCATTTTAAAACGAAATTCCAATTTAGTCTATTATTATTCATTGTTTTGTCAGGAAAAAACAAACATTTGGAGAATGCAACCTAGCTTAATTTCAGATTGTTCTTGTAAATGAATGCTTAATTTAGATATTAATTTTCTCTGCAAAGGAGGAAGATATACATATCAACAGAATGTTGTTTTATTAAACAGAAAACCGGATGTGTTATGAAATAGAAATAGTATATATTATTTTTTATTATGTATATAGATGTAGATAAGAGGCACATTAAAGAAATTTAAATGAAATATGCTTTTAATATTTGTCAACCCTATCTTTCTGCTACTTACTAGGATCGCGTCGGAGAGGCCATTCTAATGAGTAGCAGCATGATAGGGTTTGGCGAAGAAATAAGAGGCTGTTAGATCATTACATATCTTATAAGTAATGTAACCTTTGTATATATTGTTTTCAAAAGACGCGGAACGGAAAACAAAATAATATTGTTTCTAAGCAACCGAAGCATACAGTTTGTAGTAAAGATCCATAGATAACATAGAAAAACAGCTGTTGATGCGCCCCACAAAGGAGAATTAATTTCGTGATGCATGCCATTATTCCTTATCCTGCTTAGAGCGACTTGACTGGCACATGTATATGCAAACTAATTGGGTCCAGATGAGACGCCACGTAACTCGGTGTCTCATCAGGATCCAAACTGTTTGGTATGATGCCAATATTTGTTTCAAAAGCTTGAACCAATCAGAAGTAGTGCAAATTGCACCGGATCCAAATTTTAGTATGTTTTACAGCGGGACAAGTGTTCACTCATAGTACGGATTTCATCTCTGTTTAGATATATATTACAGGCTACTTAACCCTTTTCGTACTAGCAGCGGCCAGACTTGCAGTTTCAAACAGGCTGGACCCCGATGAGACAATACTACATTCAGGTTTTATCAGGTTTTAAGCTGTTGATACACTGTCGATAGATTTCAATAGCTTGAAATAATTCAAGGTAATTAAAATTGCTTCAGAACAGAGACTTATCAGAGAACATTTGTTTAGCACGATCAGAGTTAACAAATCCATACATAGTGCTTTTGTGTGCCACTGGTCCGTTTACTTTGATTAGTAGTATCACACAGAACCATTATTCACCTTTAATCTGCTGAATAATTAAAAATGTTTATTCCTTTTCTGAATATCAATAAAACAAAAAGTTGTATCAAAATGTATTACTGATTGATATGGTTTGTATGACATACAGTGCAAACCCTGATCAAAGGGCTCACACAGGAGCCCAATGATATGGGTATACAACTGTCGTATATACTCAGTTCCCGCGCAACAAAAGTTAAGTCTTCTTCAGCTGAATAGAAACTGTATGATTGCACTACTATGATGTTTTCTTTTCACACTTCCGATTCGTTCAAGCCTTGCGGAACGATTTTCTGACTTACAAACATGTTGAATGCAGCTGAGACGTCGAATTATTTGGCTGTTCATAGGGATCCAAGTTGTATACACAGATCACGCAAAGCAGGGTAAGATTATACAGATGGCGTCATTACAATATAACCTGTCCTAAACGGACAATGATTTATTGAACATTGGGGTCTTAAACAGTAGGTGGTTGCTTGATGCAGGAGTTTTCTGTATTACATTTGACTTGCATTAATCTATCAAAACTACCATGTGCTTGATATCGAATACCACAATATTACTCCCCAATTAGACTGAGTATTCATTTGAGTGGGGTTTAGTTTTTCTTAACTATTCGACATAGGCCGATAATAGTTGTTGTACAACACCACATTATAAGTATCGACGAATAGGGTTTACATAGTAGTTTTCGATGTAAGTTCAAATTGACATTTTTCATAAGAATTATTGAACATAACCACCTCCATATTTATCATTTTAATTGAAAATATGTGTTTATTGTAGAAACTATCCCTTTAACCCTTTCCGTGTTGTATATACATGTAAGAAATAATGACATCATGCATATTAATTATATTATTTTATAATGGTATATGGACATAGGACAGTTTGGTTCAGACAGAAGCTGTAGAACCAAATCTATATTACACCATAAGCAAACAGAGCAGACCCTGATCAGGCGACTTCCAGGATCTGGGTCTACTCTGTTTGCTGGTGCGTAAGAATGTGCTTACATAAGGGATAGGGTTAAACAGTGGTGAACTGTTCCATATAAAACAGGTTACATTAAAATGATTAATGCAGAAATATTCCATGCTAAAGTACGGGTCTCACATTTATTGCAATTTTTAACAAGACGCAAATAGCAAGAGCCGTATTCCGTCCATATATAGCCCGCTCCTCAATATATTTCATAACCATTTTATGAAGATTTCCCTAAACTGTCTATATCGTAAAACACATTTGTGAATCAATGATAACGGTTTATATTGCCATTTGCATTGTCTTGTTTTAGAACAAATTATCGATGCAATACCACAAACTCATACAGAACTAAAACGTGGGCGCATTACACCAGCAACAACGGTACTTTAACATGACACCTTCACAGTGTTAAGTGATTGTTCGTAAATTATTTTCACATACTACTTTTAGTTTAACCAGATATTCCATAAATACGCCTTGAAACCATAGTAGACCCAGATCAGACGGCCCCGGTAGGAGTTGTCTGATCAGGGTCTGCTATGTTTGGTTATGGTATAATATAAATATCATTCGGCAGTTTGTACCATGTCGAAAACGGCCTGCATACATTTGCTAACATAACATTAATCTAATTAATATGTTTGATGTCATTAGTTCTGATATTAATATTCATGGAGTAAAGGGTTGACGAACTACAATTTTGTATCAATGTTATAAACTTCATGATTGGTCATTTATAGATGTATTGCCTTTAACCAATCGTCGCCTGTATTTCATTGGGAAGTCGTCCGAAAATGTATTTTGAATGAATCTTTGTTTCGGCATCATAGATGTTGCTGCAATAAATTCATCGTGCAGATGTAAACGTTTGTCAATTAGTAATGAAGCAAACAGAGATTACCTTTATTCACAAGGTTTCATTCAGGACTTCTCTAATTTAGGTATGTGCCCCTTTAACCCGAGTGTGTTGAATCCATAACTAAGTTATATGTAAGGGTTTAAACAGACATGCTTTAAAATTAAATGGTGTGTCTTTTATCTGCAATTGAATGCCGTTCCTTTTCTATTCTGTATAATGGCTATTGGCAGAGTGTTACTATTTCTCCCCGACATTCCTTTTCAATGATGCAGTGAATACATTTTAGGACAAATACGAGCAATATACTAGCTACCTAGCAAAGGAACGCGAGCTATAAAGCCTAGACAAACAATATACTAGGTATCAAGCAAGGACAAACAATACACTAGCTATGAAACAGGAGCAAGCAATATACCTTTACTAGTTATCAAATAGTGACAATCAATCCACAATATGCCAAACAAGGGCAAGCAAGATACTAGCTATCACGTAATGACAAGAAATATATTAGCTACCAAAACAAAGACACACGTGCTACTAGCTATCAAACAAGTGCAAACAAAATGCAAGTTGTGAAACAAGGGTAGGTAAGATTTTTACTACGAAATAAATCGACGTCTCATATAAATATCCAATTTGTGTGATATATAATGTTCTTCGTTTGAGTGTACTAATAAGAAGAAAATTAATTTCCCTAAGCTATACATACAGATTTATAAAGCTGATTTATTATTAAATTGTGTTGTGTGTTTCCTTAGGTAGGAGTGATGAAGGTCTTAGGAAAACCAATTTGATAATTGCCCTTAAAGAGATTCAAACATATATTAAAAATCTGCATCCTGCATTACTTTCGTCCTGCAAGCAGCAACATGCTTTTAAAGAATCTCATGTTTATTAAGTAAGTTCTGACTTTAGAGGCGCTCCACTGTACGCGGATTCTGTTTCTGTTCACTATATTTTGTCACGCAGAATATAATACCTCATATAAACGGCCGTTCACGCCTTTCCAAACAGGGGATACCCAGCCCAGAAAGGTTCACGTGGGAGCCGTCTCATCAGGGTCTGCTCTGTTTGCTTATGACATGATATACAGTAAAAACCTATCTTAACCGGACATTAAATTTAGCATAAATATCGGTCTTGGAGACAGGTGACAGCTTAATGCAGGGTGAAAGTCATGCAGAAAGCTCCTAGAGGAGCTTTCTGCATGACTTTCATCCTGCATTAAGCAGTCACCTGACTTAAGTATCTAAATTCTTCTCTACTAGAATTCTGGTTAAGAGAGGTTTTACTGTAGATACATGTATGAGTTTACATGTACTGTCAACGCAAAACATTCCCTTGAAAACTGTACGGGATAACAAGTCAGCTAATAAATATTAATGATGTCATTATTTCTTACATTGATATTGAATAGGAAATTGGTTAAAATACGACATGCATAACTTGCAAAGGCGTACTGATCTAACCAGAGTTCCTACTCCTCAGCCAAACCCTGACATGTTGGTATTTATTAAGCCTTCTCCTGCTAATCACGACTTGACTCGTATTTGCAAACAACTTGGATCCAGACCAAACACCGAGTAATTAGGTAACTAGGATCGAAACCGTTTTGCACTTGGTCAGTACTTCCACACAGGCTTGATCGAATAGGAAGTAGTTACAATTATAACAGATCAACATTTGAACAATTATGATTTTTTACTTTTACTGCTGGTGCTGGGGTAAGGGTACTTGGCGAATAAATATAAAACTTTCCTACCCCCCCCCCCCCCCCCCCCTCTTATCAACAACTCTGATTAATGGTACGATGGATATCAAGTAAATACTTTTTTTATTCAAGTACATGGATACAGTAAAGTTTGGCCATGGTAGAAACTAAATAATCTGATCTATATAATATCTGGTCTAGGTGTATTCTATTGGCAAAGGCATGAACACGCGCATTTATAGAGTAAAAGGTTCATTGACAAACTGTGAGGGAAAGACATATAGTAAAATTATTCCAAATAAGTTTTTAAAATGACCTTAACTCGGGGATGTTTGGTAAAATAAGATATATATTATTCCACAATCGAACAGAGCAGACCCTGATCACACGGCTCCAATAGGGGTCGTCTGATCTGTGTCTACTCTGTTTGCAAAAGCGTAGAAAGGCAAATGTATGGAGTAAAGGATTAAAGCTGTAATGATTTATGAACCATTTACTGCGAACATTTCTAATAGTAATCCAATGATTTTATCAGACAATAGTATAACAACAAAATCAATAGACTCGCGTTAAGATGGCGACCTTGCACGTTATCATAGACTACTGGCTACATATGCATACGTTTGCAGATTGTCTGATGTAAAGTAAAATCTCGATTATTCGAACACTAAAATACGTATCGTTATCAATCTTTAAGACAGATGGTAGCTTAATGCAGGGTGAAAGTCATGCAGAAAGTTCCAATGCGAGCTTTCTGCATGACTTTCACCTTGCATTAAGCGGCCACCTGCCTAAAAGAGTCTAAATTCTCCATACTAACATTTTTAATGTTCGATGTTGTACTGTAGTTTATATTAAGTGATTTTGTGTACAAATACAAATACATAAATGTTGTTCTGATAAAGTATGTAGCGGTATTATACACATACCAATCAGATTAGACATAGAGTCAATGAAATGTGGCCTAGAATATTTTTCGAACACATTGGTATAATAAGTAATTTTAGGTTCATGGAACACGTCGTGAAAGCAACGGGAATCCAGATCAGTCTAAATGTCTAATATGAGTACATGTATATAATTTGTGCGAGACTGGTGAACTCTATACCTCATGCATATCTATGTAAGACAATAACGACATTATGAATACAGCAAAACCTCTCCATAACGACCACTAAATTGTGTTAATTATTTGGTATTCAGGGCAGGTGGCCGCTTAAAGCAAGGTGAAAGTAAACCAGAACGCTCCTATACTTTCACCTTGCTTTAAGGAACCATCTGCCTTAAACACAAAATACTTGATGTAATTTAGTGGCCGTTTACTGTATTTATAAGATGAATTTTATAATTGTATATGACCACATAGGTGATTTGACCATAACAGAATTCACGCGTGTATTGTGACAAGAAAACAAAGCAGACATTTGTCGTCCATGTCCTATAGTAATTGTTTGCAAATGCGCAAAAAGCCGATGATTGTGCAGTATAGTATAATATATCTTATGCGGCCATCAAAGTGATGTCTAATTATGGGTCTGTATGGCAGATGATAGCTGAATGCTGGTTACACGTAATGCAGAAAGCTCATAGAGAAGCTTCCTGAATTACATTTGTCCTGCATTAAGCATTCACCTACCCTTTTAGACTCCTATGTTCATTACATAATGAATGGCCGCTTAAGGCAGCTACTACTGTAAATAGTTAAATATTGCAATGTACAAAAATGAAGATGTTTTTCTTATGGAAATCTAAGTTCTTATAAACTTCATTTACAATGCATGATGCAGATGTATTTAACAAGGCAAGGAAACCAATGGAAGGTATCCAGGCGGTAACATAACATAGAGATTATCTGAATATTTCTATGAAATTGCGCTGTTATATTTTGAGATTCCCCTGAGATTTCTGGTATGTAAATGCATTAATGCAAACGTTCTTATAGCAATCTAACATGCATCATTGCAGCAGACACAGCATCCATGCTGTAGATTCATGGAACAACCGGCGATAATGATATACAGTAAAATATCTCTATAACGACAACTAAATTACATCAATTATTTTGTGTTAAAGGCAGGTGGCTGCTTGAAGCAAGGTGAAAGTAAACAGAACGCTCCTATGGGAGCCAACTAATTATACCACCAACTAATTAACACAATTTAGTGGTCGTTATAGAAATGTTTTACTGTACATATTTGTCTTTACTATTATCCGCTGTAGAACGGTTGCTGTTGTCTCTCAGATTTCAGTCCCCTGTCCGTCTGTCCGCTCGTCCGCAGCTATATCTGAGTCACGGCTCTGTCGGTATGCATGGATTGTTTAGGGTCTTCTGGATCACTTCCATTGCTGGAATTATGGTATTGTTCCTGTACGCAAGAACCACACGTATGGTTTCATTACTATTTGAATTATTCTACGTGTTCTTGTTAGGAATTGTTCGACATATCAGGTTTCGATATATCGAAGTTCAGCTGTATTTACTATGTAGCTGATAATTCGAGATTTTGACGAGACAGCAAGTTACATATTTTCGGATTGAAGTTGTGTATAAATGGAAGTCACATTGCCATTATTATAAGTAAAAACTTAACTTTAACTTTTACTGTGTAAATTTACAGGAAAATGTGAATTATTGACATGACTTAATCCCATCATACGTCGATAAACCGTTAACTTACATGAACTTATTCAAACCATTTGTAAATGAAAATCACGTGAGAACACAATGACTCGTCAAGATGAGGACCAAAATATCGTTTAACAGCCTCTCATCAGTTTCAACGAATCCGAAGCAACATATTGGATATTTAGCAGACATTATTGTAACCCTTTCCTTCATATAAACGCATATTCGCGTATATGCAAACAGAGTAGTTCCAGATCAGACGGTTCCTAAAGTATCCGTCTGATCAGGGTCTGCTCTGTTTGCTTATGAAATAATATAGCCCTGACTCTATAGTTTCTACCAATATCAAACATTTATGCGTACACATGTCAATATAAATATCAGCTACTAAATATTCAATATGTCATTATTTCTTTACCGAATACTAAACAGGAAACTGGTCAATAGAAGTTAAACGGGATAAACACCATGTTTCGAATGAACACCAGGAACCCGTCTTACGAAGTATTATCGTACGACCCCAATCCTAAAAGTGCTAATGCACGACACTCGATGCTACAAACATAGCTGGAATAACAACGTAGTTGTTCTAGCATGAAACCATTTAGTACAATTACAATATATCATTGGCAGACGAAAATTATTTGGCAACAATAGACGTAATAACGTTGTATCAGAGGAGTATGTACAGTAAAAACTCGATACTACGAAATTGTAGTAATGAAGAAGTATGTCTTTCTCGGCAGGTGTCTGCTAAATGCAGGGTGATCGTCATGCAGACAGCTTTCTGCGTAACGTTGAATTTGCATGAAGCTGCCACCTGTGTTAAAGATCAATAATGGTAAGTATTTGAGTGTTCGTAGTAGCCAGATGTTATTGTAATTATTTGCACTCTACTATTCCCCCTTTCTTTAACCTTTCGCCGCAGTGCAAAACCAGAAACCGACTTTTTAACACTTGCCATGTTTTTTGTTTATTCAAAATGTCAATACCCACCGAATATTCATGAACAAAATAGTAATACTGAAATATGGGGAGTGAAAAAGTGTAGTCATTTTAGAAAGTAAAGAAACAAATCTTTAGAATTCTATTAGCAAGTAGAGCAGACTCTTATGGCATGCGTTCTATACCTGGAGTAACATAAGAAAAGAAAGAGCATGCTCTTATTTCCATTGTGGTCCTTAACACAGGTTATCTGCAATATATTCCATTGATATTTGCATTTGTTTATTTCAATTCTTAATTTTACGGAAATGTTTTAACACAGACGACAAGTAGAAATTTGGCGCCGAAAGAGTTCTTATTTACAGCAAGAACGAACGTACACTATTTAAAAAATCGAAACGAATTTTTTCTAAAACTGTTACACGTAAACACATATTTAATCGTACTAAACCCATTTGGGCCAGTGTCCTAGTCAGACAGTGTTGACCAAGATCAGACGGCTCCTAGAAGGCCTTAATGCAACATTCTCCAGCAATCGATCTAATGCAAAACGTGAATCTATGATTACCTTTGCAGATAGGACCACAAGTAACTCGGCTTCTCATCAGGATCTCAATGTTTGATAATCCAATATTTGTTTGAGACGAAATATAAGGAAAGCTCATTTTGAAATTCAGAGCAGACGACAACCTTTCCAGACAAAACTTATATGGCGCCAAAACAGTTAAAAGAGATCAAAACAGTTAAAAGAGAGTTGTAATATTGAAAGCACAACTTATTTTCCAAATGACACGTCTGCAAAACCATTCCTGCAGAAACACTACGGAAATTATGTTGAACCTTTCAGGACTGAATAAATTTAATGTGCTAAGATTATTGTCTTCTTTTCATGACATTGTTTTCCTCAATTTCTTTACAAAATCCTAATCAGTATCAAACATAATGTATCTGTGTAGATACCTAGTTAGTCAGTGTCTGCTCTGGATCCAATCTGTTTGCATAACGTATCATGCATTCGTCAATGGTAGGTAAAAGGGCTAACTTGACTCATCATAGTACATATCGAGGCAACTGTTCTTGGGTGGGCTATAATATATTGGATGCAATTACTTCACTTAATATAGTCTCTCGTAAAAGTATATACATGTTGTACATTTCTTAATTAGATACACGAACAACCCTATATAACTATTATCTTGCTGAAACGTTAAACACTGACTCCTCCCTTTCTGAATATTAATTTAACACATTACCCCCTAGTGACGCATTTTTGCGCCTCCATGAAATTCACATTCTGAAAATCATTGTGATAAATAGAGGCATTTGCGCTTATAAGAGCAAATGCTCTATTTATCACAATCGTTTCAAGCTACAAAATTCTAATTGTTTCCTTTTTCTTGTTAATTATCCTTTTCGGTAGATTAATTAAAAAAAGTTGGATCTAAAAATAGCCTAGGTGAGAATGACTGTCGTACCCTTTATTACTTTTCTACAGTTACTCTGTTTGCAGCTCAATCATTGAGTACACTAGCGATGGGTGGATACAGTTTGTTCACTTAAATGTTTTCGTTATACATGCACTTTACCACTGTATTTGCCATCGCGGTTGCTGTAGATTAGTCGGAGAGGGGATACGTTTATTTACACTGTTTGTCTTTTAGGGTGGGGATGGAATAAGTGTGAGGTTGGACGCCCATAAACCGGTTTAACCCCCCCCCCCCCAGTGACTTTTGTCACTGACCGCTCCAATGCGGTACTTCCATCTTCCCCCTATTGTATGTTTGTTTTGTCTTTGTGCGTCTCTTGATGTTTTTATAGTTATGTACAATTGCTGTTTCCTTGTGTTGCTGTTCGGGCGACTGTTTGTTCTGTATGTGGTGTTTCCTGCATGACTCATTTTTGTACTTTTAAATCAAACACAAAATTGTTTCAAAATATACCAGTGAAGAAAAAGAATCTTATGACAAAGAGTGCAGGCCCTGATTAAAGGGTTCCATTAGGAGTAAGGAAACGTTTGGTCTTAGCCTGTTTGCAGATATTTTTTACATACTTGGTTCCCGCACTTTACATCATAAGATTTAGTGTTTCTTGTGCAGAACCAAAAGTCGTTGGTAACGCATTTTATCTTAAAATAGTTTTAGAATAAGCCTTTAATTCCAACATAATTAACTGCAAATACAACTTATGTTGTCTAAAATTCAAACTAGACATGTTGAATTGGAGTAAACCCTTTACAGATCGTATTATAGAGTTTTTTTAATAACCTCAAACATTAATTTGTACATTTGCTATTATAACATGCAGCTAATAAATATTCACGATTTCAATATCTCTTTCATGAATATTGAACAGGGATATGGTGAATGACTACATTAACGGACGTGATCCAAGGTTCACAACCCCCTTATATCAAGTATAATTCCTACCACGTTTCACTAATATAATCCCGGACGGACAGATGGGAGGACTGACAGATTCGCATGCGGACAACATCAAAACGTCCGCAGCGGATAATATCACAGACAGTTTGTGTATCATTATCGCTGTTTTTGTTCACGAACCTATAGCATAAGTACTGATATTGCAGTACGATGCATTTTAGATTGCTAAAGGAACGTTCGCATTAATGGATTTTGCATACCAGAAATCGCAGGGGAATCTCAAAATATAACAGTACACTTTCATAGAAGTGGTAAGATAATCTCTATGATTCCGACTGGTTGTTTACCTTACGAAGCCTTCCACAGAATGCACTGCCTTGTTAAATACGTGCGTGACCTGTATCGTAAATAAAGTATAACACCGTTTAGAAATTCAGTAGAGAAAACACAACATCATACATGTAATTATTCAATGGGAACATTATATCCATACCCCATAGGCCGCCTTTAGGAGCAATCCAACCAAATTCTACTATCACCTCCAGTGACAATATCATTGCTTTGCCTTGGAAGTTGCCTGTTTCACTTGTTATTCTTCAATATGTACAAAATACACTACAAAATCAACTTCTTTAGGCTGATATTAAAACTGAATTTCAGCAGAACTTGTCCTAGGCTGATATTCATTTAACGAACTTAGTGGTCTTAAAAGCAGGCAGTTGCTTAATGCAGGTCAAAGTAATGCAGGTAGCTCCTATAGGAACTAACTGCATTATGTTTGACCCGCATTAAGCTACCACCTGCCTTACATATTCATAACTAGACCTCTTTTTACGTCCGCTTAAGATAGCTTCTATTGTATGTTATTATCCGATTAACCCATTTGCTCCCAGTGGATTCGTCCATGCTTATATATTGGATTAGTCCATCTTCTATCTAAGGGATGTCTGGTCTAAATTGTCATTTTTGTTTTGTTTTATAATGAATTTCCTATCAGCAAACAGTGTAGACTCTGATCAGATTCTACACTGTTTGCCTACGTCCCATATATGGGATCGTGGGAGCAAATAGGTTAAAACAAACAAATTATTTCTTCGTCTACCCATTAGTGCATAAATACGCTTTTCTATGCCTGGGGGGGGGGGGGTCTGCTCAGGGTCTACTGTGTTTGCTTAGGGAATAATATATATAGGATTCTACAGTTTATGCCATGGCCAAATATTCCTGTGTTTATGTGTCATTATAAAAATAGAATTAATTAATTAATAATTATTATTCATGGTGTCATTACTTCTTACATGAATATTCACGGATTAAAGGGTTAAACGGATAGCAATCCCTTGTCGTGAGTAAGAGGTTGGTTATCCTCTACAGTCTATAATTTATGTCAGTAAATGAATGCATACGAAGTCTGTCACATACAATGGCAACGGCATGCCGTTTCTTTTAATGTGTTTAAATTATGCACGACTGGCCATGGTTTAAAGTGCAGTACACTGATTGGGACTATTGGCTAGCTTAAAGGTGTTTATAACATGGACAGGACTTATACATTGCTTTGAAGACAAATGACAAATATTATTATTTTTCTTTTTAAACCTTTACCCCATGGTTATTCATGTAAGAAATAATGACATGATCAATATTCATTGGATTATTATAACCTGGGCATATTAGTATTTGGCTATGTAAGAAACTGTAGAATCATATCTATATTATATCATAAGCAACCAGATTAGGTCAGATGGCTCCTAAAGGAGCTGTCTGATCTGGGTATACTCTGTGTACAAAGGCGTAGAAAGGTGGAGTTATCAAGTATAGGGTTAATGGGCAAAATGTTATGTACAGTTATTTATTATATGTCCAAATTTGAATACAGTAGGCATTCGGTGCATATTATAAATGTGTTTTGTTGATTTAATACAACTTGACTGAGACGCTTTTTCATGTCTATTCAATCAGAGTCGTTCCAAATTCGACGATTCATGTAGGAGCCATCCGTTAGTAATATGCCCTGTTTTGCTTATAAAAAAATAAAACATTATTTGTTGTCTGATCATTATATAAACTTAACGATAGTCAAAGTATATTCATAAGGTCATTAATTATTGAATAAATATTCACGAGAATAATACACTTTCAGCGTAGCGATGTACATGAAAATACTGGTTTAACCCATTACCTCATAATTATGTTATTTTTAGATACAACCTCTTTGAATAAATCTACAGAAAAGGAATATTTACGAGAGAAAAGGAAAAATTTAGAATTTTGCAGTTTTGAAAGCATTGTAATAAATAGAGCATTTACTCCGATGGAGCAAATGCTCTATTTATCACAATGCTTTCAAAACGTGACTTTTACGGAGCCGTCAAAAAGCGTCAATATGAGGGAATGGGGTAAATCTTTGCACACCGAGTAATTTCCGTCTGTCTGTCTGCAACCATTATCATCCGCGTCATTTGTTGCTCATTTCTTTGAAAACAAATGGCCAAAGAGTCAAACGGTTTGGGTCCTGATGAAGCATTAGATTAGGCTGCGTCTCATCTGGATCCATACTGTTTACATAGGTAATCACGGTTTCGCCGCTAGGATGCAAATACAGTTGAACTTCGGTATCTCCCCGAATATTTCGAGTTAACAGAGGTTCGAGTCAGCCGATTTCTAATCTGCACAATGTTCGCAAGTTCACAGCTTAATGCAGATAATATAATACTGAAAGCTCCTGTAGACGCTTTCAGTATCACTTTCGGCCTGCATTAAACTGTTACATGTGTGTCTAGATATGTGCAGTAATATATTTAAGAACAATTCTGTATGGTAAATTTGGTAGGACCGAACTTTTAATACTAGTTATCCTTGGGTTCGAATTATCCGAGTTCGAAATATCAAAGTTCAACTGTAGTTAATTCGCAAATGGTTTCATTACTTGTGCGATATGTATTGGGTTCATTGTAACAATGCATACTGGGAATTTAAGTATGCCTTCTTTCAACTAGATATATCTCATTGTCAATGTTGAGTCTTTGCCTTTCAATTTTGTAAAGGTTTCGTGACAAGCACATCTTTCAAGTGTTGAGCTTTCTCTTGAAAATGCCATTTAAATTGAGACAGTGGATTACAATGATTGGATAACAGGCAACCGATATACCAGACGCCAAATCTCGTTGGTTTTGGAGTGTAAAAGTACATACTTTGACTGAACAGTTTTGAAAAACGCCAGAAATAAACGTACAGTAACCCCTCCTTAATGTGACCATAAAAAGAGGCTTAATGCTGGGTCGTAGAGGCAGGTGGTTGCTTAATGCAGGGCAAAGGTTATGTGGAAAGCTCCTGCAGGATATTTCTGCATAATGTTCGTCCTGTATTATGCAAGCACCTGCTGTTTAAGATCCCTGTGTCCAATCATTATAACTTGATACAAGTTCTTCTGTACTTTGACTGAAAGGTTTGAACATGCAGAAATAAACGTACTCTTCAAACAAATAACCCATATCCTGATGTTAAAATGATTTCTGCTTAAAGTTTTATTCGAAGCAACATTACTTATACCTGATTATTTAAGCTGTTAAAAAGCTACTGAACAACTGATCCTAGTGGATCAAGTTGGCAATCATATCGGCAGAAAAAAAACCTATTTATACAGACGTGTAAATGAATTTACGTTTTTCTTATCCTGTCTATATCTCTATGTCTCTGTGTGTATTTCCGTGTCTCTCTGCCGCTCTCTCTCTCTCTCTCTCTCTCTGTCCATGTGTGTCTCTGCCTATACCTCTGCCTGTCTCTGTCTGTCTTTGTCTGTCTTTGTCCCTGTCTGTCTTATCTCTTTGTCCCTGTCTCTGTCTGTCTTTGTCTGTCTGTCTCCCTCATTCTCCCAGTATCTCTGTCTCTCTTATTCTCCCTCTTCTCTCACTCTAAATTATATCTCTCTCTATATATATATATATATATCCGTTTCTCTCCATCTCCCCAGCTCTCTCTTTCTCTCTCTCTCGCCATGTTCATTTTATGTAATAGTTCGAATATGAGTTGTTGGGAGAGCTTGTGGTTGGGCTAGTTAAACTGAGCTAAACAGAAATACTATATTGTGCGCGTTTATCGACACATTGTGACAGGTGATATCTCAAATATGACAACACTGTTGTTCACCAAAACTCACGCCGCAGCATACGCCATTTAAGCACGAGACTTCAATTTAGAAAACAAGATAAACTGGAACTGATAAATTAGATTGGCATGCTTATGAACTTCCAACGCAACCGCCTATAATGAACTGAAACCGCTTTAATGTGAAAGCTGCACAACCTTTACTCCATAAATGGTAGTATAATATGTCAAAATGATATATAACAATAAATGTTACAGGTATATACATGTACTAGTGTCAATCTACATAAGGCGTTAGAGTAATCCCCTATACAAGGGACGATTTAGTTAGTATCAATGTTGGTGTGTGAGACAGGTGGCAGCCTAAAGGGGTTTTGTGTTTCATAGGCTAGTTTTAGATACAAACTCTTTGAATAGACCTAATAGAAAAACATCCTTTAACACATTCCCTTCATATGCTATTTTTAGATCCAACCACTTTGAATAAATCTACCGAAAAGGAACATTAACTAAAAAAGGGAAAAGTTTAGAATTTTGTAGTTTGAAACCATTGTGATAAATAGAGCATTTACTCCTATAGGAGCAAATGCTCTATTCATCACAATGGTTTCACAAAGTGACTTCTATAGAGTCGTCAAAAGTCGTCAATATGAGGGAACGAGTTAAGCAGACACCTGGTATAGTGGAACATTATAATATGCGATTTCTACGGATAAAAATGATTGTTTTTGTTTGTATCGGGCTTTACATTGCTTTAACAGTATGTCAGTCATTTTACCACGTCCGCTTAATTAATGGTCGGCAGAAGAATCCAGGGGTTGTTTTTGTGCACGAAACAAATTGCATTGTTCGATGAACAGACCACACGGGTGGAATCACCGACCTATCATACACCGGCTGATAGGCGTCCTCACATGGACAATTTAAATGACCAAACCGGGATTCGAACTATAGTGGTGAGTGGCTAAGTGGTTGTCAGTCGAATGCCATAAATGCTCGACCACGGGGGCTCCTGGTAAAAAAGAGTAACATATGTAAGTGGCATAATAAGCTGGCAATCTATCGTTTTCCAGTTTCTTATCGTAATGTGCCATTAGGTCAGTAAAACACCTTCTAAACCTGCATTAAACAACCACCTGCCAAACAGTATCTAAATTCTTATCTACTAGAAGTTCGGTTTTGAGGGGTTTTACTGTAATTGAAAAGTAAACTAGTTATTCTTCCACGTGTAGAGTTGTAAGTATTTGACAATCACTAAAACCGAACAGACGTCGTGCAGGGAATGTTACACGAAGGCCACCGCAACCCAAGAAGCACAAATTACTTTTTATTCTTTCAGATAATTTAATCACGTGTAGAATTGTAAGGATTTGTTCATCACTAAAACAGAATAGAGGTCAGCCATGAAATGTTACACGAATATCCATCGCACCTAAGAAGCACAAATGAAATACACGCACAGAAATACATACACACACAACCTTCAAATGTTCCAAATTTGGTGACAATATTGTTACACGGTCATGCCCGGACACTATATAGACCATGCACTATACATCACGATATTTAGTAAAAAAAAGCCCACATGTGTTAAGAGACCAAATAATTAAGCAAAGGAATGCATTTTCTAAAATGTGACTCTCAGCTGTGAAGTTTATCTCTAGCACATACAGCACAAGCAATAAATTAATTATCTCCAGGCTATCAACAAGAGTGTGATGAAACACGAGCTCAAATAAGCAAGACTAGCATCAATCAGGTAGACTTATCCTGAAGTAATACTCCATTAATATCAATCGAAGCGGAACTAACATGTTTCCATGATATTCCAGTCACTGGTGTTCTAATTAATTGTGCATATGTTTACTCATTAATTGCGGTTTTCTACGTTCAATTGATTTGTAAACTAAGGTATTTCCCAAGATGCATTCCCCTATGTCCAATAAACACTTCAGTTAAGTGTTCCTTAATTCTTAACGTCAATGGGATGCCTTTACACATCTATACAAACAGAAAAGAACCTGATTAGACGGCTCCTATAGGAACCGTCAGAAGAGGGTATGTTTTGTTTGCGAGTATGAATTATATGGATAGTATTCTGCAGTTGTTGCCCAAACGCAATATCATTAATGCATGCACACGTTTTGGAACCACAACTTTTAAAAAGGTGCTGTGAAGTAACTGGCCCAAATGCTAGCAGATTACGTAAAGTAGAAAATTCAGTACGCTTTCCTTTTGCAGCCTGTCAAATATACTCCTTGACTGACAAACAGTGATAGGAATTCTGCAACACAACGCAGCCGAAGCATACAGATGTTTATCATACGCAGATCTGCCATATCTACGAATCCACGTTTGCAATGATTGATCATGAACAATCATTTAAGGAATATTCAAAAAACGAGATAATTATGCATTTAAAAAAATACCTTATGTGTCATTGATTGTGCAGAAAGTATAATATGAAACGAATATTCATGCTAGAAATAATGATACGCTGGATATTAATTATATTAACCCATTCCCTCATGTTGACGACTTTTGACGACTCTGTAAAAGTCACTTTGTGAAACCAGTGTGAAAAAAAGAGCATTTGCTCTAAAATTTCTAAAATTTGCCTTTTCTCTAGTTAATGCTTCTTTTCGGTAGATTTATTCAAAGAGGCTGTATCTAAAAATAGCCTATGAGGTAACAGGTTAATTTTTATAATGACACTTGAACTCATGACATTTTAGTGATGACAGCAACCGTAGAGTCAGGTCTATTTAAGTTCATAAAAGAAACTGACCAGACCCTTTAGGAGCCGTCTGATCTTGTATTGATCTGATATTGGTATATTTGCAAATATATTAAATGGTGTATATATGAATAGAAGGATTAAAGGATTGCACTAAGACGACAGCCTAAATTGACTATATCAGGTGTTTCCAGTGCTGTTGCGCTGTTATATTGTGAGGATCTCGCAATGTTTCTGGTATGCAAATTATTTCTAGTCTAAAGCGCACCACGTCTATTATATTGCTGCTGGATGATAAACATTTAGTTCAGCTTGACAAAATACCAACACTGTCGTTATTTATAGTGAAACATAAAACACCTGTCTCGATATGCAAACAGAACAATATCCCAATACCCGCCCTCGCTCGATAGCGATAGCTAAAGTGCCATTAAATTAAGAAATCTTAATGTCCACAGGACTCTACACAAGACAACTTACCATGAAATGTATACCTTTCCTTCATATGAACGCCCATTTCACACCTTTGCAATCAGAGTAGACCCAGGTCAGACGACTCTGTTTGCTCATGAACATTTGTAAACCTGATAATGCAGTTTCCACAACATTGAAACAAATCCCCTTTTCTAAATCCCATTTGACTGATTCTGTCCATGATAATTAATGAGGTAAAAAACTTGAATACAAATTAACCCATTATCGCATAGGCTATTTTAGATACAACACATTTGATTAAATCTACCGAAAAGGAGCAGTAACTAGAGAAAAGGAACATTTTAGAAGTTTGTAGTTTGAAACCATTGTGATAATTAGAGCACTTGAAAGGGTTAATGTAATTCAATATGAAAACATACTGTGAAGGTTCGGAAAAAACAACAACAGTGTAATAAGATAGGAAATGTAGTCTGGAACACATTGCGTATTTCGATGGGCGGACGTTCATTGCTTAACACTTTAGTTAATGAATTTTCATGTTAGAAAAAATGACACCATGGATAATTGTGTGCTAAACTTGTATACAAACTAATGGACAAAGGAAATTTCGGCATTGGTAGAAAGTGTAAAATGAGATATGTGCACTTTCATAAGCAAACAGAGAAGACACTGATCAGACGATTCCTACAGGAGCCGCCTGTTTTGGATCCACTCTCTTTGACAAGGCGTGAAAAGGCGTTTGTATGAAGGACATGGGTATATGTATGAAATGTACATCCCAAAGCAAAAGCTATCTCAACAAGAAGAACTGAATGAATAACGTAAAATACACGATATTGTGAAAACAGTATTTTCACTACACCGAGTTGACTGAGTATGGTCTGACAAGAACAGATAATCCTATTTTTGTATACTCTAAAACAGACATTGGAACGTTTTCCTTTTATTGCATTTATTCCATAAATAAGATGTTCCATGCCTTTCCAAATTCAGACTTTGTAACAATTACCTACCGATTGAAACAGGGCGATGGCAAAGGATAGAGCGTAACAATCGCAAGTGTATTTCAAATGATATCGGAGATGAATTCCACTACCTCTTTCGATGTCCACATTTTAATAGAGCTAGAACACTTCATCTACCTCATATTAATGTTAGAAATGCTAATGCTATTAACTTCAAAAACATAATGGGTGAGAATGACATACGCAAATTATTAAAACTAAGCAGCTTCTTATCCTTCATACTTAATGCATTTAAGAATCCACCTGGCTAAATACACGTAACTAAGTGTCATTATCACTTTATTTCTGTATAATTGTTTCTTCCTGTTTTCACAGCCTGGATGTTTTGTATTTTCATATTATGTTTATTGTATACCCCATGTCACATAAGTTAGTATGTGCTGACTGTAACTGAATAAATGAAATAAATGAAACACTGTAGACCCATATCAGACGGCTCCTGGTTTTTTTGCAATGACCAGATAATCCTGCTTTCATTTTAGATTATAAAAATGTAATCTGACAATACAGTAGAACCCCTCTAATACGACCACTTAATGAATAAACATGGGTGTCTTTATAAGCAGGTGTTTGCTTAATGCAGGACAAAAGTAATGCAGAAAGCTCCTCTTTCTGCATTATTTTTGTCCTGCATTAGGCTACCACCTGCATCTAGCACCCAGAATTGTACCTCTTTTAGGTTGTCGCATAAGCGGGTGTTACTGTATATGTAATGCCATTTTTTCGTTCATAACTATTCCTGGAGTAAAAGGTTAAGAACCCATCGCTTGGATAAACATACTCACAATCGTTATTAACCCCTAGTATACGGAATACAGTAAACCTCATCTAGCAAATGGGCATAATTCTGGATGGAAGGTAGTAGCTTAATGCAGGATGAACGTTATGCAACCACCTGCTCATAAAGGCAGAAATGTTTATTCATTAAGTGGTCATATTTGAGGGGTTCTATTGTACATGGTGTCTGTTCTAACTCTACTCTGATACACAGTTTATTTACCTCTCTTAAATGGCCATAAAACAGAGGGATAATCATGGGTTCGTAAGAAAGGCGGTAGCTTGATGCAGGACAAAGGTAATGTATAAAGCTCTTTGCCTAACCTTTGTCTTGCATTAAGCACGTATCTGCTTTTGAAGACTCCTATGTCCAATAAATACATTGCCGCTTCAGACAGGTTCTGCTGTATTCTGTATTCCTTAAAGCTTCATAGAAACTATTGATCGAGTGTCAAACAGCGTGGCTGCTGATGAAACGCCGCGTAAATCGGCGTCTGATCTGGATCCAAATCCAAGTTGCTTGCAAATGCGTGTCAGGTCGAGATCACCAGGCAAATTGTTAAACACTGCATGATTAAGTACCTGAAAACAGGAAACGAGTTGCGATGCATTCACGAACAGATTAGACATAAAATAAATTAATCAGAAACCTCCATTCAAGAACCTCGCTGTTATCTTAAATCATATATCTGGAATATTGTTTTCAATTGCATACAAAGTAATGGGACCCAGCGGGAAGTGGTAATAAATCATGCCACTTACACAGCGATCCATTCAAGTAGTTAACTACTACACCGCCGAAGTGGCCAGGAAGCGACCCACATTGCTTGCTGCAATAGGTCAAACGTTCTGGAATCCACTCATCAGGATCTAAAGGGTTTGACATACAACTTGTGTATTGAGACGAAATTGAAACAAAGCCCATTCTAACACTTAAAGTTGCCGACAGTGTGTGCAGCTGAGAAATGTTTGGCACCAAAAGAGTAAAATGGAGGTATAAGTGTCCCGGCTCAAATGGGTGTTTTAAGCTAGTATGTGAACCATGCCTGACACTATAAGCCCTTGTGCCAATGTAAAATAGAGGTGGTTGCTCGGATATGGATCTGGTGTAACTTTGACTATTTCTGATTCGATCAAGCTTTTTAGACCCAGCATTAACAGTTTGGGTCCTGTTGAGACGCCGCATTTATCGGCGTCTCATATGGAACCAAGCTGTTCGCAAATACGATGCAGTTCGCGGCTAGCGGGATAATGATTAATGACTTTTGAACACTGTCCGACCCATACAAAACTAGATAAAAACATATACATGCACTTTAAACTTAATACACCAGATATTGATAAGACATATTGTGGTTTTGTATGAAGTGCCTTCAGACTTAATGGAATCAGTTTTATCTATAATACAGAATTGTTATTGAATTTCGCTTCACTACTGACATGAGAAAGCATTTCACGGACCATAGAAGTTTGAATTAAGGGAACCTGTGCAAGGAATAACAGCTGTGTTATGGCACAGTGATAAGAGGCTATATACCGGTACCCGCTATATACAATAACAGCTGTGTTATGGCACAGTGATAAGAGGCTATATACCGGTACCCGCTATATACAATACCAGCTGTGTTATGGCACAGTGATAAGAGGCTATATACCGGTACCCGCTATATACAATAACAGCTGTGTTATGGCACAGTGATAAGAGGCTATATACCGGTACCCGCTATATACAATAACAGCTGTGTTATGGCACAGTGATAAGAGGCTATATACCGGTACCCGCTATATACAATAACAGCTGTGTTATGGCACAGTGATAAGAGGCTATATATCGGTACCCGCTATATACAATAACAGCTGTGTTATGGCACAGAGATAAGAGGCTATATACCGGTACCCGCTATATACAATAACAGCTGTGTTATGGCACAGTGATAAGAGGCTATATACCGGTACCCGCTATATACAATAACAGCTGTGTTATGGCACAGTGATAAGAGGCTATATACCGGTACCCGCTATATACAATAACAGCTGTGTTATGGCACAGTGATAAGAGGCTATATACCGGTACCCGCTATATACAATAACAGCTGTGTTATGGCACAGTGATAAGAGGCTATATACCGGTACCCGCTATATACAATACCAGCTGTGTTATGGCACAGTGATAAGAGGCTATATACCGGTACCCGCTATATACAATAACAGCTGTGTTATGGCACAGTGATAAGAGGCTATATACCGGTACCCGCTATATACAATAACAGCTGTGTTATGGCACAGTGATAAGAGGCTATATACCGGTACCCGCTATATACAATAACAGCTGTGTTATGGCACAGTGATAAGAGGCTATATACCGGTACCCGCTATATACAATAACAGCTGTGTTATGGCACAGTGATAAGAGGCTATATACCGGTACCCGCTATATACAATAACAGCTGTGTTATGGCACAGTGATAAGAGGCTATATACCGGTACCCGCTATATACAATAACAGCTGTGTTATGGCACAGTGATAAGAGGCTATATACCGGTACCCGCTATATACAATAACAGCTGTGTTATGGCACAGTGATAAGAGGCTATATACCGGTACCCGCTATATACAATACCAGCTGTGTTATGGCACAGTGATAAGAGGCTATATACCGGTACCCGCTATATACAATACCAGCTGTGTTATGGCACAGTGATAAGAGGCTATATACCGGTACCCGCTATATACAATACCAGCTGTGTTATGGCACAGTGATAAGAGGCTATATACCGGTACCCGCTATATACAATACCAGCTGTGTTATTGCACAGTGATAAGAGGCTATATACCGGTACCCGCTATATACAATACCAGCTGTGTTATGGCACAGTGATAAGAGGCTATATACCGGTACCCGCTATATACAATAACAGCTGTGTTATGGCACATTGATAAGAGGCTATATACCGGTACCCGCTATATACAATAACAGCTGTGTTATGGCACAGTGATAAGAGGCTATATACCGGTACCCGCTATATACAATACCAGCTGTGTTATGGCACAGTGATAAGAGGCTATATACCGGTACCCGCTATATACAATACCAGCTGTGTTATGGCACAGTGATAAGAGGCTATATACCGGTACCCGCTATATACAATAACAGCTGTGTTATGGCACAGTGATAAGAGGCTATATACCGGTACCCGCTATATACAATAACAGCTGTGTTATGGCACAGTGATAAGAGGCTATATACCGGTACCCGCTATATACAATAACAGCTGTGTTATGGCACAGTGATAAGAGGCTATATACCGGTACCCGCTATATACTATTAATTAGTCGTCCACCAATGTCATATCTCGAGCAAAAAACACTGCAAGACCATTGTCATGCTCTCCACTGGAATGATGCCTCCCAGTGCATCAAACTATTTATCTAATTTTCAACAGCAGCCTGTTGAGTAAACTCTTTCACTGCCAATGTCGCATCTGTGATTACCTATACAAACAGTTTTGATCTAGATGAGACACCGAGTCTCATTAGGATCAATGCTGTTTGCTACTGTTATATTGTGTTTTTGAAAGAAAATGGGAGAACGTTAAACAAACAAATATTGTAGCAGACGATCATTTTTGCAGAAATCATATTTTCAGACGACAATATTTGGCAGCGAAATTATTAATCAGGCTATGCAAAAGGGTCTGAAATGTTTGACATGCAACATCCTCTAGCAAACTATACCATTTCGTACTGAACTCTCATGTTAACCCTTGTTAATACTCGACATACAGATATAATGACGCCTTTCCAAACAATGTAGACCCTGGTGAGATGGCTCATGCAATACTGTAAAGTAAAACCTCTCTATAACGGCCACTAAAGTGTGTTAATTACTAATAGTTGATATTTAGAGCAGGTGGCTCCTTAAAGCAAGGTGAAAGTAGAACAGAACGCTGCTATAGGAGCGTTCTGTTTTACTTTCACCTTGCTTTAAGCATCCATTTGCCTTTAACACAAACTAATTGATGTAATTTACTGGTCGATATAGAGAGGTTTTACTGCAGAAATGATTCAACAATTTGTGCATGGATAACAATTACCTTGACGTCATGGGATACACGCAACTAAGTCATTCCCTCAAAGTGATGCCACTTGGACCCATTACCTCATATTGACGCCTTTTGACGCCGCTTTAAAGTGCACTTTTTGAAATGATTCTGATACATATCGCATTTGCTTCATATGAGCAAATGCTGTATTTATCACAATGATTTCAAAACTACAAAATTCTAAAAGTTTACTTATTTCTAGTAAATTCTCATTTTCAGTATATTTATTTAAAGATGTTGGGTCTAAATATAGCCTAATAGGGAATTAGTTATTTATTCAGCATTCCAAGTATAAACAATACAATCTGTTGTATGCGCACCTATCCTTCGGTGGTTTTACAAATTATCTTTCTGTGCGATTAGGCTTAAGGGTCAAATAAAGATAAATGTCTTTTGCGATTCGATTGATTCTTATAAATAGTCTGGGTTCGTACATGAACACTAATAACCTTTCCCATCGTGTTTTTTCTAAATATCTCTAGGCATGCTGAAACGTTTTCAAAGACTATTCTTAACCCTTCGCTTGCTGAATTTTAAAATACATTTCTCCTTCTTTACCCATGTCCTGTTGTATAATTACATATATCTACACTGTTTACAAGTATTGCGCTGTGCAATCACTGCTGTGGAGTGCACTGGTTGCACAATCAACTTGTAAATAGTGCAGACCCTGATGAGACAGCTCCTGCAGGAGCTGTCTCACCTGGGTCTGCAATATTTACAGGTAGGTATATTGATGCGATTAGCAAGCGAAGGGTTAATCCTCAATTCAATGAATATTCATGCAAAACGAATGTATGTAAGGACATTATTCAACTTGATATTTATGTCATATGGACATATAAGAAGGTTTTGATTGTAGCAAAAGCTGTATAATCGGATCTTTATAATCCAAATAAGGTAACAGAGCAAACCATGATAAGAAGGCTTGTTTCGGTCTTGTATAGGTGGTGTTGCATTGTACAAGATGTATCTATGGAGTAACGGGTTACTATAACTGAACGCCAACAGCAACGAACGGCATCCAGACGGAGGTATTTGTCAGAGATAATGAATCATTCTTAAATGTTCACTCAGCACGTACAAAAAGATAACAATCTGTGTCTGGTTTTTAAAAGTTAAGACATTAAACATTTATCTCATGAATATTTATACATGAATTGAAGACTTCGTGAATATTCATTAACTGCTCACTATACTGATGAATCAACAAACGATAGATTGGCCAGAGGGCTAGATAAGATGCGTAACTTAAAACATTTTCCTTGTTTTTCCTGATTTTTCCATCAAACCCTATGTTGTGAAAAGAAAATCGTCTCGAAAAGACGATTCTAAAGAATAGTCTAAAGAGTAGTTAAAATAAAGGGTTTGGTGGAGTAATGACGATTTTAGTATTTGGGTACGTACGTGTATCTGTAGCTCTTGAAACGTATCTAAATTTGTATTTTTATAAGAAACCTATACATGTTGCACTTGCATGCTATTCGCGATGATTCTAAAGTATGTTACAACATAGGGTTTTGTGGAGAAATTTCGATTGTGGTATTTGTGTACACACTTTTAATGTGTTGCTCTGCAGACATATAGCCACTAGAGAGATGGCTAAAGTACACCATCCTGTAACTGTTGTGAACATCAGTGTATGTCATTCATATGCAATATAGATCTGCTTCTGGCCGTTTAACAGAGAAATATGAGATAATAACAATATTTTAGTTTGGGTTAACCCGAAATTCGAGTTATCCGAGTTCGAGATATCGGAGTTCGGACTGTATCTGCAGTCTGTGGAACAGGAGAGGTTTGCCATTTGACAACTTCCGATTTGTTACAGCTTTTAAGAAACTATTAACTAAGGGTCAATCAGATTGGTTTATGTTGTGACGTCAGGTCAGGTCGCGGGATAATGGTCAATATATGAAATTCAGTGTCCGGTACACATATACTAACTTGTTTGTACGTATACGACACTGTGATATCGGATCCGTATCAACACAAGTTTTTTTCATACATTCTCGAATGAAACATTCATCTATATTACAGAGACAAATGGAGATGGCGCTACATTAACCCTTTCCCTGTTTAATATTCATGTCAGAAAATAATGAAATCATGTATATTTATTAGCTGATTTCTATAATTAAATATGTATACAGGGTCGATAAGTATTGATATAAACTATAGAGTCAGATCTATCATACTTTCATAAGCAAACAGCAGACCCTGCTCCTTCTAGAGGAGTCGTCTGATGTGGGTAAATACAGTGCTCCCTCTCTACAACGACACCCTGTGGGATACGAAGATTGTATGTGTTGTTCAGAGGGAGTTGTTATAGGGAGGGAAAATCAAACATAATTAGCTTGTTTGCAGATCCCTAGATAATGTGTATTTCGAGAACTAAAACCGTTATGCCTCTATCAAACCCTATGTTGTGACCACTCTTTAGAATCGTCACAAAGTGACGATTCTAAAGAGTGGTCACAACATAGGGTTTGATGGAGGCATAAAGAAAATACGATGGAAAAATATTTCTGGAGCCTTGTTGTTTCGGACACAGTGACATGCGTTGTTGTAAGGAGGGAATCGTTATTGAGAGGGCCGTTGTAGGGAGGGGGCACTGTACGTGAAAAGGCGTTCATATGAGAGATAGGGTTAACATTGATGACATCGGTTGAAGCCGTTTTCGTTTTACGCATATCGGCCCCAAGTTCGTACACATGATTTATCACCAATGAATCTAGACCAAGGTAACTGTGATGAGAATTATGCTTTGTTTGATCACACGTATATAATATGATTATGAATAATATTCATAATAAATTGAGGGCATTTGAAAGACGATTCGGAATGTATAAAACGTTAACCATAGCTAACTCTTCAAATTAAACCCGTATCGCAGGTGCAAAATGCTTGGAATCAGATGTGATGACGAATAAAGCGGCGTCTCATCTGGATCCACGCTTTTTAACACTCGGTCAAAAGTTTCTTAAAAGCCTGTGCGAATCGAATCACACTTGCAGCATATTCCAATTGAACATGCATTATATTTAATAGAGGGACAAGGGTTAAAAATATTAACCCTTTAGATGCCAAACAGCGAGTTACTCGGCGTCTCATCTGGATCCAAACTGTTTGCATAGGTAATCACATATCCGGTATTTGCAGCGAAAGGGTTAAGCAAATATAATATCAAGTAATAAGGACATAAGGTATCTCTTAGTAATCAAATGAGACCCCTTAACCTTCAGCCGGCTGAGCAAATTATTTTTACAGGCTTTTTCACCTATTACATTTTCAAGATTCAAGCTATAATCAATTTGTCTACCAAGATGCTACCAGAGTGTCAAACAGTTTGGATCCTGATGAGGCGCATAGGTATTCACTTATCCGCTCATAGCAGGCTGAAGGTTATATTAATGCTTTGCCGACAGTAAAGAACCTCGTCAGGCATCGCGTTGGAAACGGTCTGCGTCTAGATTGTTTCTAAATCTAAAGACTGGGCTTGGTATAGCGGTGTTCAAGTGATTGGAAATTAAATTAACATTTTCAAGAACATTTTGTAAGCTGTAGCCGAGAGGAGCACAATCATATAAATTATTAGCACTATTTTGTCAGGAAACACTTTGATCATACAGCGTTTTAGTAACCTTTAGTCAGCAGCAATCATGACGTGATTAGGTCATTCAGTTAGGAATCTTTAGTCAGCAGCAGTCAGGAAGCAGTTGGTCATACATACTGTAAGAAATGTTCGCCAGCAGTAGCCAGGGAGCGCTTGGGTTATACCCCTATTCCACACAGACCACGAATCCAACGAATCGCCAAGAATTGATAAATTTTAGGATTCGTGACGATTCGTGGAATTTTGTAAATGTTCTGGTACAATTAGTGACCCTCCACGATTTAGCTACGATACAGGTACAATAGTGTTACGAATATTCGTGGGATTCGGCTGGAATTGCACGAATATTGTAAAGAATTCACTACGATCTACCAGAATCTACTACGAATACTACACGAACGTTAGGAATCAGTTATTATTATTATACCACATTTATATAGCGCTCTTTTCACACAGGATATGTGCGTTCAAAAGCGCTTCACATGGATGAAATCACCGGAACGGACCGCATGATTATCTATCCGGACAATAAAATATATACAATACATATACAATATAAATGAAATCACTAGCCGGAGGGAACCACATGATTCCCTCTATAGCAATGGGTGGCAAAAATGAACCGACCCAAATACCACTCGAGCCATTATATACACAAAACAGAGAAAATATAATTACGGAATCTGGTGCATACAGTAGCCCAAGTGAATGAACACCCTACAGTGACCATAGGAGTTCAGTGCAAACAATGGCAATATCTTAAAACGATACAGCCTTCCGAAGTTACGGATCAGTTCAGAGTACGCCGAACGCATATACGAATGAGGTACGAGTAATAATGCATTTTTGACTGTTCTTGACAATTCGTTTGATTTCCCCTAAGTATAGGTATAAAAAAGCCCTCAGCCCTGTTTGCAAGGCATCAGTTCTATAATGGATGTTAATCGTAGAGCAGCTGTAGTGTTTAGCCCTGTACTTGGAGTATCAGCACCAGCTACTGATAGCTAGGAGACTGCTTCGGAGAAGACGGAGAAGCGCCCCTAGGTTATGGGTTAGACCGTGGCTGACACCACCTAGAAGGCTAGAATACGGTCACTACAACAGACTGATGCAGGAACTGAGGGTGTAAGATTCAATTACGATTCCTAAGAAAGCACTACGAATTCAGTTAATAGTTAATGGTTTTAGAATATCTACGAATGCCTACAAATCAATTACGATTCAATTACGATTCTTAAGAAAGCACTACGAATTTGTTACGAATCAACTACGATCTTTGGATTCGGGAGTTCGTGGCCAAAATTTGAACAGCTCAAAACTTTTGTCACGAATTCCCGATTGCTCAAGAATTGCACGAACTGATTACGAATATATAAGAATCAGTTAAGAACTGCACGAACTGATTACGATTCCACTACGAATCCTAAAATTTATCAATTCGCGGCAATTCGCGGGATTCGTGGTATGTGTGGAATAGGGGCATTATAGAGATGTGTTGGACTCTGTCGTAAAAGCAGGCATAAAGCGATTGGGTCACAATATAAAATTCGCCAACTGAAGACAGGAAACGATTGGTCATACAGTAAAATCGTTTTAAACCGGAGGTTTAATTCAGTGTTAATATCGAGCTTGGTGGCAATTGGCAATTGGCAGCCTAATGCAGGGTATCCCTGCATTAAGCAATAATCAGGGAGCCAATAGTGCATACCATGCCCCCTAGACTTTTTTCATGGGTACCAAAATGTTCAGAAAAGTCTCCTGAATCAGAATCCCGAATGTACTCAAGTTTAAATTAGTTTAGGATATGTGTATTTTAACCGTTTCTATGGCAATCCCCCAGTTTTCGTAATGATGACCCATACCTTCAAATTCGCCCACATGTAACCGAGTGTTCTTATAAAGAAACATACCCGCTCAGACCGGGGATCAAACCCGGGCCGCCAGGTTCGCAGTCATGCACTCTACCACGTCGCCATAAAAGCGCGCTTGTACAGCAAGGCCGTACAAGTGATGATAAACCTAAACACTGTGACATACTCCCCCAGCAAATTGAAATTCGTCCCGAATTTCTATGGGTATGAGAACGACTGGGAATCGAACTCGGAGCTCATACAGTCACAGTCCCCCGTTGGGCGCCAAATGTAACCGGGTGTTCTTATAAAGAAACATACCGGCTCAGACCGGGGATCAAACCCGGGCCGCCAGGTTCGCAGTCATGCACTCTACCACGTCGCCATAAAAGCGCGCTTGTACAGCAAGGCCGTACAAGTGATGATAAACCTAAACACTGTGACACATATCACAGCCAATTTTTGTCCTAAACCTATAAAACTGGTACCAAATGAAAGATAAGACATTGTGGTTTTATTTCAAACTTGTTGTTTCTAATTACCTTATTTTCATACTCATGAATATTAATGAGAACATGAAAAATGGTAGAAAAAATATAGAAATAACGTAAACATTTATTTTTTATCCTAAAAATATCAGAAAACAACTTCAAATGCAGTTGAACATGATGACGAAACACCCAGAAAACAAAATATCCATTTTGAGGACCAAAGCATTAACTTTAAGACTTAGTGCCATTTTACCGTTTCCATGGCAACACCCCAGTTTTCGTAATGGTGGCCCGTACCTGCAAAATCGTCCATATCACAGCGAATGTTTGTGCTAAACATATAAAACTGGTACCACATTGGAGAAAAGACATTGTGCTTTCATTTCCAATTTGTTGTTCTAAATTACCTTATTTGCATACTCATGAATATTAATTAGAACATCACAAATGGTAAAACAATATAGAAATAACGTAAATAATGCAGACTATTCACGTTTTATCCTACAGATATCAGACAACAACTTCAAATGCAGTTTAACATAATGAAAAAATCCTCAGAAAACAAAATATCAAATGTGAGGACCAAAAGATTAACTCTAAGTAACATTTTTACTGTTTCCATAGTAACCATTCATTTCACTCTGTTCACCCATATTTTGTTAGTAGACCCCTACCTGCAAAACTCTTCCATAACACAGAAAGTTGTTGTGCTAACTGTATAAAACTGATACCGAAATAAGATAAGACCTTGTGCTTTTCTTGAAAGGCTATACTTAGGAAATACCTTATTTGCATACACATGAATATTAATGAGAATAATTAAAAAATAGTAAAAACATACAGAAATATCTTAAACCGCTCAATTTTTATCCTACCAATATCAGAAAACAACTCCAAATGTAGTTTAAATTGATGAAAAAATACTCAGAAAGCAAAGTTTCTAAATTGATAACCAAACAATAAAGTGTAAGTAACATTGTCACTGTTTCCATGGTAACCGATCCTTCCACAAATTTTGGAAAATTGACATCTACCTGTAAAACTGCGCTAGATCTCGGTTATTTTTGATGAATAATGAAGTAAATTTAGTTTAAAACAACAAGCTGGAAATGAAAGCGCAATGTCTTTTCTCAAATTTGATACCAGTTTTATATGTTTAGGACAAAAACTGGCTGTGATATGGACGATTGTACAGGTACGGGCCATAATTACGAAAACTGGGGTGTTGCCATGGAAACGGTAAAAATGGCACTTAAAGTTAATGCTTTGGTCCTCAAATTGGATATTCTGGGGGTTTTGTCATCATGTTAAACTGCATTTGAAGTTGTTTTCTGATATTTGTAGGATAATTTTTTTAAAGGTTTACGTTATTTCTATACTGTTTCTACTATTTTTCATGTTCTCATTCATATTCATAAATGCAAATAAGTTAATTTAAAACAACAAGTTGGAAAAAAAGCACAATGTCTTATCTTTCATTTGGTACAAGTTTTATAGGTTTAGGACAAAAATTGGATGTGATATGGGCGAATTTGAATGTATGGGTCATCATTACGAAAACTTGGGGATTGCCATGGAAACGGTTAAAATATACATAGCCTAAAAGAATTTAAACTTGAGTACATTCGCGATTCTGATTCAGGAGACTTTTCTGAACATTTTGGTACCCATGAAGAAAGTCTTAGGGAGGGGGTGTACATGGTAGGCACTATTGGCTCCCTGAGTACAACCACCTGCACAAAAATATTTAAATTCTTCTCTACTAGAATTCCGGTTCCTAGCTGTTTTACTGTATACATGCTCCACATACTCCTACATAACTAGTATGCCAATGAGTTTTGCTGGTCTCCTGATCAAACATAATGTGCCTTCACCGGCGCAAAGTAAAGCTGTCTTAAGCATACAAGAAAGTCTTACAATCATAAGATAGCTTAATGCATAACTAAGGTCCATTGGGAGATGTTTCAGCGTTGCTTTCGCTATGCATTAGATACAAGCACCACCTGCTTCAGGACGCCATTGATTCATTAATTGGTCGATTCAGATTTAAATTTAGATTAGATTTAGATTAAGATTTCTACGGTTATTGCGTAAATGGGGTAATATGAATACTCCTTGTTTTTTGCATGATTGATTATTGCCCACATACATTGCAATCTGACACTGACACAGTACAAGCTCCTAAACCTTTACACAAGTTTCGGATTAAATATTTTAAACCTTCCCCCTGTTCGCGACCTGATTTTCATTTGCAAAGCGTGTGGTTTCAGATGAGACGCCAAGCAAAGCGCGTGCGTCTTAACATGTTCCAATCCGGTAGACACTCGATCAGTAAATTCTAATCGGATAAAGTCAAGCTTGCACAAGATCCAAACTTTTGTTGTTGTTTTTTTCCACAGTGGGGTAAGGGTTAAACCCTATACTGCAAGGTTATCAATAGATTGTAATTATGTTAAACATCTGCTGCCACTATAAACACTTCAAACTCGTTCAACTTTATCAATTTGCATGACTAACATGTGAATAATGTTGATGGAAATCTCTCAATATACCGACCTAGACTATGTTGTAACGAGTTCATGTCTCTAATGAGTAAGGACATACAAGTTGGCATGTTTATCGAAAGGTCCAAGCTCATTTGAATTACAATATTGTAATTTCCCGATCTAATTTTAAGATAACAAAAAGGTGCCAATTTGACGTATTCAGATTTACAAGTCAATTTTGAGAGCGGGTGTCCGAATATTAACAGTAATTAGGGTAATGCTCAATGCACTCATCATGTTGCAGATCTCTATATAATAGCAAAACAAAATCGCAATTGTGCAAAGGCTGCAGATAATTGTGCAAACGTCTGGCGGCTTGTTTAATACTTTCCGAGAACGATACTTTGGTTGAAGGAGTGTATATTGTATTAGACTCCTTGGTGACAAGAGTGTGACATACAAAGGCCGATCAACTATAACTTTCGATTGTCGGCGACCAGTTCAGAGGCAGCAAGGTGTTTGTTCCTGGTCTTGCCGTATCTTATTGTATTCTGTCGTAACCACTGATGTGACTGGGGCCTTATATGTAATGTTACGTACAGTGGATAGACATCTCTAAGAGTATTGAAGAGGGTGGTTTCAATACTTAACCTCAAGCAGATGAATTGTTACGTCTTTTCAAACCCAACAGAGTGGACCTAGATCAAACAGAGTATGTAGGATCCTTCTTATGGAATCATATAGATCTAAGTCTACATTTTATTGAACTACCTCCTGACATAGACTTCCCACTAGATAACACACATTTTGAAATGATTCTGCGTACACGTGCTGTTATAACAGTATTTAACCCATTCCCGCATATTGACGACTTTTGACGACTTTGTAAAAGTCACTTTGTGAAACCATTGTGATAAATAGAGCATTTGCTCCTATAGGAGAAAATGCTCTATTCATCACAATGGTTTCAAGCTACAAAATTCTAAAGCATTCCCTTTTCTCTAGTTAATGCTCCTTTTCGGTAGATGTATTCATAGAGGTTGTATCTAAAAATAGCCTATGAGGTAATGGGTTAATTAATATTAATGACCAAATTATTTTTTACATCTGTATTTTTCAGGTAAAGGATCTGTGTTAATTAGTTAATTCAAAATAATATTTGGTCATATGATTATCCTTGTTAAGGATCATTACTTGATAGGAGTTGAAGCAAACAACATACATGGTAACAGTGAATAAGTTATCAATGTCTGATAGCAACGTAGAACAATCCAGCTTCAGATTGTCGTATTTTATCTGTTTACCTGACATAGACTTCTTTTAAATGTGGAGCAGACCCATATCATATTGTTTGTGCAGGTGCCGTCTAATCAGGGTCTGTTCCGTTTACTCATTTTTGATTAATCTGATTTTACAGATTATGTCTTTGACAAACATTCACGTATTCATATGCCATTTGTTTTTGTCAGTTAAATTGTTGAGGAATATGAAAGTAAATTCTGCAAATGACTGTTTTATGCCTTCTGGAATATTATTGGATGTCACACTGTAATTTTAACTGCCTAAAATCACCATAGTATATACTTATTCTAAATTATAGTAATTTGGTATTTTCGGTATATAGTAAATCAAATTGATCAATCAAATCAAGACGATGCTGTTGTTTGATGTAATTCAAAACCATTTTCACATGAAGTGTCCAATTTTTATCTCAAGATGAAATGAATATAGATAGGTGTTGTGCAAGTTGCCATTATATGATTGAAGCAAATTACCGAACCCTTTCAATTTACAATAAGAGTGGTGTATTTGTATTGTGAACACGAAGTTACCTACACTCGTCTTTTTACGTACTTCAATGTTTGATTGATGATTTGCCAAAGTCGAATGGTCCATCCAGAGAGCAATTTCAATTGTGTATGGTTTGTTTTATCGGGTTTTACGTCACTTTAAAAATTATTCAATAATTAGTTATTCAATTTGAAATGATAAGGTTTGCGAGAGGACGTTTAATAACAAACAGTGCAGATCCTGGTCAAAAGGCTTCTCTTGGGGCATTCTGATCTGCCTCATCACTTTCTACAAATGACAGTTCACTCGTTCATCGCATTCAACTGGCTACGAATAAAAGATCTCGATTAGCATGGTCTTGCAGGCGTGTGAATACAGCCGGTTTCTGTGTGAATCGGCGTCGCATAAGTTCGACATTCCGTAAATGATTTCTTAGAAGCTTTGAAATGATAAAAAAGGCAGATGTGGAATCCATTTAATGAAAGGTCGTGCGACAAAAATTGTCATAAGGGAATGGGTTAAATATACTGATACATGTTCTGAATGGTGGTAGTATTAAATTTTACTCTACATTGACCCTTTCTGTCATATAAACGTTTTGTTACATCTTTGCAGAGAGAGTAAACACAGATCAGACGTCTCCTGTAGGCACGGTCTGGTCAGGATCTGCTCTGTTTGCTTATGACATTATATAGATATGATTCTATAGTTTTTGTCAACGAAACAAAACTACATTGAAATGTTTACCTTATAAAGCATCTGCTAATACATATTCATTATGCCATTATTTCTAACATTGATATTGAACAGGTAAGTGTTAACCGTTAACCTTTCGCTTGCTGAATTTTAAGATACATTTCCCCTTCTTTACCCATGCCCTGTTGTATAATTACATATATCTTCACTATGTTCGCTGTGCAATCACTGCTGTGGAGTGCACTGGTTGCACAATCATCTTGTAAATAGTGCAGACCCTGATGAGACAGCTCCTGCAGGAGCTGTCTCATCTGGGTCTTCACTATTTACAGGTAGGTATATTGACGTGAATAGCAAGCGAAGGATTAATCTGCTTAATATAATAATAACTAAGAATGGACTCTCCATTTCTGAATATTGTTTAAACAAACATTTGTATCTCAGAAAACGATTTGAATGACAAACTGTGCATGCTTAGAGATTGTTAATTCTTTGTGTGTACGTTTTCGGAGTAGCTGTTGCTTACAATATACTTTGGGAAGTACTTGGACGTGTCAGTTTTATACTAATGCTTTCACGTTGTTTTGAATACGTTAAAATATCAAATAGACATATTCGGTCCGTTCAACACAAATAGAAAGTTTCAAAGTACATTTAGACTTAAACATAATCTTGCTTTTATATTCCCGTTAGCAATGAATGGTTCATATCAGTTACTGTTAAAATAATCAATGCAATGCAATTGAATGTACGCTGAAAACATAACTATATAACTATCAAGTACCAACATTTATCACAAAACTCTATAGCTATAATAGAATACTTCAATAAAGCTATTGTAAATATTATATCCTTTAAGTTAGAAACCATCAATGTTCCTTCTGCTTCCGTCGTGGATATCTGAGAACATATTGTCGATGTATCTTATATATTTGTTCAATAGAGTAGGCCCAGATTAGACGGCTCCTATAGGAAACATCCAATCAGGGTCTGCTCTGTTTGCTTATACTATGATATAGATATGATTCTGCAGTTTCTGCCATGGTTAAACTTTCCTCTGTACATGTGTTATTTTAACAATTAATTTAATCAACATTCATGATGTCAGGATTTGTACATGAATATTCAAGGAACAGAGGGTTAGCAAAGTATGGACCGAGTGTCAAACAACTACTATCCTGAAGAGACCTCTCGTCCAAATGCAAGCTATTTGCAAATGCGTGTCAAGTCAAGTATAGCGGCATAAAGGTTGATACAGTAACTGTTGGCATTAATGGTCAACGATCACTCATGCAAAACAATGATGGTACTGGTCATTGGCAACAGTCTTGGGACTATACTATATTGTTGGTCATACATGTACATCTGCAATACTATCAACACTATTTTTACAGATGTTTTTGGCACCGAGAAACCAGCACACAACTAAATACAAAGACGCAAACACACAAAAGTAATGATGACAAAAAGAGTACCACCTTTAAACAGTCAGTAGCAAAACCACCAATTGGGGTTTAAATCGGTGTATGGACGTCCTAACCTCACACTTATCTTAACGTCACCATAGTTAAACAAACAGTGCAAGTAAAGTTCATAGTTCTATCTGTAAGGTACATAAACCGTTCATGTTTAAATCTCCTGAGGATTGAATCATATTCTGATGCTATCCTGCGTAATACTATCCTTGGTAGTTTGTCAGTTTATAGGATGTAATAGGTTGGCAGAAATATGCCCTTATACATTCATGTGTATTCAGATGACCTAAAGGTAGTACATGTGTGTATGTGTAAAATGCTGGTAGTTACTGTTTTTAAAAAAGCTTACGAATACGTTCAATACCCCTGGTAGCAATGAATGACTCAGCAAAATCGTGGATTACGTCACGAGAATTAAAGTACAAGCCAATCGAATGTATGCAGACTGCTTAACATATTTAATCTATCAAATACGAACATTTCTCATATACCTGTTATAGGTCTGATGAAAATATTGTATTTTAAGTAGAAAGCAATGTAACGTATTCCTGGTGCCCTAAGAATAATACCATTGTTTCTGAACGGGGCATGGAAATGTTTCAGGACCATATTGCCAAGTTTATCTTTACGATAAACATAAAGTACTGCTAATACGCCGAGTACTTTGGCGTCTCATCTGAATGCAAGTTGTTTGAAAACGCGAACCAGGTCGCGAATAGCGGGTTAAAACTTAATCCAAAAAGTAATGTTTCATCGCAGGTACGCTGGTAAACGTATGCCATATACCATGTACAACATTTATCGAACAGTACATAGAGGATCTTACATCAGTGTTCATTACAAGTTGTTTTTAGGAAACGAGTTTACTATAATAATATGACACGATCTTTAGCGAGTATCATATTCATTATGGTAAACAAGTTTCATGAAAACAATTTGTAAAGAACACGAATGTAAGATTCTTTTTATCACATAAGCCTTACAATTGCCATAGAAAATGAAACAGGCTATAGCTGACGGCAGTTTCGGTCATTGCTATACAAACAGAGTAGTAATACAACGGAAGACGCGCATAGAGCGCTGCGATTGGCTAGCGCCGAAATGAGTGCTACGATTGGCTGACGATTGCTAATTTGCATAAAAAATGCACTAGACTAAGTGCATTTTTGCGATTAACAGCACTCTGTTACAGCACTCCCACAAGGCAGATTATGTGATAAATGACTGTTATGGGAGGTTTAGGTATAGTGTTTGTAATTATTTATTGTATATAAAAGTAAAAAACAATGCAACATGTCCTTCTTGTTTCCATTGTTGGTATCGTTGTAGTTTATGCATGTATATGCAGTTTATGCACAAAAGGTTACAGCGAAAAGCTTTATTTTTTGTATTTGATATACATGTAATCGGTAGTGATCTAGCACACCATTGATGACCCATGTCAGAGGCAACGATATTGCGACCTATATTCTTATACATGTGTGTCATCCAGGTAAATCACAATATTGAATATTCTGCTAATTCAACACACATTTCAGGCACTGGTGAACACAGTTACATTTGACGTGTCTGTATGTCGGGCACACTGACAATATTTCTGCTATGACTATTCATGTTCTAATAGTATAAGGAAACTTGATCATAAACATTTGTCACACCAAACAATTTTCTTTAACATAACATTTTACGGGTGGTAGGGAATATACAAATATATACACACAAATGATGACACAGATAGCAGTAGCAGTAGTCTTCCTATCTACACTGTTTGTCGTATATGTAAATATGTAAACTCAACAGTGCTAACTCTCCTTCTGCGAAGACCATCGGCATTGCTGGAAGGTGTTAAAATTCGTCTCTCTTTCTGTCAGGTATAATAGCAATACTTCTACTATCATTTATGTGTAAATAAACTCCATCTTCTCTTTCTCCCAAGCGTAATCCTGCCCTTGATCATTTGTACGTTTGAATGATATAATAGGTTGGCAGAAATCCCAAATTCTAATATACAAATGTATATTCAACAAAATATATTGTGGCTCCGATATATTTGTTTCATAATATTGCTTTTATATTTCAGTTAGCAATAAACGAGTCAGAACTATGGTGGGTTATGTCCAGACTGTTAAAGCAATCAATGCTCATCAATCGAATGCACTCTGGTAAACGTATTTAATCTATCAAGTACCAACATTTATCACAAACCTCATGCCTGTTATAGGCGGCTTCAATGTAGGTTTTGTCCTCTAAAATATTGTATCCTAGGTAAAGTGCAATGCATCGTGTACCTGTTGTTTCAGTTGTGGTATCTAAAATAATGTTTTTGTTTATGTAAAGGTACAGCATCAACTTGTCTAATGTGCCTCACACATACAGTCGCCGTCACCGGCGGTAAAAATCTGACAGATATGCAAACATATGGTCACGCAGATCAGGGGTCACGTGACTGTATTGTGTATCACACATGTTTTGTTATAAAATTATTTAAAGCTTTAACATCAATATTATGTAGGTCAATTCTTCAAAGGGTTTCGCATGACGAAATTTTGTGTTCCGTCTGACGGGTGCAACAACCAAATAGATATACTATCATTTATGCTTGAATCATCATCTACTGGTTTGTTCACAGTGTAATCATGTCCTTGCTAGTTTTGAAAATCAGTGAAAATTCAAAAATACAAAAATGCAAATGTATATTTAAATACAGTAATAATATTTATATGCATGACTGACAAACAGTTTTTATTTATTTAACAAAACTTAATGCGATAATACGCAAATACATATTGTTTTATAGCTTTAATATAAAAAAGAAACACAACAAACTCATATCCAGTATTCATGAACTTCTGTTCGTAAATTCAGAAAAAGGCAATACCAGTGAGCATCAAACAGAGTAGACTCTGTTCATATGCATCGTCCAGTTAGTGAACGGTTTGGAATGATAACGTCTGTCTCCTGTATTCATACACGTAGTTGATGGTACACATACTGGCAAATATCGCCTTCTGAGTTTTTTAATATAGCCAGGCATTCCACCATATGTATGACATAGTGAATAGTACATGTAGCTAAAGTTTTATAATGACATAAACACAGGAATGTTTGCTTATCATATCACATAGATATGGTTCTACAGTTTCTGCGATGGCCAACAATGCATGTGCTCATGTGCCATTATATCAACTATTTCAATTAACCCATTTGCTCCCAGTGGATTTTTCCATGTTTATATATTGGATTAGTCCATTTTTTATCTAAGGGGTGCCTGGCCTAAATTTTCAATTTCGTTTTGTTTTATGTTGAAATTCCTATCATTAAACAGTGTAGACTCTGATCAGATGCCACATTATGCGGCGTCTGATCAGAGTCTACACTGTTTGCCTACGTCCCATATATTGGATCGTGGGAGCAAATGGGTTAATATTCATGATGTTATAATATATTACACGAATATTAATGGAGTAAGGAGTAAAAACATTGAATGACGCCTTTGTGGGATGAAGAATTACATCAAAATGATATAGTCATTACAGCAGACAGAGTAACAGTGGTTGAATACTTCGTATGGAAAGACTGTTAGCAGTAGGCATGGTAAATGATATGATTGTCTCATTTCCTTTCAACGTGATAGTTAATGTTCTCTGTTAAATGTCTGGTACACATTTTAACCATGCACCCCATGAAACATTATGCAATAATCTACCGCGTTCTGAATATCAATTGACTTTGTTTTTATTATGGTACTTCAGAATCAGTTCTATATATTTCCATAACAGATATTCGTATTTATGGAACATTCTTAACCTTTCCTGGAATGGCGATAGGAGAATGTAAATTAATATATATTATTTAATTGGAGAGTAATTTATTTCTATATCTAGTTAAATTGAAAAGTTATAAATCGATAATTTGTTTCTTGCAGTCATAATGTATAGGTGAATCCGCTACGGATGATTAATGGATATAGAACATTATTTAAAGATTGTGTTAATACTTTTTCTCAAAACAATTCCATTCAACGGCGAGATACATATATTACCTGCTAATCGCTCAAGCGTCTATGTTTTTCAACGATAGTCTAGATAAATCAATCTTCGTTAACACAAACTTTCAGCAACACAGAATTATGAATATTTAGGCAGGTGACTGTTTCATGCAAGGTAAATGTTACGCAAACACATCCCAGAGGAGCTTTCTGCAGGAATATTACGGTGTTAACTCTTTCCTTCATATAAACGCTTTTCATACATTTGCTAACAGAGTACACCCAGATCCGATGGCTTCTGCAGGAGCCGTATGATTAGGCTATATTTGCTTATGGAATTATTATAGATCGGACTCAATAGTTTCTACCAATACCAAAACATCGTATTAACATATGCCATTATAAAACTTGAACTAATAAATATTCATGATGTCATTCTTTTTTACATGGATTTTCAACAGGGAAAGGGTTAACCCTTTCCCTGATATTGAGGACTTTTGACGACTCTGTAAAAGTCACTTTGTGAAACCATTGTGATTAATAGAGCATTTGCTCCTATATGAGCAAATGCTCTATTTATCACAATGGTTTCAAGGTACACAATTCTAAAGTTTTCCTTTTCTCTAGTTAATGCCCCTTTTCGGTAGATTTATTCAAAGAGGTTGGATCTAAAATAGCCTATGAGGTAATGGGTTAAGCTGTCACGTACATACTGATAATGATACTTATTGTAGTGTTTTGATTAAGGAAGGTTACTATAAAGTACACCAATACTAATTAACCAAACAACTAAGATAAGAATAGTAATGTTAAGCGTCTAATATCGATTTTTTTCCAAATAGTTGATACTGTGACATGTGTCATTTATCATTCAGATAATCTTCTGACTCATGATTCAATATTTGCTTAATTGGGAAAAAAACATACTGCGTGTGATTTATCCTTAAAGTGCGGGAAACGATTATTAATGCCCTTTGAATACAGTGTAAACCCGCACGAGAGGACTCATAGAGGAGCCCTCTCATCAGGGTCCATGCTTATAAAACTTTTAGTTGAGTCTGAGAACGTTCTCAAGCTTTTGATTGGTCAGATTTGAGCCTTTGGCTCAAATCTGACCAATCAAAAGCTTGAGAACTCAAATGTGACCAATCAAAAGCTTGAGAACGAAACTCAGACTCAACTAAAAGCTTTATAAGCATGGACCCAGGGTCTGAACTGTTTGTCATGTTACATTTTTCTTTAGAAAACCCCCTAAATATTCACCATAAGCTTGACCTCTTTGAATTTTGGAATAGCCCATTTGAAACATCCGCATTGTATGGGTTTACCATGGTGAGACTTTTCATACGCTACTACAATTGAACCATCGGAAATAGAATGATATGAATATGTTTCTTGTCAGATTTTCTCCTTTATCATGTTAGGGAAAAATGTCTGCTCAAATAGGAATATGGAGCAAATTTGACTTATTATGTCTGGCAACTCACGCATGGCATTTGACAGACCTATTTGCATATCATTTACAGACCATATTCAGATATATTATCTTATTTTGCCATTAATATTTATTATTATTCTCACCTGTTATCAGAACGCAATTTTTTAACCAATGCAATATACATATGTTTATGTAGATTAAATCCTTCGACTTAAACATTCCCACACTCAAATGATTTGTTTCTTTGATTGCTGGATACTTTTGGAACAGAGAACTACACACAAACATTAACTATGCATAATTTATAGAACCATGCATTTCTATATACGTATGCTACAGTAGAGTTTGTGTTATATTAGACAGAAAGAACTTAACGCTTTAAAAAGTATAGATTCCCACGGTCACTTAAACAAATTTATTATAATATATCGTAAGATATCATTAGTATAGCCATTGTACGAACGAATACACTTAACATACCATTACAATCTCAATTTAGTCGAAAGGAATGCCAAATCGTGCTCATTCGAATGCAAAACCGCCCTTTGAGGGTAAAACCTCTCTAATCTGAAAATAAATCTCGGCTAAGCAGAACATAGCACTCCGCTTATTCGAACGAAAATTTTATACGCACATATGCGCTACTCAGAACGACTTACCTTGCTTATATGAACACCCATATCAATACCATTATTTGTTTCTTTAATACTTGTGTTAGCTTATAGAAGTCAAGCAGAAAGCTCTTCTAGGAGTTTTTAGAAAAGCTTTTGCTTAAAACCTCGCTAGTCAGAACTTAAAATCTGGCTCAAAAGAACATAAAACTCCGCTTATTTCATTCTATGTTTTACATGGCCATAAGCAACCATCTGCCTGAAAACTTCTCAGTTCTTCTTTATTAAGTTATCGGATTACTGAGGTTTTGCTGTATGCTAAAGTGTGTTGTATCATTTATCCTAGTATGCTGGTTTAACGATTATGTTTTTTGTGATCAGACATTCGAAGTATAATAATTAATTCCAGTCGAGAATATATGAACATCTTTGCAAACATCAATATCCAAACTGTTTGTAACTATGTTCTATATTGTTTTGAAACGAACCTCATTTTAAAACTAAACCATTAAAGCAGTCTATGGATTTAACAAACAACTTTGCTTAGCAGCAATAGAGCTAATGTATTTGTCCCAGTGTCCGTTTTAGTATGCTAAAAACAGTCTCTATATTCATACACTATCATCCCTGTTCCAAACTAATCCTATCTGTTAAATCATCTCAAAACCGGTTGGCATGTTCAAACGTTATCAGAGCATTTGCTTGTATGATCAAATGCTCACAGCATGCTTTGCATCGGTACCTAGACAACGCTATTTGTTAATGACAAGGAGATAGGGAACACGTTCAGGTTGTTGAATACTGATATAAACTCATGCTACCAAAAGTATCATAGGTACATGTGCAAACAAATCAAACCAAATAGTGCTGCCCAGATCAAAATGCTCCTTTTTGGAGTAGTTTAATCAGAGTCTAAATTAGTTTTTACTGTGTCATACCATATTTATTAAAAGTTATCAAACTAGTGCGAATCGAGTGACACAGGTTTACAAAAGTGCGGAGAAGGGAGATTGTCCGAATACATACAATAAATACTCGTGCACTTGGGGTCAACTGTTTCACACAGAGTGCAATATACAGTAAAACCCCTCTAATGCGACCACTTAATGAATAAGCATTGGTGTCTTTATAAGCAGGTGGTTGCTTAATGCAGGACAAAAGTAATGCAGAAAGTTCCTCAGGAGCTTTCTGCATTACTTTTGTCTTGCATTAAGCTACCACCTGCATCTATCACCCAGAATTATACGTCTTTTAGGTGGTCGCATTAGCGGGGTTTCACTGTATATATAGTGCATTTTCATAGGTTGCTAAATATTCAAGAATTTATTTCAGAGCCGTAAACATTGTACTTACTTTTAAACTAATAGTTTCTTTAACGAATGTTTCGCCACTAGTTTGAAATGCATAAGTATCTGTAATAGTATGCATGAATGAATGGCCCTCACTCATCTCCCGATGAAATGCAGTTGCTTGGAGAATATAACACGCAATATTCTGAGTTTTGTTTTTGCTTAGTTGTAATTATCCTAAGCGTTCTGACAGACAAAGCCAGGCAAATAATGCAGACCCATCTGTATACAGATGTTCAACGGATTATCGCAAAATTCTTAATCTGAACTCCGCTACCTCGAATTATCAAAGAATTTGGATCCAGCTGAGACGCCGAGAAACCCGCTGTCTCGTCAGGATTCGCTGTTTCACAATCCATCATCAGTTTCAAAAGGCTTACTTGAATCGGAAGTAGTCAAAATTGCTCTATATCCAAAGGTCAGTGGATATTATATTTTCACGAGCTTTTATACCTTTATTCGTTATTGACTTGTCTAGGCAACAAGTATTGTTTACACAGTTTATTGTTCCTTTCAATCCGATTTACTTCCTGCGTTGAACTAAGTGTGCATATTTTCGACACGCTTGTTGTCGCCATATTTTAAAACATATTGGTAAAATGGAAACTGGAAATAAATGAATGCAAAATCTAAAGGAGAAACCGCATACACAGAAATAGTGATTGAATCAAACAGGAAAATTCCTGATCAGACGCTGCCTGGAAAATCAGCGGCTGATCTGGAACTGTACTGTTTGCTGTGATGCATGGTTGCAAGATTGGCGGTAAAAGCTACGGAATTCTTCCAGACGGAAGCAAGTGTAATATACAACTGTTTCCGATGTTCTTGTATAGATATGATATCGTGAGACCCAACTGGGCGTTTTATTACACAATTTGACTCAGACGTGTTCAAATAATTCTCGAATGCATCGTTTAGTATTAAAGTAAGATCTCAAATAAATAAGCATCATGATCGATGTTAGACCTTTACTCTATAAATACGCCTTTCTTTAACGCCTTTGCAGACGCTCATCTGATAACTGTTCGTCTTTCACAGATTACTTGATCGAAATTGCAACATTGTAATGGCAATTTCTGAAAGACGATTCGGCTGAACTCGAAAATAAAACGACCATACCTGTATCGAAACAATTAGTAGTCGGCAGGTTATTGTACAACTTAAATCGTACAAACTACGGCAACTAACACCCTCTACGAGCAGGCCATTATTACGGTAACCAAAATCCTTTACAAGCAGGTCAATTGAAAACAGATCAATAGGAGCAGAATGCAACCAGTTTTAAGCTATCATGGCAATTTTAAACCACTGTCTCAAAGTATTGTACCAATACATTCAGTTATAGTTATGTTTGATTCAAGTCGATTCTTAGTCTCTCAATTCTAAATGTGTGGACATTTTTGACGAGACCTACATGACGTTGGAGATCCCACCATAGGATCTCCAAAAGATAACGGACGTGAAACAATCAGATACTTCTATATAACGGCACTAACTTGAAAAGGGCGTGACTTGTGCGAATAAAGCCGGACGCTTTTCCAATTTCTCCAGGAATATTCATGTAAACTAGGGATGCCCGCGAACAGCACTCTCCACTTTTTAGTGCTGGATAGTGTAGTGGAAGTCTCAGTTGAAAAGGGGAGACAACTATAGCAAACGTAAGTTTAGGGTTTACTGTTTATGTGAAATGTTTCAATAGTGCAACAGTCAACATGCATACCAAATTTGAACAAAATATTTTGGACAGTTTCTGAGACCAGGACCTTAACAGAAAACTTAACCAACAATGAAAGTTCTAAGTCGAAAATTATTTTAAGAGTTACCTGTCCTTGTGAAATTGTCCCCCCTCAGATAGAAACATGCATACCAAATTTTACCCAAATACATTGTATATTTGATGTTTTCTGAGAAATGGACCTTAACAAAAAGGTTAAACAACGCCGACACCGACACCGACGCCGACGACAGGGTCATGACTATACCTGCACTTTTTGAAAACGTCGTAGAGCTAAAAATGAGAGCATCGTCATATTAATTAGATTATATTTTACAATGACACGTGACAACATGGCATATGGTCATGACAAAACCTGTAGAATGAAATTATATAATCAAACAGATTAATCGTCCTGTTCAGACGAGTCTAGGACAATTATGTTTGGAAGGATGTTTACGGGTGTAACGTAGGCAATATGTCTAATTATGTGCCTGTAAGACACCAGGGTATGCGCTGTTGAGATCGTAGCTACTGTAGGATATGTTAACCCTTCGCTTGATAATCGCGTCAATATACCTATATGTAAATAGTGAAGACCCAGATGAGACAGCTCCTACAGGAGCTGTCTCATCAGGCTGCACTATTTACAAGTTGATTGTGCAACCAGTACACCCCACATCAGTGATTGCACAGCGTAATACTTGTACACAGTGAAGATATATGTAATTATACAACAGGGCATGGGTAAAGAAGGATATATTTATTTTAAAATTCAGCAAGAGAAGGGTTAACATTACCTTTGCACTGCATTCAGAAACCACCTGCTTTGTAAGAACCATATGTTCGGACAGGTTCTACTGTATTCATAGGACACGGGTTTACTAATAAAGTAGATGGTACCTCTAAAGTGTAGGAAATGTAACGCCAAATACCGCAGCCATACTAATTCATTTGACTGCCCCGAACGTTTTGTGAAGACAAACAATAAACTTTTAGGCAGGTGGTAGTTTAACGCAGGGGAATTGCCATGCATAAAACTCCTCTGTGTGTTCTATTCACGACTGTTATCCTGCAGTAAGGTGCCATCTATCTTGCATACCGATAATGATACGTTTTGGTACGGTCGAATTAGAGAGGTGTTACTCTTCAGCGGTGTTCAAGATAGGATGTGTAGATAGATAATTTCAAGAATAGCTCCGTTATTTCCCCTCCGATTTCCCTTTCACTGCAAAGTAACACTTGTACCAATAAGGGTAAATTTATAGTTATGCAATACTCCATTAGCATCACTCAGAGCAGAACTAGTATTGCTCTCTTTGAGTTTCTCTGCAACTGGTGTTTCAATTAACACTTTCACTGCGGGAAACGAGTCACTAATTCCTTGGCAAATAGTGAAGACCCAAATAATTGGACTCATTGATGAGCCCTGTCATCAGGAATATGCACTGTTTGTCATGCTATAACTTTTAAACATAATCTCTGAATATCCAAGGTAAGGTAAGATTGGCCTATTTGAATCTTGGAATAATCGATTTGACAAATTAAACTTTGATAGGGTTAACATATTATATGAATATCAATCTTTACACTTTATATACAGTTGTCGGCGATCAGTCTTTAAACAAGGGACATAGGCAATGGTTATGTTCCAATTCAGATTACTCATTCAGTAGTTATCAGACTAGGGTCTGCATTGGTTTCTATATCAATTTATGTAGACTATTTTACCAGTATATTTGGTTTATACAGTATATCATGATAAATCGAAATGTTGTTTCAAATAATAATATCGGAGCTATAGGGTAAATAAGCAAGAATACTATTTGATAACATTAGGTGAATAACATTTTAATGAACATTTACATACAGTAAAACCTCGATAATTCGACATAATAGTATCATAATACAGTACAACCCCTCTAATGTGACCAGCACAAAGGGGTATATTTCACGGTGGCAGAGGCAGATGGTAGCTGAATGCAGGACGCAAGTTATGCAGAAAGCTCCTGCAAAAATGACCATGCAGTAAGGTATCACTAATGTTCATGATGTTAATACTTGTATTTAAAACATTAAATTAATGATTTCTCGAATGACTGTGTAGAAAATATGTATTAAATTATACTGTGCAGAATTTCATTACGTCTGCCACCGGTTAAATTGACATGTTATTATTCAATACCGTATTATTCCGTGCAGAAATGATGAATACAAACTTCAAAGTTTCAGTGGAGTTAGATAATGAACCTGTCAAGTAAATCAAGAAAAGACGTACGTAATATTTACAATAAATATCATACTGTGAAATCAATGTACTCACACATTGATTTATCCAAATGCCCATAAAGTATAAGTGTGGTATTAAGACCTGATATTGTTATTACTCCCGCATATTCGACTGTCTCAAGTTATCGCCTCTCAGTGGATACTTTTTCACATAAATGTCATTTGTCAAGATAGTTTGGCCCTTATCATGCTGTGAAAATATGTCTACTCATATTTGGATGTTGTGCAATTGTGACTAAATTCGTCCCAAGTGTTTGGGGAAAAACAATTATCGGGTGTCAAACATCTTTGATCCTGATCAGACGTCTAGTTACTTGGCGTCTCGTATGGATCCACACTGTTTACAAAAGAGAGTCAGGTCGCGGATAGAGGGATAAGAGTTCACATTATCTGGCACGCTCTAACCTTATCGTTTATTATAATGCTCACAGCATGTTTTGCACCGGCATTTAGTTATACGTATTAGCCAGTGGTAAGGAGCGATGAAAAGTTATTATTCAGGTTGTTGATAAAAACGCACAGATATATATTGAGCGATATATTGAAATCGCAAACGCTAAAGAGGATGGTGCATTTAACTACAGAACAACGCTTTCGATTTTGTATTAGAATTTGATATTTGGTTTTCTGTTAGAATATAATGTTCAGTTTCATGTCTTCTGAAAATGTCTTGTTCTATGTGCGCCAAGAAAACAGGCAACATATGGAAACGGCCAAGTTAATTTAAGAATAAACAAATAAAAGAGACATGAACAATTTGGAAAATCAGATATTTACATATAATGGGAAATACATGTGATTGTTATTTTAAATAAATTTGAGTTCGGGCCGTACAGCCAGTGGAACGATGGGTAAAACTATCAAGTGTAATTCCGGTAAGCGACATGCTATACACAATGGCCTCTACTTGAAAAGGGCGTTGCATGTATGAATCAAGCACGACACTTTACTGTCAGAGTAGACGGCAGCTCTGAAATGTTGAAACTGAAACGTACATGAATGACACATATCACTTAAGTTTCAGACAGAATGCCACAAAGGAACTATATTAGACAATTCAGTGATACAGTGCCCTACAACCACTCAATCCGTTGTTTTCTATAATACGGGCCTTTAAAAAAAGGAGTTATATGATATCACGTATGTTCTTACTCATGTGTAAGTTACGACGTCGTACCTTGTCTTATGATGTCGATGACAAGCAAACGAGGGGCTGCTATCTGAAGGGTCTCTGTTTATGTTGGGGTTTTATGGACATACGTGCTTCATGTGTTTCTGTGGTGGCTGTCTTCTTTAGTTTGACACCTCCTTTCTAAAATCTATTCCGTATTTTTTTATCACTGAAAGTCAAGCTATAATTTCTTAATACTCAAATGATATCAAACAGTGCTGCACAGATGTCTTTATGAGGTTCTAAGTAACTAGTGTTCCAATTAAAATCATGTTGGTATATGCTTATTAACACTTGGTGCGCAATTGCCGGCGAAGAATCCTGAGACCATTAAATAATTATTCCGTCTGTATCTTAACACATAATATCACGTGATCCTGTACATGGGACATAAGTGTAGACCAGGATTTGACGCCTTTTGAAAGAGTCCTCTAATCATTGTAGTCACTGTTTGCTAGGTCAATCAATATCAGATTTTCAAATGTTGCTCGTGCAGGAATCTGCAACAATTAGAAATGACTGGTTCACAGTTTCACTTGGGAACAGCAGAGCTTCACATTAAAGTGCATACTCATGTACTGAAACGATCCCCCCCCCCCCCCCCTCAAGCGCTATGTTATGATTACTCTTCTCTAAGACACTATAATTCTAGAGGGTAGTCACACCATAGGAGTTGGTGGAGAAATGTGTTATCTGGAGTTCTGGAGGTTACCTAATGTTGTTTGTAATTAAAAATGTTATTGGGTAGTAACTCTGCTTCATCAAATTCAGTGAAGTATCATTTTAACATTTAGCCTACCATGGGCAAATGAGTGCAAACCTATGCAAACAGTTTGGATTCATATGAGACGCCAAGTAACCCGGTGTCCGATCAGGATTCAAACTGTTTGGCACACTGATTGCATTTTGGTAAACAAATCGATTATAGCTTGACATTTGAAAATATAGTAGGTGCAAATTTCTATAAAAATAATTTACTCAGCAGGCTAATAGTTCATTAATATATACGTACCGGTATAGAGTCTAAATCTACCATCCTCAGACTCAAAACTGATAAGGATTCTCAAACATTACTATATGTTATATCAGTACTATAGTATGTCGCGTATTCAAGTCAATGTTATTGTTCGGTGAAAATGTTTAGAATGATAAAAATGAAGTACAATCAAATTCTTAAAAAACATCAAAAGCAATACCACAGTATTTACTAATAAACCAAGCAATGCCGACTAATACATAATTGTACAGTAGATACTTATTATTTCCGTCATACATGTATTAACGCATTTTGTCGCCTTTGCAAACAGAGTGGACCTACGGGAGCTGTCTAATCAGGGTCTGCTCTGTTTGCTTATGGAATTATAAAGATGTGATTCTGCAATTTCTGCCAAGGTTAACCCTTCGCTTGCTATTCACGTCAATATACCTACATGTACCTGTAAATAGTGAAGACCCAGATGAGGCAGCTCCTGTGGGAGCTGTCTCATCAGGGTCTGCACTATTTACAAGTTGATTGTGCAACCAGTGCACTCCACAACAGTGATTGCACAGCGAAATACTTGTACACAGTGAAGATATATGGAATTATACAACAGGGCATGGGTAAAGAAGGAGAAATGTATTTTAAAATTCAGCAAGTGAAGGGTTAAATCTCCACCGCGCATGCGCCATTATAAAACGTCAGATAATAAATATTCACGATGTCATTATTTCTTACATGGAAAATGAGCAGGAAACAAGGAAAGGGGTAGTGCTCTCTCGGATTGACTATGATAGATATGTGTTATTATGATATGCCGAATTGTATTATTTATGCCGTTTTTGCTAACAGTAGTTGCATTATCCAATGCCATACTTCATGCAGATAAAGCAAAACAACATAAAACGTCAGCGAGAAGGGCCAAGGAGTCTGTCCAATATATCCCATGAAAGACAGTCTCGTATTTATAATAAATCTTCAGCTGTGAGAACAACGTATTTACTAACCTTTCATTAAGACGGATCTAAATGTTATCAAAGTTTTGTGATATTACGGATATGATATGTTAAACATTTTGTTCCGACTCCTCTCATATTCTCTCTACATGTAATATTTAACAAAAAATATTTGTCAAGGTATCTATTAGTAAAATAAAAACAAGCTAGCATACTCTTTATTTGCTTGGTATTACTCACAATATGATTAATGCCAGCATTTAAGCAACGGTATTAGCTCGTGCTAAGGAGCTAGGGAAACGCAGAGGTCCAAATAAGATGCGTAAATTTAAACATTTGCAAGAACAGCTCCTTTATTTCTCCATAAAAACCGTATAATGTGACCACTCTTTAGAATTTTCTCGAAGAGAACAGTCAAAATGGAGGAATGACGGTTTTAGTATTTCGTACGCACGTTTATCTGTAGCTCTGGAACCGTATCTAACTTTGTATTTTTATACCCCCCCCCCCCCCAAACGAAGTTTGAGAGGGGGTGTATAGGAGTCAGTGTGTCGGTCGGTCGGTTGGTCTGTCTGTCCGTGGCACAACCTGGTCAAGTCCACTTATTTACATAACCATTTGAGATAAAAACTTTGTAACTTTACACACTCTACCATTTCAAGCTGCATTTGCAGGAAAGAGTACAGAACTATGGCAAGCATTTGGAAAGAATTGTGGTCCTTTTTATCCTAACTATCTGTCCGTGCACAACCTGGCTAAGGTTCTTGTTAAAGTCCACTTATTTACGTAACCCTTTGAGATAAAGCTTTGAAACTTTACACACTTACCTACCATCACAAGCTTCGTTTGTAAATAAGGGTAAATTTCTCAAGCATTTTGACATAATTATGGCCCTTTTATTGCATTTGTTTTGGTAAAGGTTTTTATTAAAGTCAATTTATCTACATAGCTCTTTGGGATAAAGCTTTGAAACCTTACACGCATGTTCACCATCACAAGCTTCATCTGTAGGCAAAAGTACATCACTCTGTCAAGCATTTTGACAGAACCCTTATTTACTTAGAATTTTTGCAAAAGTCCACTTTTTTCATAACCCTCTAAGATAAAGCCTTGAAACTTAAAACACGTGTTCACAATCACAAGCGTCATCTGTAGACACTACTAAATAATTATGGGTCAGAATTATGACCCTTTTCAAATCAGAAAACTTTGGTTAAGGTTTTGTTTGATTTGCAATCAAGGCAGCTGAACGGGGATATTCCATCATCTTTAGTGGTAGTTCTAGTCTGCGTGTGCGTGTGTGTATGGGGGGGGGGTCAGCATGATGGACTAGTTTTAGAAAAGTTGTTTTAATTCTTATGCTCCTATGATAATGATGTCTGATTTACGCTTGACCTGGTACAATTTCTGATCATAGGACATTTTAACGAAACTGTTGTCCGTGTGTCAAACAGATTGCACCCTGATGAAACACCGATTCACTCAGCGTCTCATATGGAGCTAATATGTTTGCAGATGACAGTTAGGTTGCACTTTGAAGGCAACATATTGATATATTATGAGTAGAGATCCAGATCAGATGCGTAAATTAAAATATTTTCAAGAATATCTTCTTTATTATGCTATGATGTGACCACTATGTAGAATCGTCTCTTTGAGACATTTTTAACAAGTGGTCGCAACCAACGGTTTGGTGGAGAAATGGCTATTCTAATACCTTATATATGATTACGCACATTTCTATATTGCTCTGCATGATAACGGAAACAGTGACTTTTTACATTGAAACAGCTAGTGTAAATCAAAACGACCTAAAATATTTCGTTGTTTCTGTTTAAATAATTCGAAAACAAAACAACATACAGTGAAACCCCGCTAATGCGACCACTTAATAAACAGCCCCTGATGTCGCTTAAAGCAGGTAGTTGCTTCATGCAGGACGAAAGTTATGCAGAAAGCTCCTATAGGAGCTTTCTGCATAACTTTCGTCCTGCATTAAGCTACCACCTGCCTCTGTCACCCAGAATTATGCCCCTTTTTGGTGGTCGTATTAGCGGGGTTTTACTGTATTTCACTAACTCGTTTCACCTCTAGGTCGTTTATTCCGATTCTAACAAGAGTATGATAATATCCGATGTTTGCTTTTAAATTCAGAGTTCTACAATTTACAGAGATGGTGTAGGATATGTTCCCTGTTTGACGATGTTATCTTACCACATAGCATTTAGTCTGCTGCCGGATGATTCACTAATACCTTTGCCAACCATTTGGATCCGGATGAGACACAGAGTAAGTCGGTGTCCCATCAGGATCTAAACTGTGTGACAACCTCAGTCCATATCTATAAAGCTCCTAAGAGGACCTTAAGAAAATTGCTTATTTTCGCAAACTTAATCTCATAAAAGCGATGCAATTAAATCTATTCTTGGAAAATGAAGCTTTATACACAATAATGTTATAGACATTGAATTAATATTTACCACAGTTCGTGCTACGTATTAAAACAGTGAGGTTCTTCTTAAGTGTCCTAATGGTCAACTATTCCTAAGGGCTTTATGCATATGGGCCCAGATTACATTGTGTGAGATAAACTGATTTAATAGCTTGATTTTTAAACTGATGTTAGTGAAAATTGACTGTGTAAAAATAATTTGCGCAATAGGCTGAGTGTTAAAGCTTATAGTGAGGACTCATATACACAAGACAGTTCTCTTTATAGACCTATTTGGGGTTCCCTTTTATCTACCGAATCTATGGTGAAACACTCATGAGTACCAGGTGAAGAACATGTTCAAACTAATTCAGCACTAATTAATGTTTTACCTTTCCTTTACCCGCTGAGACGTTTTTGCGACGTCATTGCTATAGGTTTAAAACCTGACAAAAGAATACAATGTATTATATAGCTTACCATGCTGAAAGTAATTTCTCATCATGTTTGGGTGTTGTACAATTTGCATACATGTAAATTCCAATTGGCACAAACGGTTGATAAACTGTTGAACGAGTGCCAAATAGCTTGGATCATGATGAGACGCCGAATACATGGAATTCGGCGTTTAAGCTGGTTCTAAATAAAAGAACAAACTTAACCATTTCTCTGATACTGACGACTTTTGACGACTCAGTAAAAAGTCACCTTGTGAAACCGTTATGATAAATAGAGCATTTTCTCCTATAGGAGCAAATGCTCTATTTATAACAATAGTTTAAAACCACACAATTCTACAATTTTCCTTTTCCCAAGTTAATGTTCCTTTTCGCTAAATTTATTCAAAGAGGCTGTATCTAAAAATAGCCTATGAGGTAAAGGGTTAAAGTCAAAAGGGAGATGTCATCCGACAGTCAACAGTAACCAAAGAAGCACAAAATGAACATATACGCATACGACCTTCTCTGACAGAACTATTCCTTGCCTTCATATCTGTGATATATGACCATGTATCACCATGTCGTTAAGCCAAAACCTGATCCAAATTAATCGAACACAAGAGGACAAGATGTGACGCCATAACTTCCACAAGAGTAAGGTAAGACAGAACATCTAAAAAAGCCTTACTGGAAAGCTGCCTTCAAACGTAAGACGATTATATGAGCTAAATGCTGGCTTACTAAGGCGGATAACTCATATGTGTTCAAAAATGCAGGGTACGAATATTCTGAAAATGGGTGATCCTTCGAAAGCAAAAGTAGAAATGCAAAAAGAGAAAATTGCAGACTCGGCTTTATTGAGTCTGTTCATGAGTAGTTATTAAAAGTGCAACACTACTCACTCCCCCTAGCACCGGCTTAAGCAGTATTCAATTTCCAAAACTAATAACATGAAAGCAAATGATCCCGAAGGACCAGAAAATATAACAACACTGAGAATGAAGTACGGGGCAACTTTTTACGGCCGCCACACAAACAGTTTAATTAACTACTTATGACTAATGCGTGTGCTTGTGTAGTAACGTTGTGGCCTACCTGTGACAACTGTTATAAGTCTAGTGTTACTGGTAACATATCATAGACATATCTCAATATGTCTCTATGATAAGATTTAATCTTAACGCTCATTCCCATTTTTATAAGCGAAGGTATAAATGGAGAAATAATCATAACATATTGTATATATGTGATAATATGATTTCTTCTTTGTTAGCACTTAATGCAGTTGACACAGCAAATTGCCACCGTGCATTGCCAATTGGTACAATTATAAGTATTTATGTAGCCCTGATCGTTTAAAAAGTAGTAAGGTCAGGCAGGCACAGCCACATACAAGACGCAACCACCACCAAAACATCGATAGATAGCATGTCACGCACACACACAACTACACACCCAAACACACGCACATACACGAGGTGAACACAGGAAACCTTAACAGAAACACAAGTACTAGAGACAAACATGAACAAAAGCACAAGTACAAAGACACGAGACAAACAAAAGCGAGGGTGACAAACAGAGTACCGCCTTGAAACGGTCAGTGGCAAAATCACCACTGGGGATTTAAACCGGTTTACGGATGTCGTAACCTCACACTTATCTGAAAGTCACCATAGCTTAACAATAAGTGTAAATAAAGTTATCCCCTCCGGACTTTCCCTCAACGTAGAAGACGGTAAACACCTGATAACATGTAAAACATAGCATAACAACTGCGAAGATCCGTCAAATATGTACTCTACGACTTTGCTGAAGTCAGAACAACTGCATGGTAGCCGTTAAGGACACGACAGGGAAAAGGTAATACATGAGTCTGGTAGGCTTATGTCGTTTCTGAGTTTAAGAGTATACCATCATAGAGTACTACGCACGGCCTGTCATCATGCAAGCAAAGATGGAAGCGTAGGTACAGACTGTTAAGAGGTCAATAACCAAACATGCAGTGCGTTGCAGACGCATTTGTACGCTTCTGCAAACGAAGTAAACCCACATCAAACGTCTTCCCAGAAGCCGTTTGATCAGGGTCTGCTTTGTTTCATTACGTAATAAATATACGTATATAGGTTTGCAATTATAAAACACTTCTAAATAATAGCTATTGTGTCATCGTTGTTTAAATACATATTCACATGGAAAGGATTAAACTGGCCAAAAACTATTTCACTAGAGCATAACTTGGCAACTTGACGTCAGCTATGTTGAATCGCACATGCACATCATTCAAATTCGAAGTTATTTGGGGTGTTTGTCAATCATGACTGCTATTTCATGAGCAGCATTCGTATATAGTAGCCATAAAAGTCAGTGATAAAGAAGTTTTGTTTTTTATCAAACTTAAATGTGATTGGTGTTTGAGAAAATGTTTTGTTATCACAACAAAGTGCCAAGTCTCATTTTTATAATGGAATTCAACACATATTGTATTTCTTAAGCTGTGCGGTACATTAGATAATCTCAGATTGTTATATTGTACCCCTTCAAATGATTATCTTTTGCCTTACTTGAAAGAGAAACACTGGGGATATATGAGTTTCCTAGTTTATTACTTTGCATTAAATATTTAAAAATAAATGGCACTAATATAACAATGAATGCACAAATTTGGATCTGATGCAATTTGGACAACTTACAATTAGAAATACATTATAATATATAGAACCTATTGACCGAATGTCCAACAGCTCGGGTCCCGATAAGACGCCGGTTTACTTGTCGTCTCATCCGGATCCAATCCATTTGCAAGTGCGAGCCAAGTCGCGGTTAACGGGAGAAGGGTTCATAACAGCAACACATTATTTTATTACTCAAGACCGGTAATGCAATCACTGCATTTGCAATCGACTGCACGCTGGCAAATGTATTTAATCCATCAACTACAGGCATTCCTCACAAACATCCTATCAGTTATAAGAAGCCGCAATGCAGTTTTTGTGACTATTTTATTGCAAACGAAAACAATCAAACAGTCCATGCTGCTTCTTTTAGTGAATATCCGAGAATAATGTAGTTGTTTATAAACCAATATCGCAGTTGCTGCCATATACAGTAACACCCCTGTAAACCAAATGTTTAATCTAGTACAAATATCAGTCTTGGAGACGGGTGACAGCTTAAATGCAGGGCGAAAGTCATGCAGAAAGCTCCTCTAGGAGCTTTCTGCATACATTTCAACCTGCATTAAGCACACACCTGCCTAGAAAGTATCGAAATCCTTCCCTACTAGAATTCCGGATAAGAGAGGTTTTTCTGTAGTCTGCAACCTCACCTTAATCCTTGTCCTAATGTAAATATCCTTATGTCACGTCCAATTCTGATCGGGTGCTAGTTTGGCTTTCTGGCGATTTGTTCACGATGTTGAGAAACTATTGAACAAGTGTGAAACAGGGTTGATCCTGATGAGGCAACAGAGGTTTGCCATGTATGTTAAATGTTTCGCATGTAGATTATATCAGTTGTGTCTGTTTACATTGTACAGTAAATTCCTATAAACCGGAACTCTAGTAGACACAAATATTTAGATACTTTAAGGTAGGTGGCTGCTTCATGCAGAGTGAAAGTCATGCAGAAAGCTCCTAGAGGAGCTTTCTGTATGACCTTCACCCTGCATAAAGCTGTCACATGTTTCTAAGATTGATATTTATACTGGATTTAACGTCCGGTTTAGAGGGGGTTTATTTATTGTCCAAATTACCATAATAGTGCAAACGTACATGCGCGCGTGCGTGAGAAGGTGTCTATTTGATATGCCAAGCTACTTCATAAAGAAAACCATATTGAGATGATTCAGATAATAGAAATTGATAGTGCAACAATATAAAATCAACAAAACAAAACGTATTACTTATAGAAACTGGCATACAAACTAACGTAGCATCGCTGCATAAGGCAAACTGACTCCACATTGAAAGTAGATATAGAATGATGTTTTCTGTCGAAAGGAAATTGTTTACAGAATAATGTAATGGTTTCCCTCATGCAAAGACTTCTGAAGTATAGTCAGGTTTAATATAGGTCCCTGTATAACAGAGAGGTTTTCTGTACATATACTCAATAATTTTAAACAAAATGCCGAAGCGCTTTTGAAACAAGCATCAAATACAGGCTTGCGCATGGGTCCATTGCTCTACTATCAGCTATGGTAGTTGTAACAAACACTACTATTACTATAGTATCATGTTTTGCATCTATACAACATCTATCGTGTGATAAATGCAAAACATGCAAACATGGAGTCGAAATTAGTGGGAAGATTAGCAGAGCATACATTTATTATATATCGCTTATATGAAATATGCAATCCAAATGCGCAGTTGAAACGAGGAGAATAACGGTGTTAGAGTTCCAGCTTTTATCCAATTTCCCTTTATAGAATGGTTTTATCCATTGTCTTCACAACTAAATTTTATCATACAGAACACACTATCTATAGTTCTTATATATAGCAGTTGGAAATAATGCAGTATATTTCATTAACTATGTATGAACATAATTATGTCCTTTAGAATCAACGTTATAGCAACGAATTTCGATCACATAACAAGTGTTGTAATTCTGTCAGTCAAAAATTACATAACACAACTGAATAACCTTTAAAAACTTTCAAATAATTCGAGCTGAGTTTTGCAATACGTTTTTGGTATCAATAACAACAGCAGTAGGCCAGTGTGGTTGTATTGAATGCAAACACTCACTCTTCTTTGTCTAATTTAATGAAACATGTAGACATATTATTATATAGAAGTTTATCATGTTCATGCAATCCACTTTTTCTAAGCGTATGTAATCAATTTAGTGTTGCAGTGCCCTATATCCAGACCAGCGTTGCAACACGTTTCAGTAAGGCTCTTCTTTAAAGTCTAAATATTGTCTAATTTATGGCGTCGAATCTTGTGTTTTGTTTTCGTAGAGTGGTTCGGATGTGGTTTAACGGTCTATAACTGTCTGTGTAAGGCAGACTAGGAACAGTTTTGTGACCGCAATGTGTGTATGTATATGTACGCGCACTTCATTTCTGTTTCGTATGTTGCTGTGTGCATATTCGTGTGGCATCTCCTGTTGACATCTGTTCTGTTTCGTACATTAATTCTGTCCCTCATATTAACGTGTTTTCACGCATCTTCAAACAGAGCAGACCCATATCAGACGGCTGCTATAAAAGCCGTCTGATCAAGGTCTTCTCCCATTGCCTATGTAGTTTGAAAGATATGTTTCCTTAGTTTCTAAAATGGCTACAATGTCCCACCTTCCATATTTCATATAGCTACTTTGCCCACGAATATTCAGTAGGTACTGAAATTTGAAATTAACATAGAACAGGGAAGGGTTAAGTCTAATCCCACAGTAAACAAATTCACGTCAGTTTTGATTCAAATCTGTTTAATTTTGACTGTCCGACTCGATTAAACTTTTGAGCAAACAATTACCAAGTATCAAACAGCTTGGGTCCTGATGAGATGCCAATTTAACCGGCGTTTCATCTTGATCGAAGCTGTTTGCAAACGGGTCGCGGATAACGGGGTGGGATTTTAAAAATATTGACACAGCTGCAATAGCGTTATCGACGTGATGTGATGTTAATACGATATGGTTTTGTTTTCCATACTTACACTGGTTATAGTTAAGACAGTTTGTGAATTAATTGTCCTATGCATATTGCTTAATTTTAGTTTTACAGACAGTTAGTGGAAAAGGTTTTGTATAAGTCAGTTTCATAGAAATAATGGAATCTCGTAGAATCTCGTGATTTATTTGTCGGAAATACCATTTTGAAAGCCAAGACATATGTTTAGGTTGGGGACACTATTTACCTCTATCCACATTTCTCAAGTCATTGAGCGAATTCATACAATTTTCAGTAAATTGGCATTGCAATCAACGCATTGTAAGGCTTGAAAAAACTTGACATACTTTACCATTTCGATAAACATTAACTGCGTCCATACACTACTGTATTGTGATACATTGTTGGAATAATCAATGTATTGCGAGCGCATGTACGCTGGTAGATGTAGTTAATCCATCAACTACAAACAATCTTCACAAACCCCTTGTCAGTTATAAGAGGCTCCAATAACATTTTGTGACTGGTGTATTCTAAATGAAAGCTATAAAACATGTTTCTGCTGCTTCTGTTGTGAGGATCCGAAAATAATGTTGTTGTTTATGAACCAATATCGCTAGGTTACAGTATTATACTGTCTGGTATATTTAACCCTTTCCCTGTTCTGTATTTATTTCAAATTATAACGCCTACTGAATGTTCATGGACAAAATAGTTAAAATGCAATATGGAAGGTGAAACAATGTAGCCATGTTAGGAGGTAAACAAATTTAAAATCTATCAAATGCCATTGGCAAACATAGCAGACCCTGATCACAAACAAATGCATGAAAAGGGTGTTTATATGAAGGCAAGTGTTTTCACTTACTAGTTACTCGTTTGCCCCATGTACACGTTTTAACACCTTTGAAAACAGAGTAGAGCCACTTCAGATGGCATGTGTACTAGGCGTGTGATATTGCCTTTGGAAAAACTATAGTTAGGATCATACAGTGTCCGCAAACATCAATGACTTCCTTGCTCAAAATGCTATTATAAACGTTCAGCTATTAAATAGGCATGGGTATTGATAAAGTAAATAGTTATACATTTGAATAACTAGTATAAAGGCTGGATATGTCTTAAAAAGTTGGCTAAAAAGTGTAGAATTATGTCATATATTATCACATAAGCAAACAGAGCAGCCTATACCAAACGGCTCCTGTGGACACCATTTGATCTTGATGGCTCTCCTTTCAATGTGCCACTATGCACCCCTATTAGAAAAGGGTTAAAGCAAAACGCTAAAACTTACATAAGTATATACCACGCAGAGGTCAAATATTCATCAACTTTTGTGTTACATTTTATGTTAAACAGAAAAGACAAGTACCTATTTTTGAATTTAAATTATTTCCAAGGCTTTGAAACGAACGGAACTCTTTCATGACATCAAACATATCATTATTGTATATTATATTATACGAACTCGTGATATTAACCCTTCGCTTGCTATTCGCGTCAATATGCCTACCTGTAAATAGTGCAGACCCAGATGAGACAGCTCCTGCAGGAGCCGTCTCATCAGGGTCTGCACTATTTACAATTTGATTGTGCAACGAGTGTACTCCACAGCAGTGACTGCACAGAGAAATAATTGTAGACAGTGAAGATATATGTAATTGTACAACAGGGCATGGGTAAAGAAGGAGAAATGTATTTTAAAATTCAGCAAGCGAAGGATTAATACTAAACAAACATAGCAGACCCTATTCTACAAAGGCGTAGACAGACATATTGATGGAGTAACTGGTTATGGAAAAGGAGCGGCTCGTTAATTACCTTGAATAAGGCCGATAAAATACCATAAGCAAGATGTCACGTAAAGAGGACGTGTTTCACGTGCGCCTTGTATAGGTTATGCTTGTCTAGTCATATGAGTAGTGTGTACATATGTCAGACGGGTGACTCAAGATTTAGCGATAACTATCGGTTGCCAATATGGCCCGTGTGTATTAAACTTCCGGGATTACAAGGCAACAGCAGCACACATTCGAGTGGAATATTACACTGGACACAATAATATGACAACGATAGTGGTTTATTTTGTAAAAATGACCTAGTTTAGTCGGTCATAAATAGCAGGATCAGCAAGGTTGATGTTGCACATGTTTTAGAGAAATCTAGATCTAGATATGTACAAGTCATGCATATTCAATCACATCACACCCCTATAGTGGCTCATTTCATTATATCGCGCGTTCAGAACTATATCTGTCTATTTATTATATAAACAATATAAGGAGAGTTTGAAAACCTCCGCCCGATTTACTAATGATACCACATAAAACAAGTAATTATTCTGTTGAAGTCAGGTAGTAACTGAATTCAGGACGAACGTTATGCCGAAATATTGTCCTGACTTAAACAACACCGTTCTTTAACACATTCCCTCATATTGACGCCCGTTGACGTCTCCGTAAAGGTCACGAATTTAAACCATTGTGATAAATAGAACATTTGCTGCATTGGAGCAAATGATCTATTTATTTTAGTGATGTCAAAACTACACAGTTCTAAATAATTCAATTCTACAGTAAATGTTCCTTTTCGGTGGATTTAATCAAAGGTTGGATTTAAAAATAGCCTATGAGGTAATGGTGTAAAGGCGCAAATGTCTATTTATCAAGCGGAGGTTATTGCATTTCAAAGGGTATCTATCCTCACAATCCAACGTCATTTAATGAAGTACCTTTAATTTTCTTTACTGTGACTGATTTAGTTGTTTCGATGGGGAAACAATGGAATAGTGCATAGCTGTAAAAGTTAGATTTCATACTGTTTGAATAGCATAATTATCTGTTATGTCCTGTTGTGTTCCTAAAGTAAGGTACAGTGCTCCCTCTCTACAACGACACCCTTTGGGATACGAAGATTGTATGTGTTGTTCAAAGGGAGTTGTTATAGGGAGGGAAAATTAAACATAATCAGCTCGTTGCAGATCCCTTGAGAAGGTGTATTTCGAGAACTAAAACCGTTATGCCGCCATCAAACCCTATGTTGTGATTACTCTTTAGAATCATCACAAAGTGACTATTCTAATGAGTGGTCACAACATAGGGTTTGATGGAGGTATAAAGAAAATACGATGGAAAAAGTTGTTTCTGGAACCTTGTTGTTTCGGAAACAGTGACATGCGTTGTTGTATGGAGGGAATCGTTATTGAGAGGGCCGTTGTAGGGAGGGAGCACTGTACACCCAAAAATGTAATGAGATAAGAAAGTTGTTAAATCCCCATGTGATAATTACATCTGATTACAACACAGACGGTCGTTGTATTATCTACACCTAATGTCTTTTGTCTATCAAAGATCCATTGAACAATTACCAACACAATAACTCCGAGACTCCCCACTGACACAAAATTTTGCCTCGAAGACGTTCCCGTTTTTTCTATGATTATCATCTAAATAATCTTGCTGTGCTGCGCCGAACATGTTAGATCTTTTTATCAGTAAAATAATTCGCAAATATCCTAGTCCCACAATGGGTGGTTAATGGCAGAAAGCATTAGCCTTTAACCTGATGAATATTAATGACATCATGAATACAGATTACCTGATTTACATACAATATCATACAGTAACCCCTGTTTTAAACGACCATCAAATATATGTCTACTCCTGTATCTCTAACCCTTTAGGCGCCAAATTTCTAATTGTCTGCAAATCAATCTTGTTAAATCATTCGGTAAAATAAGGAAATGAGATAAATAAATGCAAATGTCAAAGCAATAAAGCAAAAATATAATAATAGAGTTTGGGACAAAAAGTAAAGATCCTGATCAGAAGCCGCCTTTTCATGGCGGCGACCGATCTGAGACTGAACTATTTATCGTTGTGCATTTTTGCGACATTGACGGTAAAAGGGTTAAAGCAGGTGTTAGCGTAAGGCTAATCAAATGTAATGCAGAAATCTCCTACAGGGACATAAGGCAACCAGATGTCAAGTAATAATGGTAGCTTAAGACATGTCCCATTCTAGTAATGTAGGACTTTTGAACATGGCGTCAACTGTAAAGTCAGATCTATATTACTTCATAAGCATACAGAGCAGACTGATAAGACGGCTCTTACGTGTATATGGGTACCAGTATGTTCTTGAATAATGTCAGAGCTGTTAAACTATAAATTACATTGTAATGTTCTATTGTAAGCGTATTCAACATTGTTACTCTCAAACATTGTATCGTCTGCAAAATGTGTCGTCTGGCACATTTTTGTTAACAATAAAACAGCAAAAAGCATATATTACAGTATCATAAAGTTGGATCCAGATAAAATACCGATTTACTTGACGTCTCGTCTGGAACCGACCTGTTTGAATAGGAAATCACAGATTCGCCATTGGCAAGGCATGGGTTAATCCATTAACTCCTATCATTTCTCACGAAACCCGTGGCATGACGATAAGAAGCTGCACCACACATTACTTATCTATCGTATGCGTTTGTATCGGGGTTTTAAGTCGCTTCAGCATATTGCAATGTCAAGTTTATTACAGATGGAAGAAGACTCAAAATGTATTTCCTGTGTACGGACCACGGATGATACTCTAAATGAAAAGCCATAAAACAGCCAACAGTGGTTGTTAGTGTATCATGAATGTCTCATAGTAATGTCCGTTGTGTGTGAATAAATTCCACAATATTGTTTGGTATATCACAATTGTGTAATAATTGCCTTCAGCACTATACTGCTAAATTTGCTGAAGATAACAGGTCAAGTAAATGTTGGTGTCTCATCAGGATCCAATCTATTTGACAATCTTCCAAAGTGTTTTAAAACATATGATGAAATAGATATATTGCGCTGTAAGAATTGAAGCAGGCGAGACATTTTACAGACAACAATTGTCCAAAGGGCAAAAGGTTAATTCCTACCCTATGTCAAGATTAATAAATCCTTAAAATCTGGATCTCATACTATTGACAGTAAAATCTCGAATATTCGAACTTTAAAATACGATTATTATCTTTAAGACGGATGGCAGCTTAATGCATAATGAGCTTTCTGCATGGCTTTCACTATGCATTAACCCTTTCGCTGCCAAACTCTGTCGCCTGCTAACTTTGTCGTCTGCTACAAATTTTCATTCTTTTGATTTTCTTCATTTTTGTTTCAAAAACATAGTACAGTAACAAACAGTTTGGATCCTGATGAGACGCCGAGTTACTCGGTGTCTCATCTGGATCCAAACTGTTTGCATAGGTAATTACATATCCGGCATTGACAGCGAAAGGTTTAAGCAGCCAGGTGCCTAAAAGGGTCTAAATTCTTCTATACAGAAAATTCGAATAATCGAGATTTGACTGTACCTTTAATCATTCTAAGACATCGAGATAATCGGCATCTCATCTGGATCCAGGCAAAAGCGAATCAGGTCGCGGACAGCTGCATTTAATATCGAACAGTGCAGGCCATGATCAGCGGCAGTATTTTGTTTATTTGGTTAAGTCAACAGTTAATGTACGATGTACAGTAAAACCTCTCTATAACGGCACTAAATTACATCGAGTAGTTTGTTTTACAGGCAGGTGGTTGCTTAAAGCAAGGTGAAAGTAAAACAGAACGCTCCTGCAGGAGCGTTCTGTTTTACTTTCACCTTGCTTTAAACAGCCACCTGTCCTTAATACCAACTAATTAACACAAGTTAGTGGTCGTTATAGAGAGGTTTTACTGTATATCATTTAACACACGTGTGTCTCTAGATCGAAGTTGGTATACACACACACACACACGCTCGTTATACATTAGAATCTCGAAAAAGCCACCTACGAGCTATTAACCGAATACTGTCAAATCAGTGTGTTGCGTAATGCTTGGCAACGTCATACAACAGCTCCTATTGGAGCTTGTTTGTATCAAGTATGTCCTGTATCAAGCTAACATCTGTTTTAGAAATCCAGAATCATACTTCGGTCGAATGGTCATACGAGGGGTGTTCCATAAATAATGTCATCTGTGCTTTATTTCGCGGAAATCGTGCAATTCATGCACAAAACCACCTCGGGTCGATTGAGTGATCACTGGCTCGTGACACAGGTAAATATCTCGTCCACACGTTCACTTGCCTCGGTACAGTGTACATCGTATCATAGCCTATTCGTTAGACTATACACAAAATGACAGGAAAACGAGCTGAAAATGTTCTTAAAGACATTACCCAGGTCCATTCAATGATTCCCCCCCCCATTGTTCTCAATAGGCGTGAAAGTAACAGTAAAAGCATGATACAAGTGTGCAAAATATGGCAAGCCGTCTCATTCTGTCTAGAGAGGCCCTGACATAATAAAAAATAAAAACATATACTGCATTAGTGACAATCTAATCATTTCCAAATCATCAAATGTAAGAGACGGGCCTCACATGGAACGCTCCAGTGGTTCTTGACAGGCAGACTGCTATAGATGTTACCATGTGCCGCATGCTTTTTCACAGGTTAGCTGTAAAGACCCAAGCCGGCCAAGGGAATGTCTTTAAAGACATTCCCTTGGCCGGCTTGGGTCTTTACAGCTAACCTGTGAAAAAGCATGCGGCACATGGTAACAGCTATAGCAGTCTGCCTGTCAAGAACCACTGGAGCGTTCCATGTGAGGCCCGTCTCTTACATTTGATGATTTGGAAATGATTATTTTTATTATGCTCCCTGAAACTATAAGAAGGAGCATATAGGCACCGCTTTGTCCGTTCGGCCTGTGAATGTCTTCTAAAGTGCTCAACCTACATTCATGACACTCCACATACAAATATATCTCATTGAGATCAAGTGCAGGGTGCAGGGGTTAAATTATAACTTTCTGAGCAGTATTTACATATTCTGATATACCTTGTTGGGAGAAAAGGCAGCTGTGTCCAAGGATAATAACTCTGTGAATTCTAAGCTTTAATTAGGGCGCCTTTGAACATACATGCATTATAGCTCTCCTCCACTGCAGGTTAAATGGATTCTACTGCAGGCCAAATGTCCAGAGTTTTATCTCTGATATACATAAGCGCTCAGGTTTTTTTAATGTATTTAATCCTTATAAAATATTCATCTGCTAAATTGCTTGTCTGCTTCAAATGTGAAAATGCTTCATAGTTTGAAAAGATTTGTGAAAATGTTGTCTGTCAAATAGCTTGGATCCAGATAAGATGCCGGGTTACTTGACGTCTCATCTGGATCCAACCTGTTTGCATATGGCCCTTTGTTTGTTAGTGGTAGGCTTCTTAAAGGTTGAACTTCTATTGGGTTCTGACCAACAATGGTCTTTTGAGTGTGTTCCCCTTGACTAATTGTATGTCAGGGCCTCTCTAGACAGAATGAGACGGCTTGCCATATTTTGCACACTTGTATCATGCTTTTACTGTTACTTTCACGCCTATTGAGAACAATGGGGGGGGGAATCATTGAATGGACCTGGGTAATGTCTTTAAAATGAGGGCCTATATAAAAGGTAGGTCATTACTCGGCATAAAGGCTGTAGATATTCACCGCGAGGTGTGTGACATTTATGGGGAGGGCCAAATGTCCCACAGGACTGTTTGTAGGTGGGTAGCTAAATTTAGTGCTGGGCAGCAGCAACTGAAAGATGCTGCTCGCCCAGGTCGTCCTGCAACAACTACGACCAAAGGTAACATAGAAAAAATCCGAAATATCCTCAAAACTGATGCTCGATTCACCGTAAGACAATTGGCTCGAATGACAAACTTGTCGTTAGCAAGAGTTCATGCAATTTTGAAGAAACACCTAAAAGTTAGAAAGGTAAATGCAAGATGGATACCCCATTTGTTAACGGATGAGCAAAAGAAGACGCGTGTAACAATGGCAAAAAAACTTCTCAAAATGTACCCAAAATATAGTAAAAAGGCTTTTGATAATATAGTCACTGGTGATGAGACCTGGGTGTATTATTTTGAACCAAAGCGGAAGGTTTCCAACCGAATATGGGCCACTAAAAATGCCAGACGCCCAAGTATTGCCAAACGAATACGAACGGTAAAGAAGGTTTTGTATGCTATTTTTTTTCACTAATAAGGGTCCAGCTATTCAAATCCCGGTGCCAAAAGGCAGAACGGTCACAGGCAAGTTCTATAAAAACGTTGTTCTGAGAAAATTGAAGAACTACTACAAAAGTAGCCGCCCCAAAACAGGACTTAAGTATGTCCGACTTTTGCATGATAATGCACCCGCTCACAAGGCACGTATTGTGACTGAATTTTTGGAGTCAGAGAAGGTTACCGTCCTTCCGCACCCTCCGTATTCGCCAGACTTGGCCCCCTGCGACTATTTTCTCTTTCCAAAACTTAAATATCATTTATCTGGAAGGAGATACAATTCGAGAAATGCCCTTGGATCTGCTGTTTATCAGTGTCTGATGGGTGTCCCCATTGGAGAGTATGAAAAATGCTTCCAAAAATGGATTGACTGGCTAAAAAGGTGTATTCTGGCTGGCGGAGAGTATTTTGAAGGGCAGAGCAAATTAAAATGAACAAAAGCACTTCCGCTATATGAGCACCGATGCAAGTGACATTATTTTTGGAACACCCCTCGTATTAGCGATACATTACTGTATTAGTAATTCATTCAGTGTATATGAAATGATACTCATAAGAACAAATAATAGGTTACATCACCCACCCAGTATAAATGTAATGCCAGACAGAGCTACAGATAACGGTGCGTACCCAAATACTAAATTCGTCATTTCTCCACCAAACCATATACTGTGACCACTCTTTAGAGTTGTCACTTCGGGACGATTCTAAAGAGTGGTCACAGTATAAGGTTATGTGGATAAATAAAGGATCTATTTTGAACATGTTTGAATTTACGCAATTTATTTGGAGCTCTGTCAGAGTAATGTTAGCCACAAACTTCATAGCTATTCCCAAAACGTTACAAATACACAGTGTTGAAAAATACGGCACACTGGCTCCAATTTGGAAGTAAATGTAGAATAATTTTGTTTTTCTGTTGAAACAGTTACTTAGATAATTATGTAATATGGTTTAGCTCATGCAACGAATTCTGAAACATATCTGAAAGTTTGTTTGAAACGAGAAGAAATTATTAGACTATTAACCCTTTCGCTGCCAATGCCGGATCTGTGATTACGTATGCAAACAGTTTGGATCCAGATGAGACGCCGAGTAACTCGGCGTCTCATCAGGATCCAAATTGTTTGTTACTGTTACTATGTTTTTGGAACAAAAATGAAGAAAATCAAAAGAATGAAAATTTGTAGCAGACGACAAAGTTAGCAGACGACAGAGTTTGGCAGCGAAAGGGTTAATGCCTTTCTCTGCAATAGAGGTCCTGGATTTAGAACAGAATGCCAATGAGCTGTTTAACCCTTTACCATATAAATATGTAAATATGTATGTAAGAAATGTTGACATCATAGCTCTTCGTTAGCTATTTCTATAATGACATAGGAGCACAGAATACATTTGCAATGGCAAAGGAAAATAGATCTATACCATTCCAAGAACAAAAAAGTGGACCCTGATATAACAGTTCCCTCAGGATTGATCTGGTCTGTTCAGATTGCATAGGCGTTAACAAGGAAAAACATCTCTGTGGTGGAAAGTGTTACACATGCAGTAGATCCTCTCTCCAGCACTAGCTAGATGGCGCCGTTCTTATTTGGCGCCGTTTTGAAAGATGATGTCTATCATGGGAGAATGCAACGAAGTTACATAAGGTATGAACATGCATCTGTTATGTTTAGAACCGAATTCAACATTAGACAAACGGTAAAAAGATGGCAAAGAATCTTACATAAAATGTTTAGCTTGCACAGTACATATATGCAATTTATAGTGAAATGTGTTAAATACTTAGGGTGTAACCCTTATTGTGCAGTGACCGAATGTATAAAACATTTGCAAACAATGTGACCCAGATAAAAGGGCTCTTGAGGGAGGCTTATGACCAAGATCTGCACTATTTGTCATAAAAGCTATTCTCCTCAATGACAAACTGTTTATTTAATTATTATTCCGATAGAAATGGGCAAGTTTTAATTATTTGTCATAAAAGCTATTCTCCTCAGTGACAAACTGTTTATTTAATTATTATTCCGATAGAAATGGGCAAGTTTTAATTATTCAGCAGATAAAGGTTCAACACAACGGGATCATAACCAGATACTACTGACGGGTCAACCAAAATGTGCGTAGACACGGACTAGCTGCGGATATCATTTTATACCATGACACTGTTTGTATGCATGTTCACACATTCCATCATATTGACGCTTTTTGACGACTCTGTAAAAGTCATTTTTGAAACCATTGTGATGAATAGAGCGTTTGATCCATCCAAGCATATGCCCTATTTATTACAATGGTTTCCAAACTACACAATTCTAAAGTTTTCATTTTCTCTAGAACATGCTCATTTTCAGTAGTTTTAGTCAGAAATGTTGGATCTAAAAATAGCCTATGAGGTAACAGGTTAATATAGTATAGCGAGTACGTAATTGTCTATATTACACACGTGTAATATAACACGCAAATGTCATAAACAATTTGAAACATAAATAATAAAAACGCCCGCTTATCTTGTATTTTTGCCATGAGATAAAATTATTATAACATTCATATTCAGTTTACTATTAATTTTACCAAATGAGTTTACTAACATAATATGACACTCTATATTATTTAACTCAGCCTATTCAGCCTATGGTCAGCTTTGTTGTTTAATATGTTTAATGTTTTTTCGTCTTGATATGCGTCCTGTTATGTTTTGTCTTGTGGCTATACCGTTTCTTGTTTGATGGTGTTTGGTGCGATGTCTTTTCGTATGTGGCTCTCCCTGTGTGACTATTTTTCCATATTGTATGCTAAAACTCAATAGTAAATAAACACTCTTGTAATATCCCCTATATAATTTATGCTGTTGCATAGTTATTATATAACTACATGCAATGCATTTGTTTGTTCGATTATTGTGTTTAATTTGCATTTATTTATCTCATTTCCTTATTTTACTGAATGATTTAACAAACTTGGATTGTAGACGACAATTAGAACATGACAGGCCATGATCAGACGGCTACTATAGGAGCCATCTGATCTGGATTTACTCTGTGCGTATGTACGGCGTAAAGAGAAACGTATACCCCAGAAACAAATGCAATCATGGGTGTAGTACTGTGAGGTAAATGGCACAGAACAAACATTCTCTGATGTCAGTTGAAAGGAAATAAATGTGTTTGGCTACGATAACAACCTTCATGTGCAAGTCTGATACAATATAATAACTTTCTTATTTAATATTTATACATTATTCATGATAAAGTTAAGTAACTGATAAAAGTCGCTAATCAATGTTGCATAGTTCTGAAAACATTCAAGGGGTTAAACCATAACTCTCACGCTAGTTAACCCATTCTCTCCTAGGCTATTTTTAGACCCAACCTTTTTTATTAATCTACCGAAAAGGAGCATTAACTCGAGAAAAGGAACATTTTTAGATTGTTTTAGTTTGAAACCATTGTGATAAATAGAGCATTTAGGAGCAAATGATCTATTTATCACAATGGTTTCATAATGTGAATTTTATAGAGGCGCAAAAATGCGTCACTAGGGGGTAATGTGTTAACCCTTTCAATGCGGGAGATGCATACACTGCCATTTGGTAACAGTGTAGACTCAGATTAGAAGGTGTCCTCTGATCTTGGTCTGTAGAGTTTGTTATTCAAAAAGTTTCATATTTTCATGTACAAAGGATTCTTAGAGGTCCAGATAAGTTGTGTAAATTAAATCATTTTCAAGAATAACTTCATTATTTCTCCGCGAAACCCTATGTTGTGACCACTCTCGAGACGATACTAAAGAGTAGTCACAATATAGTGTTTGGTGGAGAAATGACGATTTTAATATTTGAGTACGCACATTTATCTGTTGCTCTAGATTATATATAATCACTGATAGACTTTTCCGCTCTAGATATTCATTGTTAAAGGTTCGCTACATTTAATCCCGGTACACATTTGATGAAGTATAGCTAACCGCATTGATGGTTACAATCGAAAGATTTGTTGATTTTTTTCATAATAAATTTACACATCAATAAAACTGTAATGAAGATATGCATGTCCTGTGTTTTCAATTTTAATGTGTTTTATTAGATAATGACTACCGTTATCCATTTACCCCATGGATATTCATATAGGGCATCATAGGACCATACATATAAAGTAGATGATGTTTTGTAATTGAATATGAACGAGAAATATGTTAACCACAAAGGAAATCGTTTAATCATAATGTTATAAGAAAACAGAGGACATGGGCCGTCTGATTTGGGTATTTTATATTTGCAAAGACGTTATAAGGCATAACTACAGAGTAATGGGTTACCTCAACTCTTACCTTGCTTTTGATATGGCTGAGCAAATCCCCTTTCGTTAAAACTTCATAAAGTATACTTCCTGTACAAACCAATACATTTGTTCTATTTGGGATACATTCAACACAAATATTAAAAATGTCTATCAGCTATTCAACATGAGTCATATATCCTTGGAATAAATATAATATATCAATCATTTGCCATTTGCATATAGTTTAACTGTATCAAATAATGTGGTGCAAATGCTAACACTTTCAAGACACCCGGACAAGTCTAACCGACAACTGTACTTATAACGGATAAATACACTAAGCGCGCAAAACACATCCTTGCCATCAAACCGTATAATCTCTTTCTAGGTGGGTTCCGCACGCTATACAGTGTCCGATAAGGCTCGTACTTATATTTATAATACGTATCCCACGAAACCGATATTTCATTTGATTGCAGTCTTCAGAGCTGTAGACACTTATTTGGAAAATCTAAGTAAATAAATATTTCTATTTCTCCGCCAAACTTTATCTTTCTGTTACTCTCTCTGCTATTTTTCTTTGCTAAAAGCCTCAGTTTGTTCTTTCAATAATACAGTATGTTAAAAATGATGCACATGCTAATGCTCATTCATCTGTTGGTGGTTGCGGATGGGCATTGTCTGGCGATCATATTCCCTACAGTTAATTCATATTCACAGCCTCGAAAATAGTTTTGAATTGCTTATAAATTGATATAGAAAACATTTTCATTTCTACTGTAGATCCTGCTTTAAGCAGGCATTAATTATTTTAAACGAATGAGTCTGAAAAAACAGCTGGTTACTCAGTGCAGGGCAAACGTAATGCAGAAAGGTCCAATAGGAGATTTCTGTATTACATGTGTCCTGCATCAAGCTACCACTTGCCTTACATACCACTAACTAGACCTCTTTTTGATTTCCACTTACGACAGGTTCTCTTGATATTGTTTTAAATTGATGTAGAAAATATTATTCGTAAATATGACGCGCATATTCCGATACTTGATTCCTAATAACCATGGCTAACACCGTGTGTGACTGATACAGAAATCTCAATATCATCAATTATGATTTCAAGACATTAAAACATTTCTTTCCTGCGAGATAAGTTCTATATTATGGATCGTTTAAAGGAAGTACAAAACTGCAAGAAAATCGGCCTAAACAGATATCTTCTATAAATGTTGGTCCAGACAGTATGTATTTAACGTTATTCCGCTGTGAAAAACAATGTCTGATCTAATTTGAATATGGTGCAATCATGACTACTTCCGATTCGGTCAAACTTTTCAGAAACTATAGACATAATGCCAATTAGCCTGGATCCTGATCAGACGTTGGGTAATTAGGCGTCTTATCTGGATCCAAACTGTTTGCAAGTGCAGCAAATTTGGGTATAGTCGAATAAGAGTTAAGAATAAATTGCCGCATAATGGAATAGTAATCTATAGATAATATCTGAAACAGCTGTCGGAAGACAGTTCGCGTATTTGAGGTATTCGTGGTATATTTTATTTATCACTCATTTTTAGCAAGAATCAATATCGGATTAATCTATAAATATTATTTTGCGTGTTTGTATCATTGTCGAGAAAATTAGCATTCTATTAAACTGAGGAAGAATCAATTGATTTTACTGATAGTAGTACATTTTGTATATTACTAAGTAGCGTTATACCAATACCGATAAAGGAACATAATAACAAATAGAGAATCCGTACTCTAATGACAAACACATGTTTCAGGCACATTAACCCAGTATATGCTGAATTATAATATTGGACTCTCTCTCAATGACAATTAATGAATCAAATCACCAAAACAACCTTTTGTAATGTAGAATAATTTTAAATGACACGCAGTGCATACCCGGGACAAAAGGGCTACAACCTGAACCGTCTGGTCTAGGTCTACACTGTTTGCAAATGATATAATGTTTTCCCGTATATAAAAGTTTAAACAGAACCCGTTACCAATTGTTAACCACTGTCTTGTTGAATATACACAATGTAACTGTAAAAGATGAAAGTATGGATATTTATCATCTGGTTGGGTTTTTTTATAATGGCATATGAACACATCAGTGTTTTGTATTGGTAGAAACGGAAGAGTAAGACATATCAATACTTCATTAGGAAACAGCGCATACCCTGATCAGACGACGCATACAATATCCGTCTGGTCTGGGTATACCGTGGACTCAAATGTGTGCAAAAGCGTTTATATGAAGGAAAGGGTTTAAAAGTATTTAAATCTGGCACAGTTTTGACTACTTCCGTGTCGATCAAAGTTTGGAGACATTTTTGACCGCAGTTACACTTTCTACACCTTTGCAAACAGGGGTTACTCAGACCTGATGACGTCTTAACCTTTCGCTGCCAAACTCTGTCGTCTACTAACTTTGTCGTCTGCTACAAATGTTCATTCTTTTGATTTTCTTCATTTTTGTTTCAAAAACATGGTAACAGTAACAAACAGTTTGGATCCTGATGAGACGCCAAACTGTTAGCATAGGTAATCACAGATCCGGCATTGGCAGCGAAAGGGTTAAGGTCTCGTATGATCATGGTCTGCTCTGTTTGATTATGAAATGATTTAGATATGACTGTAAAGACATGAACAAAAAGTTATAACGAACTATGGAAGGTAGAACATTGTAGCCATTTTATAAAGTAAAGAAACATGTCTACCACATTCAATTAGCAAATATAGTAGAACATGATCAGACCGCTCCTACAGGAGCCGTCTGATCTGAATCTTCTCTGTCTGCAAATGCATGAAAAGGCGTTTATACAGTAGAACCCCGCTAATGCGACCACTTAATGAATAAACATTGGTGTCTTTATAAGCAGGTGATTGCTTAATGCAAGACAAAAGTAATGCAGAAAGCTCTCTAGGAACTTTCTGCATTACCTTTGTCCTGCATTAAGCTACCACTTGCATCTAGCAACCAGAACTATACCTCTTCTAGGTGGTCGCATTAGCGGGGTTTAACTGTATGAATGAAAAGGATAATAAGTAGGTAGTTTAAGGGTAGTATTTGTAAAAGAATAACGTGCTATCGCTGTTGCTTTATATCTAATCCATGATAATTTCTGTTCATTAACTCTTTACACAATGATTATTCGATTCAGCTCATGACACACTGAACTGTCAAGCGGTCTTAAATAGGATGCAGCATGGATTTAAGTTTTTTGCCTGTTACAATCATATCTAAACCTTAGACACTCGTACCACATAAGGTATTATCGATAAGTTTTGACCTGGCATTCATCACTTTCCGCCAACTTTCTTCGATGAAAAATCGTGAATTTCCGTTGACTGCGTGCTTAGCACCATATCATATACATGTTATACAATATTAATACTATCGCAATAGCCCAGTGGATTGTGGCGCTGACTCTGAGAAAAGAAGTAAAACCTAATTCAGCTAAGGCAATATTTTTTCGGATATACATCTTTTATTCTGAAATTTCTTATTTTTTCATTTGTTATAATTGGTATCTTCATTCATTGTTCAATTATTTGCAAGGATCGATTAATAAGAGTGGTTCGCGTGAACACAACTGTTTGATTACGTCACGTATATTCTTCTAATATATTTTGTCTAAGACAAGTTCAACTGTACAAAATTCACACGCAATGTTTTTTCGTGGCCAGCATGCGTCCACCTGCCCAAACACATTTTTAAAATATCATATCTTAAAAACACATGTATGTAATAACCAACTATACGGTGGGGCTCGAACTCTCGACACAAATATCGGTATTGCTGTGGTTAGACCACTGGGCTACCAATGCTTGTATTACATTGAAAAGCTTATAATGTACCGGTGGCATTGTATAGTGGCGCATGCTTCAAGTATATGTTCGGAAAGAAAGGCGGACTATTCATACGGTGCCAGGTCAAACCTTATCGACAATACACATGACGGCTTATGCCTATCAAAACAGCAACAAAAACAACAACAACAACATTGAACAATCATCGTTGTAATACGATTTACACTCCCAGTTGACATGAACATTGGCATGGAACTGTTGTTTTGTTTTTTGATATCAACATACAAATCAGCTTTGTTCAGTAATCTGTCTTGCGCAGAGGAATGTTGATAAGATCACACCAACCTTATTCAGGAATCGTCAAATTATGTTTTATATTGTAGGAGATTAACCGGAGAACGCACTAACTTTAACTGTACTCAGTCAACCTGTTTCCCCTTAAATCTTTACTTCATGAATATTCATTTAACTCTTTCTTCAATGTAAGAAATAATGACTTCATCAATATTACTTAGAATAATTTGTTAAAATAGCAGATGGAAACAGGTGTTATGGTCATAGCAGATATTGTAGAACCATATCGTTTTATATCAAAAGCAAACAGAGCAGACCCTGATCAGACATCTCCTATAGAAGCTATCTGATCTATGTCTACTCTGTTTGCAAAGGCGTAGAAGGGCGTATTTGTGGAATGAAGTGTTAAGAAATACTGGCATTATGAATACTGATTATACATGTATTAATTTTTATAATAGCACATGGACACGTAGAATTTTGGCCGTGACAGATACTATAGAATCAGGGTCCAAGCTTATAAAACTTTTAGTTGAGTCTGAGGACGTTCTCAAGCTTTTGATTGGTCAGATTTGAGCATTTGGCTCAAATCTGACCAATCAAAAGCTTGAGAACTCAAATCTGACCAATCAAATGCTTGAGAACGAAACTCAGACTCAACTAAAAGCTTTATAAGCATGGACCCAGATCTATAGTATATAATAAGCGAACGATCCTGGGTCTACGCGGTTTATAAAGGCATATTTCATTCAGAGCTTCAAATAAGATGCGTAAAATTAAACATTTTCACTAATAGCTCCTTTATTTCTCCACCAAACCCTATAATGTGACCAATCTTTAGAATCGTCGAGACGATTCTAAAGAGTGGTCACATTATAGGGTTTGATTGAGAAAAGACGATTTTAGTACTTGGGTACGCACCGTTATCTGTAGCTCTGTTTTATCACATACTCGCTGCCAGTGTCACATAATTATGTGATTACCTCTAACAACAGTTTGGATCCAGATGAGACATCGAGTAATTCATTGTTCCATCAGGATCCAACGTGTTTGTCAATGTGACTGTTGTATTTTTGTTTTTAAAAAAAGGATGAAAACTAAAACAATAAAATTATAGCAGACAACACAGTTTTCAGATGACAGATTGTGGCAGCCGTGGATGTTTTATCTTATCCTACCGTAAAATGATGTATGCTTAAATTCCGACGATTTGCTAAATGGCACAGTTCTGGTTCATTCAGGCCTGGGTAAATGAAAAAGTTTGCTTGAGTCTAAGATCATTCTCAAGCATCTAATTGGTCAGATTCTGAGCTTGCTCAGATGATTGAGAATTATAGTATATGCAGACAAAGAAGTTTTATAGCATTGGACCAAGGTTGTTGAGTACCAACTAGCTCGGTTACAGATTTGATCGGCGTCGCATCTGGATCCAGGTTCTCTGTAAATGTCGTAAAAGATGTGCTTTTAGTGATAATGGCTACGTCGATTAAGCTACATTTTAAGTTTGGCTGAAAATAATGTTCTCTATTCACTCACCTGAATCCAAATTCTGTGAAAACGAGTGCAGAATTTCGTCTTTGGTGTGGTAAAGGTTCAGAAAGGGCAATATATGAGAGATAAAAGTACAAAATCACAAACTAGTTTATATCCAATAACCCGTGAGCGATTTCTAAAATGGAATAGTTTAGATAGCAAAACATTGATTCAAGATACGCTAGGGAAACATTGCACAGTTTAATTGTTTATGATCATGTGTACTTCTGGCTCATCCCTACGACAATAAGCCCTTCTCATGGTAACAAAAAATAAACTATGCTTGTTCAATATCTGATTTGATTACGAGTGTACCCATTCCCTTATATTGACGCATTTTGACGTCTCTGTGAGAGTCACAAATAGAGCATTTGCTCCACAGGAGCAACTCCTTTATTTATCACAATGGTTTCAAAACTACACCATTCTAACAGTTTCATTTTCTCTGGTAAATGCTCTTTTTGTAGATTTATTCAAAGAGGTAGGATCAAAATTAGCCTATGAGGTAATGGGTTAAACTTTTAAGGAATTATTTGCAAACTGTCAAACAGCTTCAATCCTAATGAGATGCCGAGTTATTCGGTCGGTGACTCATCTGGATCCATACTGTTGCAAAATCAAGGCGTATTGTGCATGACAAAAGTCATAATACTTATTTAGTATCTTAAAAGGCAAGGGCCTGGTTAATGTAGAGGGACATAATGAGAAAGCTCCTGTAGTAACGTCCATGCATTTAAACCACAACCTGACGTTAGGACGCAACATAACGACTCAACCCGATGCTCACCTTTACTGTATACGACCAGACAGACAGGGCATTAGCAAATGACACACGAAATTTCACAGCAACACAAGAAGCCCAAATGAAGTGCGGGCTCACAGAACTGTTCCTTACTTGATATCTATTAGATGCATATATATTACTTATTAATATCTATTACCATAAAATTTGATTGATATCAATAGAGATTGGTTGAAATTAAGCAGTTGAAACGAAGCGCAAACAATAGAAAAGGTACGTTACTTAAATTAGTAAAGGTCGATAACACGGTCACAAGTAATTCAGTCATAATAAGCTGATGATTAACACAGCTGCTCTTCATTTGAAATACGACGTATTACTCTGATGATTGGTTGAAACACCGGCTCAGGCAACAATGATAATATTTACATCATCGGTCAAACGTACAGTAATTCTAAGTTTTATTTGGATATTCAGACACGCTTTGGCAATATCGTTCGACAATATTACACTACTCATATTTAATGATTAAGAAGATTTGCAAATATCTCTTCAAAGCAATATATTTGTTCTTGTTTTTTGGTTGTCATTATTGATTTTACACCTGGACTGTTGCAATGTTATAATCTGTCTGTGGTATTACTGAAAGTGGGGTACGCAAGGCGCCGTGCATTCAAGACATGTGTAATGCATGATCTCAGTAGTGGGAATTATGGCAGGTTAAAGCAAGTATTTTATCACTTGCATTGGCTGCCTGTGTAAACTTAACGTGAATTTGAAGAAATGTCTTTCACTTGCAGTCATATTTAACACAACTAATTAACTCCTTCTGATGCCTTTTGACGCACCTGTAAAGGTCATTTCTGAAACCTCTGGGATAAACAGAGCATATGCTCCGTTGGAGCAAAACTAATGCTCTTTTTAATCACATAGGTTTCAAAACTATACAATTCTTAAACATTCCCTTTTTCAGTAAATGCTTCTTTTCAGTAGATTTATTCAAAAGGGTAGAGTCTAAAAGTAGTCTAGGGTGGAATTGGTTAACATGCGCATTCCCCAAATATCAGTCCCTACTATTATCCTGCTATCTGCGAGTTCACTCGCATCTGATAAGCGTCTGTCCACTCAAAGAAATGCCTATTTTAAATGTATCTAATCATATTCTATAGTTTGTAATGTAGATTTAAGCTCCTGATAAACTAAGGACAGATGTTTGAGTTCATTCTCAAGTACTTGATAGGTCAGATTTTGAGAAGGCGCAAAGACTGGCCTATCATATGCTGAAGAATGATCTCAGATTAAAGCGAACGGTTTTGTAACCTCGGTGGGGCGCGGGGGTCTTAAGCAGCGTTCTGGATCATAAGTGTTAACAAAAATAAACACAATTTCCCCGCAGCGTGCAAAATGTTCAGGGTGCACACAACACACATCACAAACAGTCAATAAAAACTTAATCCATTCAACTGAAAGTGTTTGTTTCTCTGTTAAATAGTATGAAAGTTATGACAAAAAAGGTGTACGTAATTCTTGGACACTACTCGTATATTGATAATTTCCCCTTGTAATCTGTCAAAGAATACAACAACGGCATACCGAAGACGTACGGCTTGTTGCCCTAATATATACAACTTAACTCATTTGTGTCTAGTGTACCCCATAAAGGACATAGGGAAAGAGTGTAGTGATCTGAAGGAGCACTCTGATCAGGGTATACATACACTCTTTTCTTAACCAATGTAGTAAACCTCTCTATAACGGCCACTAAATTGCATCAAGTATTTTGTGTTAAAGGCAGGTGGCTGCTTAAAGCAAGGTGAAAGTAAAACAGAACGCTCCTATAGGAGCGTTCTGTTTTACTTTCACCTTGCTTTAGGTTGCCACCTGCCCTAAATACCAACTAATTAACACAATTTAGTGGCCGTTATAGAGAGGTTTTACTGTATATGTCAATGACTGATACCAGTTAACACGTTCTTTGCTATCCCCCACCCCTTCTCAAAAATAAAAAATTAATTGGTTCCACAATAAGATCTGAATGACTTGGTGTTTTCCTTACATAATATCAACCGAGCAAATTATCATAAGTATAAACATCCGTCCACTTTAGTTTCACATTTATGTTTCAAACATTCAACAAAACATAAACGGAATATGAAGCAGTTTTAGATCCTGGGGAAACGCCAGTGGTTTGCAAAATTGTTTTACAACTTCTGCATGATCATTCTACAAGTTAACACAACTCACTGACTCAATATTTCAAACAAATGTCATTAACCCTTTCGTCCATGAATACGCATGTATACGCCTTTGAAAGCAGAGTAGACCCAGATCAGACGGCTCCTATAGGAGCCGACTGGTCTGGGTCTATTCTGTTTGCTTATTATATAATATAGATGTGATTCAACAATTTCTACCTGAGTAATGTGCTATTATAACGATTAATCTAATCCATATGCACGATGTCATTGTTTCTTGCATGAATATTCATGGAGTAAAGAGCTAAACTGATGCAGATTAGGCATACAGGTAGTTATTCTTGGCATATCGAAAAGGGAAACAACCTATACTAAGTTGCATGACGGAATTGCATCTGTTAGCATGTGTTATCATTTCTAATTAAATCCCAGACTTTCGTGCCACATAACGTACGTCTAATGCCGTGTGTCTATCAAAGGATTCATTGAACAATCATCGATGTAATCAGATGTAGACTTTCAGCTGACACGGAATCTGTTCTAGTGTTTGTTTCACACCAACATTCACATCAGTTTTGTTCAATACTTTGGCCTAAGCATAGGGATGTTAGAATGTTCAAAGATAAATACGGTGAACGGCTGACGGAAAATACCTGTTACAATTAAGCAGAGTGTAAAATGATAACACTGAAGTATATTATATACTATATTGATAAGTTGGGGTACGTTACTTATTAAAGTAGAGAAACTAAGGCGAATACATCCATAGGATTTCGATTATGTAAGAAAGTTTTAGCAACAAATACAACACCTTTGCACTTTGGATCATGATGAGATGCCGCATTATGTAGCGTATCATCTAGATCCAATTGTTGGCATATGTAATCACGGTTAGTGCCGTTAGCTTGCAAAGAGCTAAGAGCATTCGCAAATATCTCTACTAAGCAGTGACTGAAATTATTATTTTGTTTATCATTGTTAAATCTGGACTATTACAATGCAATGGTATGCTGAATGGAATAAAAGTGGCGTATGCTAGGCGTGCCGCTGTCCATTGCAGACGTTTGTAAAACATGTTAGCAATAATGGCGCATATGACAGCTTAACGTTGGCATTGTAGGACTTGCATTGGAATTTTAGATTTTTTGTTTCACGTGCAGTTTCATATTGTCAAAGGATCGTCATATTTCACAGAACTTATTTACACACATGTCTCCTAAAGATCAGATTTCACCTTTGTCCCGCTATCCGCGACATAGCTTGCATTTGCAAACAGTTTGGGTCCAGACGAAACGCCGAGTATCTCGGTGTCTAAACAGGATCCAATCTGCTTCAATCTTGATCAATAGTCTCTGAAAAGGTTTGAACGAACCGAGGGTATTCAACATTGATCGTTTTCCTGTTCTACGTTTATTCCAAATTTCAACACCTACTGAATATTCATGGACAAAATAGTTATAATGAATTACGGAAGGTCGAACATTATAGCCATTTTAGAAACTAATGAAACAGATATATCAAATGCCATTAGCAAACTGATCAGACCCTAATCAGACGGCTCCTGTAGGAACCGTCTGATCTTAGTCTATTCTGTTTGCCAATGCGTAAAAAGACGTTTATAGACAGGCATACATAGACAGACAGACATAATAGTTTAATTGTTAAAGTGTCATTCATCAATACAGCCATTTATAGATACATAAAAACATGTACATTTTATATATTTCATCATTCAGTATTGACACACGGCCGCTTTCGACTTACAAGTCATTGTAAAACACATATAGCATCATTTAAAACATATAATTGAACTTAACACATACAAAATAAATATCCTGAAAAGTCAGGTAAAACATTAACTTATAACATTAATGCACCAGTCGGGTTGTTGAAAAAGATTAACGGTATAAAGTAATATAAACGTTGAATGGATAAAAGTAGAACAATAACACACGTATATTTACATTTCAAAAGAAAGAACATTAGGATATTAAAAATGTTTTCCGTTTATACATACGAGTTAAAGTACTTGCAGGCAAACGTTGTAGACCATAACAATTCATAACACATTTTGATTTCTCTACACATGGCATAATTACAAAAGCATCATTCAGTGTCGGTGCTTTAGCAAACAAGTCATATCTATAGTCTAAATAAAGGCTCCAGTCTATAAGAAAATTGACCTCGTCCTCGACTTTATGAGATGAGCACAGTTTATGAACACGGTGGTCTCTTTATATGGGGGAAAGGGTTAAACCGTATCCAGATTTGAGTAGAAATTATTTATTTCACAACAGGGTAAAAGTTGAGTCTGACTACTGCTACGGTATTTGACAGGAGATTGAAATAATTTTATTAATGCACGGTTGGTCCAGAATAATTGAAAACATTAACATTGAGTTTAACACATTCCCTCATATTGACCCCTTTCGATGCCTCTATAAAAGTCGCTTTCTGAAACCATTGTGATAAATAGAGCATTTGCTCCATATGAGCAAAATAATGCTCTATGTATCACAATAGTTTCTAAACTGCATAATTCTAAGAGTTCCCATTTCTCTAGTAAATGCTCATTTTCGGTAGATTTATTCAAAGAGGTTGGGTCTAAAATAGCCTATGAGGTAATGGGTTAAGACAGTAAGATTCAGCTGAAACATTCAAGTGAACCTCGAGACATTCTTTTACAGAGATTTACATATAATTAATATTTTAACTTGCACTTAGTGGTTTTGATCTAGTACATTATTTTTGTCCACAGTAGAACTTGTCTTAAGCAGAAATCAATAAGAAGTCTAATTATGGATCTCTGTGCGGCAGGTTGTCGCTTAATGCATGTCAAAGGTATGCAGAACGCTCCTACTGTACGTTTTCTGCGTTACCTATGTCCTGTATTAACCCATTACATCATAAGATATTTTTTAGATACAACCACTTTGAATAAATTTACCGAAAAGGAGCATTAACTAGAGAAAAGGAAAATTTTAGAATTTTGTAGTTTGAAACCATTGTGATAAATAGAGCATTTGCTCCTATAGTAAAAAGTAATTTTTACAGAGTCGTCAAAAGTCGTCAGTATGAGGGAATGGGTTAAGCGATCACCTGCTTTTGTACTCTTATGTTCTCTAAATGAATAGCCGCTTCAGATCGGTTCTACCGTACGTCCTATTTGAACAAGCTTTTGAGACAAGCTATTGTCAGAGTGTTGAACAACTAAGGTTCCAATGAGACGCCGTTTTTCAGCAGCTCATTTCAATCCAAGCTGTTTCCAGACGCAATTAAAATTGCATATATCGAGATAATGGTGAATGCGATACTCAAAGAAATAATCAGGAGATATGCTTATTTACAATTTCGATTTAACTTGTTACGGTAATTAATTATAATTGACATAATATATCAGTTGTTATAATTGTTTATCTATGAGTCATATTGTCCTTAACTCATTCTGTCCTAGAGACGCCTTTTTGTGCCTCTGTCAAACTCATTCTCCTATAGGAGCAACTGCTCTATTTATCACAATGGTTTCAAATTAAAAATTCTAAAAACATAATTTTCTCTAATTAATGATATTTTTGGTAGAGTTGTTCAAAGAGGTTGGATCTAAAAATAGCTCATTAGGGAATGGTTTAGTATAAGATATGTATCATAAACTACAGCAAAACTCAATAATTCGAAATCTTAGCGTAGAATGATTAAAACCCTTTTTGTGCAGGTGGCTGCTTTAATGCAGACAGGAGAGTCATGCAGAAAGCTCCCACAGACTTTCACCCTGCATTAAGCTGTCATTTGTCTTAAAGATCGATAATGATACGTATTTTAGTGTTCGAATAATCGAGGTTTTACTTTGTATGTGTTATTAGTTATATGGACCATGACTGTACGGGCTGGTATGATCGGTGTTGATGCCAAGGGGGTGGGGGATAGGTAGCATTACGCACTTACGCATGTGCGTAACCTCAATCTAAAAGGTGAAACATTATTATGGCCAAAATGGAACAACATCGAATACTTAGAGGGTAGACTTTGATCAACATTATATCTTGTCATGTGTGCTTTAACCCTTTCCCTTCTATCGACGCTTTTTGACCCCTCTGTAAAAGTCACCTTTTGAAATCATTGTGATGAATAGAGCATTTGCTCCTATAGGAGCAAGTGCTCTGTTTATCACAATGGTTTCAAACCTACACATTTCTAAATTTTCCCGGGGGAGCATGCCCCCGGAACCCTATTGCCACGGTGCGTACCTTGCATTTGGATTCAGCTACGCTACTGGATGCTGTACCACGTATTACCTAATGTGCGAACGAATTTCGTACCAGTCAGAGTTCCTCTCACGGTCCTACCTATCTACTTTCTGTTGAACTGACATAACCCCATTTATCACGTATTACATTGGCGTCATTTGATGACGTCAGTACCTTTCAACTTTGAACTTTTATTTCAATAACTGTTTAAGGCCCAGTTAAATGGGCAGCATTAACACATTCACATACAAATCGCACAAGCAATAAATGCCGAACTCTGACGAAATTCGATGAAGACACATCCAAAACATTTTGAAAGTTTTCAATTTGTATAAAAACGCAATATTTCTGATGATTTTTTGATCAAGAATAATATTAACACTGAATCGACTGAAAAATAAAGCCAATAAAGTCACGTGATTCAATATTATTCCATACTAATCGTTTAAGACGGATGATTTAGACCCCGGTAGTCGACCAATCAGATTCTGAGAATATTATCTGACTGATAATAATGCCTGGTAAAACGCCTTAAAATATTTTATTGCATTTACAATAATACTTGTCACTACATGTAGTCCTAAAATAACATACTTACATTAAACATAGGAGTCTTAAAAAGCAGGTGGTTGCTTAATGAAGGGCACAAGTAGAGCAGAAAGCTACTATAGGAGATTTTTACATTACCTTTGACATTGTATTAAGCTACCACCCATAATAAGACCCATAATAAGACCTTGTTTAGATGACCTCTTTTAAGACAGGTTATACCGTAAATGTATTTACCCTGCCTAATGTACGCCAAAACAACGAGTTTGAGCTATGTCATCGACGTGCATAGTTATCGCATAACGGAAGAAGCACTATTGTTGCATGCTTTCCATATCCGATGCATAACAATAAATCACATCTGAATGGTCAATAGATTAAGCGTTAAACATCTGCTGTCACCGCGAAACAATACTCGCCCTCGTACAAATGTTGTCGTTGATGCATTATGCCTCTTCGCGTGAATACACTCATTATCCCATGTACTCGGACACTCTGACTAAGGTATATCTCGTACACTAAAACCTGTCGTAAGCGGCAATATCTCGTAATGCAGGGTAAAAGTAACGCAGAAAACTCCTTTTGATCTGCATTAACCCTTTCGGTGTCAAATTTCTAATTGTCGTCTGCAATCCAAGTTTGTTAAATCAATCAGTAAAATAAGGAAATGAGATAAATAAATGCGAATTTCAAAGGAATAAAGCACATATATAGAAATAGAGATTGAGACAAATAGTGAAGTCCCTGATCAGACGCCGTCTTGAAAAGGCGGCGTCTGATCTCGGACTGCACTATTTGTCGTGGTGCATTTATGCGACTGCGTCGGTGAAAGGGTTAAACTACCTCCTGTCTTACAGGCCCTTAATTAAACCTCTTTTTGGTGGCCGCATAAGATAGATTTTACTGTATTGCATATTATTACCCAGATCAATTGACTCATCAAGTAGCCGCTTAATCGTCGTCTACAGTATTTGCTACTCTTTTATTTTTGATATACAATTATCAACATGATGCAAAAAAGGTACATTAATTAGCCTTAACAAACCAATGTGGAGAGGGAGGTTTGGTACCCGCATATTTCCAGTAATTAGGGTAGACATTCAACGAATGTGGACAGTTTTCGTAATATTTTATTAGACCTCGACATACAATACATCGTGGCATACCTTCCTAGATTTATTTACTTCTGTCAGAAATATGTGGTTTTAGAGTGTGTGCATCAACCTTAATCGGATTTTAACGGCATTTATAAATGCACGAATACATCTATTTATTTGTCCATGTAATACTTTATATATAGTTTTGCATTAACGTTTTGGATGCTAGATATCCAGTGACAATACCATAATAGACTGGATCCAGATTAGACGCCAAGTTACTCGGAAATTCATTGGGATTCAAATGTGTGTCCTTGAACATTGAAGCAGACAACAATTATCCTTTTTGACGCAAAATTCCGTAGCATGCAAAAAGTTAATATTGAAAATTTGATATATTGATTTGTTGCGCATATAGATCTGTCTTTTACTGTTTTGTATTTTATATAAAATGCTTTTGCTTGAGGGCATCAAGGTAGATTAGTCATTATGACTAATTGAGCTACCTTTCTCATATAAAGTTTTTCATTCATTCATTTATTCATTTCTACTTAACACCATTAAGAGACGGTCGAGTCATTTGATTTCCGATCTGGCGGTAACAGAGTTCATACTAAAATAATTACGAAAATGCATTTATGTGTTAGATGCTGAACTGATATACAGTAGGCCATTCATTTGTTTAGCATAGGTGTATAAAAAACAGGTGGTTACTTCATACGTGGCAAAAGTAATGCAGAAAGCTATATAGGTTATGTGTTTTCTGCATTACTTTTGACTTTCAACTACTACCTGCCTTACAGACCAATAATTCAACCTCTTTTTGACGACCGCTTAAGACAGGTTCTACTGTACAACACTCTTCAAATAACCTTCACACGCTGTAAGTGCTGGATTGTACAAGAACATTTGGCCATGTGCTGAAATGATTGGACTAACTTCTATCCAAGAGGACTCTTAAAACATTAAGATAAGATGCACATTAACGAGTTTTCTGTATGCCCGTTTGTATAAATTTAAAAGTTCAGGGTGATAATTCTGCAATGCTCAGCGCTAAACACATGAAAATTGCATCTTGCACATTTATCATTCGTGGATATTATGTATACAGTGAACCCTCGTTATACCGGCATTCGTTACAATGGCACCCTCGTTATACCGGCAATATGCATTGAAACAAAATTACCGTTAACTCTTTGAAACATCCACTGAATAAATAGGTGTGAAGCCAATAGCACAGGCGATTGCTTAATGCAGAACACAAAAAGTGCAAAAAGCTCCCCAAGGGACCCTAAGGGAGCTTTTTGCACTTCTTGTGCTCTGCATTAAGCGTTCGCCTGTTGATACTACTTTAAAACTAGTCATACGGTTCCTTTCATATTTAAACTCGTTATACCGGCAACCTCGTTACACCAGCACAATGTCTGGAAACAAACACCTCCGTTGTAATGAGGGTTCACTGTACCAAACATAAATTCAATAACTTTAGAAATGAAGGAGGAGTTCACTACAACAACTCACCATGTTTCATGCCAAGATGACAAAAATACTCCAAGTTCAAGGAGAGATAAGTCTGCAATACCCAGGGCTAAACACGTGAGGAAATATCATAATGTTCCTTTTTAAGTTGAATCAGAGTCATAACCCTGTAATTCTTCGGAGGTCGTGAAGGAACAATGTACCATGCACATCTACACTTCATTATTAATGTATAGGCAAAGTTTGATGTAAATCGGTAACGTTGTTTGCGTCACGTGATTTGTGCCAGGTTGTGCCACGGATAGACAGACATACCAACCGACCAACATATTGACTCATATATACCCTATACTTCGGTAGCAGGGGTATGATAAGTTTGATCAGGGTCTTCCATTATTTACTACTGTGTCAGTAGGAATAGTTTGACCAGAGTCCACCACTGCTAACGTCCATAATAATTCTTATATATGTTCTCATACTTATCTAATCGATCAGTGTTAGGACATTGGTAATAAGAGTTAGGAGAGGTTTTTAACCATTCTCTTGCTGAATTTTAAAATTCATTTCTCCTTCTTTACTCATGCCCTGTTCTATAATTACATATATCTTCACCGTGTACACGTATTTCGCTGTGCAATCACTGCTGTAGCGTGCACTGGTTGCACAATCAATTTGTAAATAGTGCAGACCCTGATGAGACAGCTCCTGCAGGAGCTGTCTCATCTGGGTCTTCACTATTTACAGGTAGGTATATTGACGTGAATAGCAAGCGAAGGGTTCAATAATCGGTATGCATTTGTTTGGTTCTTAGTCGAAGAATAGATGCGATAGTAAGAAGATTTGTTTTATGCAAATTCCGATTACAGTAATGCATAGTAAATCGAATATTGTCTTAAACCAAAAGGGAATGCCTTTAAATATGGTCCTACTTCGAGATATTCTATATAACAATTTGCCCTTTTATCAGCAAGTATCTACAATAAAATGGCATCAATAAAATGTTTAGATGTCTTGGAGGGAGTCATTACAAAAGTTAATCTCTGAATGGCGCTGGTCCCCCAATACACATTTACAGCTTAGGTCATGTAGGTGTCGTCGTAAAAAATATATAAATAATCGTAGAGTTAACCTCTACCCTGTCACCGAAACATGTCTGCTATAATTCTTACATGCCGCCATCATAACTTGTATAAATTATATACTAACAATGTAAGATCCATTTAAATTCTTTGCATACACCTTGACCGAGTACCAAATAGCCCCGATTTCTGCTTTAGTCGGCGTCTGATGAGCATCCTATGTGCAAATGTGTTCAAGTCAAGTTTGACAGAAAAGCGTCTTTTCGTAGACAGCTATTTTGTATTTCTGCCAATTCGAATGAAGACATTGTAAATATGAAACGATAAAGTTTGTCCTCAGAAAGTATTCGTAGGACAATGCATACTACCGCCGACTAGCTATAGTTTAGGTTAACGCCTTACGTCATGAATATATATGTAAGAACTGATGACATCATACCTGTATTTATTATGGTATATGACCATATGGAATTTCATCGTGGCAGAACTTGTAGAATACCATCTCTGTTACGTTATAAGCAATCAAACTAGGCCCTATCAGGTGGCTTCTACAGCAGCTGTCCGATCTCGAGCTACTTTGATACATGTAAAAGGTTTATATATGAAGTAAATGGTTAAATATATGACAGATATGATGAAACTGAAAAATTTGGTTTAGGTACAGCATACCTGTGATCGACTAGATTAATCGTTACCACGCTGTCTGCTCAATGTTTGACCTAGCGCACGTTTTGACTACTTTCAATTCGATCAAGGTTTTAGGAAAATACTGACCGAGTGGGTGTCAATTTGTCATTGGCGGGATATGGTAAGGTGTTCAGCATATTAGGTAAATCACCCGCTCAGTGAGGGGTATGCTTCATATTTAAAGCATATATTGTACAGTAAAATCTCCCTAAATTAGACGTTAAATTTGGAATAAATATCGGCCCTGAAGACAGGTGGCAGTTTAATGTAGGGTAAAAGTCATGAAGACAGTTCCTAGAGGAGCTCTCTGCATGACTTCACCCTGCATTAAGAAGCCACCTGCCTAAAAGTATATAAATTCGTCTCTACTAGAATTCCGCTTTAGAGAGGTTTTACTCTATATCTTTTAAAAAGTTTATATCCCGATGAAACTATTGTCATGCTTTATATGCAAGTACACTGTGTATGAAGTTAGCTAAGATGTCCCCTACCGCCGACTAAGTTACGGGAGAAGAGAAGTGACACAGAGTGAAATATGACGCAGGTAGATGTTTACTGCCGTGGATACCTTTATAGTAAAACTGTTGTTTGTTTCATTTGAATAACAGTTAATTACAGATTGAAATTTATATTACTCATACTAAACAAAATTGTACATTTAGGAAAGTTTGCTTTACACTATTTCAAAGCATATGCTCGTATAGCTCAATCATATATAATTATCTCATAAGTATACAGTAGGTTAATATTGCATATTTATACGCTGCCGCCATCCGACGAAGCGTTGATGATAAAATTAATACTTTTCCTATCTAATTCGAAATCAAATATAGAACCCTGTAAACAGAGTTTCCTACATAACGCATACTACATTTCATTACTGTTGATACTCTTAGACTGGTTCTGAAATAGAACAAATGTGAGGCAGTATGTGCCACACGAAAGTCCAAAATAACCCAAGAAGCACAGCTGAAGTCGCTCGCCAGCATACACACATGCTTTGTTTAGCTTCGAAAACAAATCGGTGCTATATTACAATAATGTGTCGCAGTAATGTTTTGGCCATGACAGACACTGTGAAATCTATATTATTTCATAAGCAAATCATCAGACCCTGATCTGGGTCTACACTGTGTGCAAGAGTGTAGAAAGGCGTATATATGGAGTAAAGGATTATACTAAACTTCCGTTTTTTCTGTATCAGACCAGTGTGTGTATTTTAACCTTCCATTGCCCACTGATCGAGTGTAGTTATTCTTGACATGCCGAAATGGTAAGCGACCTATATTAGGATGCACCATGGAATTACATCTGTTCCGTTGTGTTATAATCGTGTCTGCTTAAAACCCAGACATGCGTGCCACCTAACGTACATCATTCTAATGTTTATGTCTATCGAAACATTCATTGAATAATCATCGATGTGATAAGATTTAGACTCCCAGCTGGCATGAACATTTGCATGGAAACCTCTTGTGTTTGGAAAATGAACAGTCAATTCAGGTTTGTTCAGTACTTTGTCTTAAGCATAGTAATGTTTTGTTAATATCACGCCGACAACAATATAAAAAATTATGATAATACTCAATACTTACTGTAGAAGGCTGACGTAAGAAGTCCTAAATTTTTAACTTGCTTTTATATCTTTTGTTTGCTCCAAACAGGGACTTTCCGATGCACTGTAGTAGAACCTGTCTTTAGACGGCATCAAATAGAGATTTAATTATCGGTCTGTAAGGCAGTTGGTAGTTTAATGCAGGTCAAAAGTAATGCAGATAGCTCCTATAGGAGCCTTCTGTCATACTCTTGCCCTGTATTAAGCGACAACATGTTTTATGACTCCTACGTATAATTAACTAATGGTCACTTAGGACAGGTTTTACTGTATAGAACAAGGGGGATTTATTGCTGTCACATTTTTACTTAAGAAGCCGTATTATTTTGAGCACGGTCAATATTGCAACATCCTTGGCAACCTTCTTTAAACGATGTTCTTAATTCATCGAAAATAACTTTGGACTGAATATTGTATTACTGATTGTGCGAAGCATGCAATGCTTTAACAAAAGATATGTAGGTTTTTATCTTTTACAGTAAAACTTGTCTTAAGCGACCACTCATTTATTAAATATAGGAGTATTTAACCCTTTCCTGCATAAATATTCATGAAATAATTTATGATATCATGATTATTAATTAGATTAACTTTCAAAATGGCATACTAACACATGGTGAAAATGCAGAAACTGTAGAATCAGATCAGTATTTTTCCGTAAGCAAACGAAAGCATACCCTGATTAGACGGCTGATCGGAGTCTATTCTGTTTGCAATGGCGTAGAAATGCGTATTTATGGGGTGAAATGAGTTAAGGGTAAACGTAGGGCAAAGCTAATGCAGAAAACTCCTATATGAGCATCCTGCATGGCTTTTGACCTACATTACGTTACCACAGAAAACAGACCCATAATTAGACCTCTTTCTGATGTCCGCTTAAGATAGGTTATACTTTATATTATAATTAGTCATTAATTATCACTGTCGAGTGAATACCATTAATAATATGTCAGCAAATTGTATTATGGATATAAATCGTAATGCCAACGGCATTGGCATCACACACTCGCACGCACGCTCAGAAGTACACACACGCACACATATTTCTGTTTTATTTGGAACACATTTTGTCTGATAACATACGAGTATGTCAATCTGTGTGCCAAATAATTGCAACTAAAGTCTATTCGGATAATGATGATACCATTTACCTACAGGCTGGATTCAATTTGGTATAACATGAAGTAATTCGATGTGCCACGTGGATGGCCAGACACACTACGGCAATATCGTTCGACAATGTTACACTTTCTAATGATTAACCATTTTTCTCACTCATATAAACGTGTTTTCGCGCATTTGTAAACAGAGTAGACCCAGACCAGACGGCTTCTGTAGTAGCCGTCTGATCAGGGTCTGCCCTGTTTGCTAATGGAATTTGAAATATCTGTTTCTTTATTTTCTAAAATGGCTACATGTTTTCTTGTTCTTGTTTTTTGTTCTTATTGTTCTTGTTCTTGTTCTTCTTCTTGTTCTCATTGTTCTTTTTCTTCTTCGGAGTAGGGGGAGGAGGAGTTAATTAAAACAACAACAAATCCAGATTTTGATAGACATTGTTGTCACATTGGGGTAATATTTCAGTTAATTGGTTTCATCTTGTTGTTGCCAAGATATTCGATACATGTAGGAGGTTGAAATATTTCATTAATGTACGAATGGTTCAGAATTACGGAGTACGTTGATAACCCTTTGAATGAGGGAAGCGAGCGCTCTGTCGTTTGCATGCAGTGTATACCACGATAAAATGGCTCCTAGAGGAGCCCCCTGATCAGAGTCAGCACTCATTGTCCTTTCAAACTCAAAAGTGTGCGCTTTCATACTGTATGGACTCTACTAATCAGCAAGGATGGACTATTTCACTATGAAATTTCTGCATTGAAATGTTTAAGACAGTACGATTCAGAAGCGACATTCTGGTCAACATCAAGACATACTTTTTCAGAGATTTGCGTCAGATTACAATAGATGATATGTTAACTCGCACCAAGCTGTAAATTCTTTTCTAGTGCATTGCTTTCAATACTTTCGAATCGAACACAGTTTTGAGAAATCATTATCGATCTTAACCCAATTGCTACCAGTGGATTTTTCCATGCTTATGTATTGGATTAGTCATTTTTTTTTATCTAAGGGGTGCGTGGCCTAAATTTTCAATTTCGTTTTGCTTTATATTGAAATTCCTATCAGCAAACAGTGTAGACTCTGATCAGACGCCGCATTATGCGGCGTCTGATCAGAGTCTATACTGTTTGCCTATGTCCCATATATGGGATCGTGGGAGCAAATAAGTTAATAAGACGCTGAGTTCCTTGGCGTCTAATTTCGGTTGGAAGCTGTTTGTTAAACTTTAATTCCTAAATGGCAAGTGTATGGCATGACATTGCGGTTGTTTATGAACAGTGTCAACGTTATGTAACTTTCATATGTAAAACGTGTGGGCTGATGTATGTTCAATTCAAGAAATAACCCCACGACATGTTAACCATTTACTCAAACTTTTTACGCTTTTGCCTTTGCAAACAGGATAGAACCAGTTAAGATGGTTCCTATAGGATTATTATATGATTATACAGCTTGTACCGTAGCCACAACGTCCTATACACGTGTGCTATTAATCTAGTTATATATTAATAATCTAGTTACTATTTGTGATGTAAGTATTTCTTACATAAATAGTCATCAAGTAAACGGTAAATTCGTAATTTATAGAACGGTAATATATCGTATTGATTCTATTGGCATCTAATATTTTTATCATATTTGTTTATCTATCATATAAGATCATGCATTGCAAATTATATGCTTATATTGTTGTTTTGATTATCAATCAAGCTCTTAGTGTTAGTAATGTTTTGTACAAATTAGATTTCATTATTCAGACGTCATTTGTATCGTGCTTTTCAAAGGAAAATCATCCTTTATAACAAAATAATGGAGACGACAATACTTTGGAATACTTAGTCTACTTAATACATTCTGAAACAATACCTTTGTGTTGTTATCTTATAACTTGACACGGAAGCAACACATTTGTTGTTTGCATTTTGTGTGCGATCCATGAAAATGAATCACATCAGAATGGTCAATAGATTGAGAGCTAACCTTTTCCCTTATATAAACGGATTTGCAAACAGAGTAGACCCAAATCAGACGGCTCCGATAGGTCTGCTCCGTTCGCAAATGATTTTTTATAGATCTGTTTCATTACATTCTAAAATGGCTACACTTTTTCCACTTTCCCTATTTCATTATAACGATTTTGCACATGAATACTCAGTAGGTATTGAACTTTGGAATAAATGTAGAACATGGAAAGGGTTAAGAGTTAAACATACGCTGCCATTGCAAAACATTACTTTACCTTGTACACAGAGTGTCGTAGATGCAGTTTGTCTTGATGCGTGGATACAAAGTTATTCTAAATAACATTAACCATATCAGAGAGGTGCCGATTGATTTGCTACTATATCGAAATAATGTCGAAATTAAATTATTCGGATCTACAAACTCCTATAGAGAGCAGGTTGTGTTGCCGAATACTTAGGCAAAAGGATACCGGGCCTTAAATTAATATTGCCTGTTTTCTTACTAACCGATATCTCCAACTAAGATAACTCGAACTTCGGAATAACTCGAACTGAAAGTTCAGTCCTCCTAAAACTTAAAATACAGTGTTGCTCTAAAATATATCACTTCGCATATCTAGAAACACATGTGACACCTTCATGCAGTTCTATATTAAGCTGTAAACCTATACATTGTTATTTCGAACTACTTTGTATAGTCCCTTGAAGTTCGGGATATCGAAGTTCAACTGTATGCCGCAGTATGTTTCTTCTTCCTATACTTGTGTACTTGTTTGCTTCATATACATTGTATGATACAAACATGACTTTCCAATTACTATAGAATGTGGTATTTTGGTATTGTCTTTGCTTATTTGACTTTTAACCTTCTTTCGGCGGTACCATTAAACCTTTGCAAACAGTTTGGTTCCAGATGAGACACCGAGATACTCAGAATACAAACTGTTTCACACATTCATCGCATTTTGGTAGACGAACTGATTATGTTAAATTTATAGTGGGCGAACACTTGTGTCAAACTTAATTGCTTAGCAGACGAAAGGTTAGGAACAAAAACACATTTAAGGCACCTTTCATATTTGTAGACTGCTCATATTCCATTCCATCATATTTACGCCTTTTGACGCCTCTACGAAAGTCACCTTTTAAATCATTGTGTAAATAGAGCATTTGCTGCAAGGCAGCTAATGTTCTATTTATCGCCTTCAAACTACACAATTCTACACAAATCCATTTTCCAGTAAATTTGCCTTTTCATTAGACTTCAGGGTAGGTCAAGTCGAACTTAACCGTATCCCCGTCACCGACATTCAATGGAACGCGGTATGTTGTAACTTTTAAACTATTACTGAATCAAATACACGTCTAAAGTAATTGAGAAAACAAATAACGACGAACGCAGTCGATTAAATAGTATGAGCAAATGATGCAGTCCATTACAAACCATTTACCGTGATAAGCACCACGCAGACGTTGTAGTGTTGGTTTTTTTTTCAAGCATAGCCAAACCAGTTAACTCCCCACATTATAAATGCTGCATGCGGTATTAACCCTTTCTCTTCTCTACGTTTATTCCATTTCAAAGTTCATTACCTACTGAATAGTCATGGTCATAATAGTTACAACGACATATGGAAGGTAGAACAGTGTAGTCATTTTAGAAAGTAATGTTGAAATAAACAGATCTTTCAAATTCCATTTGCAAACAGAGCAGACCATATGGGAGCCGTCTGATGTGGGTCTACTATGTTTGCAAATGTAAAGGAGCTTATATGAAGGAATACATTAAATGAAGACAATATATGTCTACAATCATAGTCATATGATCAACAATTGCAACGCTGAAGGATCACGCATGTCTACGCCGTTGTCAGAACATTATATTTAAATGTGTCTGGCTTATTGACAATAATTACGCAAAACATTCATGTACAGTTATAGCAAACCCTCTACATTGCTAAGACTCTGTGAACAAACATGGATGGTTTAAACCCTTCAGTCAATGGATATTCATGGTAGGAATAATGAAACCATGACTATTAATTAGATTGATTGTTATAATAGCACATGGACATAGGATGTTCGGAAATTACAGATACTTAAAGAATCATATCTTTATTATATCATACGCAAACAGAGCAGTCCCTGATCAGACGATTCCTACATGGGCCGTCCTATCTGTGTCTACTGTGTTTGCAAATGCATAGCATAGACATGCGTATTTATAGAGCAAAGGGTTAACAGCATGTGGCTGTTTCATGCACGACCAAAGGTATGCAGAATGCTCCCGCGGGAAGTTTCTGTATCATGTTCGCCCTGCTTTAAGCTACCGCTTGCCTTTATTACCCACAACAATGCCACTTTTGTGATCACATTAGCATGATTTTACTGTATGTTGACTTTATTTACAATGATAACACAACAATGTAGTTAAGCGCTGTGCTTATATACAACAAACTTCAAATGACCTTCACAGGCTGTTATCGCCCGATCGTACAGGCACATTTGGCAAGATGCTGAAATGATTGGATCAAATTCTATCCAAGAAGCCTCTTCAAAATATTAAGATAAGATGCACATTAACGTTTTTTTGTTTGCCCGTTTGTGTAAACTTTAGAGTTTATCTGAAACGGTTTGCCAGAAACATCATCAGATACTAAGGTGTCGATAACGAAAAAAAGGAATAAGGTGAAAATTGCAAGCGTACAAAACATGCTATCTTTTATAGAGTCAATGACACGGTGCCTCGTATCATATGAAATGTCTCATAAATGATTGCTGCACCCAAATAGTGGTGTAATGTTGGATTAACTGAGTATAGTACTCAATTTACCCTAGGTATTCGGACAAAAAGTTCTAGGCAAATACAGTGCAGACTCAGATGAAACTGCTCCTGAAGGAGACGACACTGTGTCAGTAGGAGTAGTTTGATCAGACTCTCCCGCTGTTTACTGTTGTGTAAGTAGGAGTAAATTGATCATGTTCTACCACTATTTACTACTGTGTCGGTTGGAGTATCTTGATCGGATCTACCACTATTTACTATTGTGACAGTAGGAGTAGTTTAATCAGTTTAACCACTATTAATTTTACTGCTGTGTCCGTAGGAGTAGTTAAATTAGGCTCTACCACTATTTACTGTTGTGTCCGTAGGCTCTACCACGTTTTACTATTGTGTCAGTAGGAGTAGTTTGATGAGGTCCTACCACTATTTACTGTTGTGTCAGTAGGAGTAGTCTGGTCAGGTTCTACCACGTTTTACTATTGTGACAGTAGGAGTAGTTTGATCAGGTTCTACCACTATTTACCAGTGTGTCAGTAGGAGTAGTTTGATCAGGTCCTACCACTATTTACTGTTGTGTCAGTTGAAGTAGTCTGGTCAGGCTCTATCACGTTTTACTATTTTTTCAGTAGGGGTAGTTTGATCAGGTCCTACCACTATTTACTAATGTGTCAGTAGGAGTAGTTTGATCAGGTCCTACCACTATTTACTGTTGTGTCAGTTAAAGTAGTCTGGTCAGGCTCTATCACGTTTTACTATTTTTTCAGTAGGAGTAGTTTGATCAGGTCTTACCACTATTTACTAGTGTGTCAGTAGGAGTAGTTTGATCAGGTCCTACCACCATTTACTGATGAGTCAATAGGAATGGATTTATCAGGATCTACCACTGGTTCCTAGTATGTCACGTTTTACTATTTTGTCATTAGGAGTAGTTTGATCAGGTCCTACCACTATTTACTATTATGTCAGTAGGAGTAGTTTGATCAGACCCTACCACTATTTACTATTGTGTCAGTAGGAGTAGTTTGATCAGGCCCTACCACTATTTTTTATTGGGTCAGTAGGAGTAGTTTGATCAAGTCCTACCACTATTTACTGTTGTGTCAGTTGAAGTAGTCTGATCAGGCTGTACCACTTTTCACTATCGTGTCAGTGTAGCTAGCTTGATCAGGTCCTACGACCATTTACAACTGTGTCCGCAAGAGTAGTTTGACCAGGGCCTACATGTACCACCATTTACTGATGAGTCAATCGGAGTGGATTTATCGGGGTCTACCACTGGTTCCTAGTATGTCAGTTTGGGTATTGTGATCAGGATCTACCGCCATTTACTACAGTGTAAGTTGAAATAGTTGAGACAGGGTCTTCCACTACTTCCAACTGTGTCAGAAGGAATTGTTTCTACTACTAATTACTGATGTGTCCGTATAAGTACCTTGATCAGGATGTGCCATCATTTACCACTGTGTCAGAACAGTAGTTTGGTCAGACTCTACCACTATTTTTCTACTGTGTTAGTAGGAGTAGTTCGATCAGGGTATATCATGTTTTAATATTGTGTCCGTAAGAGTATTTTGATCAGAGTTTACCACAACTTACTACTTTATCAGTAGCTGTTTGTTTGGTCAGGTTCTATCATTTTTTAATATTGAGTCCGTAGGATTTTTTTTATCAGAGTCTACTAAAGACTGTTGGAAAGGGAAATGGTGTTAAATAATCTATACTGTAACATATCAATGGATCAGCCACTCAAATAGTATTTAATTTAGACACGTGGTGGCTTAATGTACAAAGCCGGTTATTTGAAAAACGCCGATAAGAGTTTTCTGCAGCACTGCTTGAGTCTGAGAGTGGACTTTCATTCAATGTTTTCTCTAAACCGTAATCGGTAGTTTAAACAGTTTGAATCCTGATGGCACGCAAAGTTTTATGAATTCCGTGATACTTATGAAATCAGTAGTGTGGTCAAGCCATTCGTATGAGAGATAGAAGACGTATTTCTGGGTGTATTATTTAGTTTATGTTTACCCCTTTACTCTATAAATATGTTTTTACGCCTTTGCAATATAATTAGACCAGATCAGATTTTTCCTATAGGAGCCGTCTAATCAGGATATGTTCTGTTTGCTTACGAAATAACAAACTTTCCAGTGTGCATGTACACTTATGAAAATGAATCTAATTAATATTCATGTCGTCGTTATTTCTTCCATGAATATTCATGAGATCAAGGGTTACAGAACCGACATGATAGTAAGACATGTTGCTCGGGTGCAATTTCCAGTCACAAAAATTACATCTGCCATCTCCTTTGGTTAGCATAAACTGAATTTTGGCATCATTTTGTTACCATTGAGCTGGAGGACGTAGCAGCAAATAATTCAAGCTCTGGCGTCACTGTTACTTCGGGGTAGTTTGATCTGGTGTTACACCATTGACCTCAGTCCGAACTCTTAGCATATATAAGATACTTCTGATTCGTTCACTGTTTGAAGAAACGACAGATTAAGTATCAAACAGCTTTAATCCGGGTGACCAGCCGATCGACACCGAACGACACCGAGTCACTCGGCGTCTCGTCTGAAACACACTGTCAGCATACATCATTCAGGCCAGGCTGGGTATGATAGCGGTTACAACTGACACTCAACTGTGACTTGTCACTTCTAATAATCACTATCATCCTAAACCCGATCTGACTCGCATTTACAAACAGTTTGGATCTAGATGAGACGCCAAGTATATCGACGTCTCGTCAGGACCCTAGCTGTTTGACACTCGGTCAACAGTTTCTCAAATGATTGTATTAATCAGAAGTAAGTACAAAATGCAACAGATCAGTGTGTTGGGGGGCATAGTTTTTGCAACATCATAACAGTTCACAATGTTAAGTTCTTAACCATGTTTAAAGTTTTGCGTTCTGTCGGTACTCCGATGTTGTTTATATACGACGCGTAAATTAGAACATTTTCAAAAATAAATTATTTACTTCTCCACCATACTCTATGGTGTGACCACTTTTTAGAATCGTCCTGAAGAGACGATTCTAAAGAGAGGTCACACCATAGAGTTTAGTGGAGAAACATCGATTTTAGTATCTGATACGAACATTTATGTGTTCCTTCAATACATTTCATTCACACATAAATCATTTATCTTCTGCATCCCAGTTTATAAAAAAAAAAAAAAACTGAAAAATAGGAGTCGGCGCCGACAATGTCACTTTACTTAATCGAATTGAGTTTGTTGGACAAATATCGATTTTATTTTAGTATCTGATACGCACATTTATATGTTGCTCCGGGTGCTTACTCGTACAAAATCATGAATTCTAACTATACTCGGCGTGTCTTGTCTGGATTCAAACTATTTCCAATTATTACAGTACAGGCTCACACTCAGCATGTTTAAGGTAAAACATATCTCAGTGGGATTGTTGAATTGATCGTTTTGCAAACAGACACAGATAGCCTATTACAGACACAGAGAGCCTATTTAGCCCTGAAATTGTATAAATAATTGGAGAGCTGTCCAATGTCTCCTGTGTGATAACAATAGCTTTTCCCTCTCTCATGGTATCAATAAAATCATTGTGCAATATGAATAACTAATATAAAGAACCATCGTAAGTAGTTTTGTTTGTCAACACTGGGGACTCGCACAAACTACTTAACCAGTAAACAACCGTGACCCAACAATACGGCATAGGCAAACATTGTAGACCCTGATCAGAGGGTTCCTAGAGGAGCCCTCTGATCAGATTATTTACTGTTTGCTATAGCAATCAATGTCATAAGACGTCACGTGCACATGTGTTGTTTGTTGCTGGACTATCGCATATGTAACATGGATGGGTTCCAATTCTCATTTGCTTTATAGTAGAACCTGTCTTAACCTTTTCCTCCATAAATACGCCTTCCTACTCATCTGTAATAGTCACTTCTTGAAACCATTGTGATAAATAGAGCATTTTCTGTTATATGTTTCAAACTACGAAATTCTAAAATTGGCCTTTTCTCTAGTTAATGCCCCTTTTCGTTAGATCTATTCAAAAAGGCTGGATCTAAAATAGCCTATAATGGAATGGGTTAAGCGACAATTCGTTTTTCGAACTTATGAATCTTAAAAAAGCCTGCCAGGTGGTTGCTTAGTTAACACTTTATCTTGTGAATATTAATGTAAACAATAATAATATCATACATATGTATTAGCTAATAATGACAAATGTACATACGATGTTTGGATATTGGTAGGAACTGTAGAAGCAGATCTATAATGTATTTAAGCAAACAGAGCAGTCCGTTTTCAGACGACTCCTATAAGAGTTGTCTGATCTGGGTCTACTTTGTTCGCAAAGGCGTGAACACGTATTTATAAGAAGGGAATGGATAAACATTTAGATCTTGCAAACCATGATACTCCAAATAAAAGACAATTTATCTTATAAGGATCTGGAACGTAGTTGAAGTCACTTGACAACTTTTTTCAAAGCCAAATAAAACGCGTTTAAATGCGCACATAGTTCCAGATATATTTGGCCCGTTTGAACTAATTTTGCGCAAAATTTAAAAGTGTCGTCTGCAATAATAATTGTATATTAAATATAATTCTAAACTAATTAATGACGGTATATTAGTAAAACATTGGTTTTTAAAACCCTGTATGCTTGGGCTAAAACAATACAGAAAACAGTGAAGACCCGGTTCAGATGTCGCCTTGAAAAGGCGGCATCTGACCTGGGACTGCACTGTTTTCAATGGTGCCAACAGGCGACATTGGCGCCGAAAGAGTTAACATTTCCTTCATATAACCGCTGTTCACGCCTTTGCAATCAGTGTAGAGCCAGATCGGACGGTTCCTGTCTGAAAAAGGTTTGCTCTGTTTGCCTATGAATTTATATCAGATTTGACTCTACAGTCTCTAGTAATACCAAACAATCCTGTGAGCATATACCACTGTAACAATTCAGCTAATATATATTCATGATTTCATTATTTATTTCAAGAATGTGCAATAGGGAAAATTATTTAATAGCATATATCTGCAACAATAGGCATCAAGATAATATTTAAATAGCTAGATGTCTTGGAGGAAGACATTACAATGTGAATCTCTGAGTGGCGCCAGTTTCCTCATACACATTTATAGCATAATTATCGTTGTAAAACTTTTATTCGAATAATCAGAATTAACATCTATCCTGCCACAAACAAATATATGTCTGCTAAACATTTGATCTGCTGCAGATATTATTTTAATGAACCGTTAAAAGCCCCTGAAACATACATTGACCGAGTTTAAAATAACCAAGATCCCGATGAGACACCGTTGTAATCGGTAGTTTATGAGGAGTCAAATTGTTGTTGCAATATACATGTATTCAGTTACTGTTTGGCAGCATACGGGTCAACTATTTCTTTCGAATGCTCTACTTCTGAGGATAGACATCGAAAATATGAGATCATGAATTGTGTTCCGAGAAAGCAGTCTTCTTAATAGCTAAAGTATATGTTACTATCAGGCTTTAGCTTTACCCTTTACTTCATGAATATTTGTGCAAATATAGGTCCAATCTGGGTCTACCTTGTTTGCAAAGGCTTAAAGTGCGTACCCGGAGTAAAGGATTAAATGTATAAATATTAACCAATTAGTAACCAGTATCCCTTAAAAGGGCGTTGGAAAACAGTGCATATCAAGATCAAAGAGTTCCTATCATCTGCTTAAATTCTGATATTGTGGAAGTTTTGGACTAGCTCAAAGTTTTAAACGGAATTGTAACCGTAATAACGAATATGATAGTTGAGAACTGTTAACCGTCCTCATTCTGGGACGACATGTCTCCTCAGTTTCTGATTTGCTGAACTTTTCACTGACCTAAGGTTAGTGTCAATCATTTGAGAAACTATTGACCTAGTGTCAGACAGTTTGGATCTTGATGCGACGCCAAGAAAACCGGCGTCTGATATGGATCAACGTTATTTACAAATGTTAACCAAGACAACATCAGACGAGTTGCACAGTGCGTTGCCAGAGCTCGATAGAGACAAGCTTTTCTCGCTACATGAACAATATTGATGCGAATCTCTAGCATGCAATATAAGAGACAATTAGTAATAAAATGTTATGTGCAATATGCAACTGAGTAACGTCATGTCGTGTCAGTTTGTAATAAGTACCGCTATTCTCCAAGTTAATGACATACCCATTACAGTCGTGTCTATTGCAAGTCGTTACTAGCTGACTTCATTAGCCATCACGTGGTATAAACCGTTCTATTCATACAAACGCCTTTGCAAACAGAGTGGACCCAGATCAGACGACCCCGAGTCGTCTTATCTGGATATACTATATGTTTCTCTAGGTGTTATGACTTACTTGATGAATATTCATGAGGTATAACGGTTAACGTAGCTATTGTGTAACAATACTTTGTTAAAGTGCACGCATGCAATGCACCATTTAATGTCTACAAGTACACATATAAACAGCAACAACAGTATTCGATTACGAAACTGACACAATAAATAGATGATAAATTTATTACGTTTTACTTCCATTACATTGCATACACACATAAATAATATTCCATCTAGATTACAACAAGAGCTGTCCGCCGACATCGCGCTCCACTTTTTAATTGCTGGATAGTGTAGTAGAAGCCTTAGTCGGAAAGGGGAGATAACTATAGAACAAATAATTTTATGGTTACATGCCCTTGTGACATGGATTCCCCTTGTAATAGTTAACACATGAATACCAAATTTGAACCAAATATATTGGACTGTTTCTGAGACATGGACCTTAACATAACACTTAACCAACAATGACAATTCTAAGTCGAAAAAGGGGCCGAACTATGGCCCAACTATGGCAAAAGTAATTTTACGGTTACCCGCCCTTGTGAAATAGGTTTCCATTCTGATAGTTAACATGCATACCAAAGTTTAACCAAATATATTTGATTGTTTCTGAGAAAAGGACCTTAACAAAAAGGTTAACCAGCGCCGACGCCAACGCCAACGCCAACGCCGACGACAGGGTCATGACAATAGCTCCACTTTTTGGAAAGGTGGAGCTAAAATAAGGACACACTCACTATATACTAGGAGTCGGAGCCGACAGGGTAACTGTAACATATCGAATTAATAACACAGTCAATAATTAAACCGCAGTTTTCGAAAATTCCCTGGCGTTGGCCAATCAGAGTTGGTTATTCAGTTTGTCCTTTTTCATGAAGACTGGATTATTGCCGCCAAAATGAAACTGCGGTTTAATCGGTTAGACTGCATTATGACAAGTCTTCATGAAATAGACTGCACGGAGCGTCAGCAATTCTAAGTCAAAAAAGGGGCATAACTACGGCAAAATTAATGTTACGGTTACCCGCCCTTGTGAAATTGGTTCCCATTCTGATAGTTAACATGCATACCAAAGTTTAACCAAAGTTTCTGAGAAATGGACCTTAACAAAAAGGTTAACCAACGCCGACGACGACGCCGACGAGAGGGTCATGACAATAGCTCCACTTTTTGAAAAGGTGGAGCAAAATTAAAGACAAACTCTGTACTAGGAGTCGGAGCCGACAAGGTAACTGTACATGTAACATATCGAATTAATGTATACTACCATTTTGCGTCAGAATAAGCCCTTGTATCAAAACAAAGGGACGATCAGATACAATGCACAGCGTAAACCTAGATACGTAACAGTGGAACATATTCTACACGGTTCTTGTCTCACCACGCGAGTTCAGCAATCTGCACAGTGCACACCTATATTCGAACAATATGCATTAACCCTTTCCCTGTTTTATGTTTGTTATAAATGTTCATACCTACTGAATATTCATGGGCACCATAGTTAAAAAAAATATGGATGGTGGAACAGTGTAGCCATTTAGAAAGTTAATAAACATATCTATCATATTGCATTAGCAAACAGAGCAGACCTGATCAGACGGCTCCTATATAAGCCGTCTGATCTGGGTCTACTCTGTTTGTAGATGCGTGAAAATGCGTTTATATGGGGGAACGGGTTAAGAACTAATGAATATACCATTAATTAGCTGAGCTTTTAATAATGGCATCATGTAAACATGTAGAATCAAATTCATATCATTTCATTAGCATTAGCTAACAGAGCATAACCTGACCAGACGACTCCTACAAGAACCGTCCTATCTGGATCTACTCTGTTTACAGGGAACGGACATGTACGATAAATGGTAACCTATCTCGTGGGGTGTATTGGTCCTTCTCTACGATTCTGAACGTTCCTAAAGCACAATGACGATTCAGTACCATTATGGACGTCGTCCTTATGACATATCCGGAACAGACACATACATACACAATGGAACCTCGATATATAGAACTTTAACCCTTTGCTTGCTGAATTTTGAAATACATTTCTCCTTCTTTACCCATGCCCTGTTGTATAATTACATATATCTTCACTGTGTACACGTATTTCGCTGTGCAATCACTGCTACGGAGTGCGCTGGTTGCACAATCAATTTGTAAATAGTGCAGACCCTGATGAGACAGCTCCTGCAGGAGCTGTCTCATCTGGGTCTTCACTATTTACAGGTAGGTATATTGACGTGAATAGCAAGCGAATGATTAAGGGACCATGCAAATTACTTTGAGATAACGAGAGTTCGAGTCATCCTGTATCTAACGTTCTCGATATGATAACTTATTGCAGGTTGAAAGTTATACTGAAAACGCCTGAAGAATCTTCCAGCATTACTTGCGACAAGTTGCTGCATGTCTTAACCATTCTCTTGCTGAATTTTGAAAATACATTACTCCTTCTTTACCCATACCCTGTTGTATAATTACACATATCTTCACTATGTACACGTATTTCGCTGTGCAATCACTGCTACGGAGTGCGCTGGTTGCACAATCAATTTGTATATGGTGCAGACCTGCAGGAGCTGTCTCATCTGGGTCTTCACTATTTACAGGTAGGTATATTGACGTGAATAGCAAGTGAAGGGTTAAAGGACCATTCAAATTACTTTGAGATAACGGGAGTTCGAGTCATCCTGTATCTAACGTTCTCGATATGATAACTTATTGCAGGTTGGAAGTAATACTGAAAGCTCCTGAAGAATCTTTCAGCATTACTTGCGACATGTGTTAAGTTGCTGTATGTCTTTATAGATATGTGCGGCTGTGTATTTTAGAACGATGTATTACAAATGTTGAAGAGATCGTATTTTCATACGAGTTATATCGAAGATTGTGTTATCAGAATTCGAAACATCGCGATTTGGCTGTACTTAGTTAACTATTTCGCCACATCAAATAAAATTCATCTGTTAACCCTTTCTATTCAAAATAGATTGGTCCATCATTAGTTAGCGATAGTTAGCGATAGTGTGAACTCAGTATAAAACATATACATGGGGTTCGTATATTGTGAGGATATATAATCTGACAAACAGTGAATACCCTCTAGGAGTCATTTGGTCTTGGTCAACATTGTGTATAAATACCAATAATGTCTATTCATTGCAAAATGTTATACAGTAAAACCTCTCTATAACGGCCACTAAATTACGTCAACTATTTTGTGTTAAAAGCAGGTGGTTTCTTAAAGCAAGGTGAAAGTAAAACAGAACGCTCCTACTGGAGCGTTCTGTTTTACTTTCACACTGCTTTAAGCAGCCACCCGCCCTAATATACAACTAATTATCATAATATAGTGGCCGTTATAGAGAGGTTTTACTGTAATGCAAAATAGTTTAAAATACAAAGTGCGGACTCTGGTCAGAGGGTTATATTGGCAGTCCTCCGATCTGGGTATACATGTTTCGCCAATGACAGTGCACCTGCACCCAAAATTGAATCGCTTAAGCTTACTACATGTATCTGCTTCATGTGTCAAACTTATCTTCGGATTCTTATTTAAAAAACATCAACAACAAATTAATCGATGTGAAACAGTTTGAAACTGATGAGACAGCAAGTTGTTTAACCCATTTGCTCCCACGATCCCATATATTGGACGTAGGCAAACAGTGTAGTCTCTGATCAGACGCCGCATAATGTGGCGTCTGGTCAAAGTCTACACTGTTTGCTGATTGGAATTTCAATATAAAACAAAACGAAATTGAAAATTTAGACCAGGCACCCCTTAAATAAAAATGGACTAATCCAATATATAAACATGGAAGAATTCACTGGAAGCAAATGGGTTAATGCCTCATGTGGAAACAAACTGGTTGCAACAGTTTTGTCCATGATGGTGGAGGAGTTATGGTCTCTAGTCGCTTACACGCATATTATGTAAACGATATAACAAATCATTTCAAAATGTACGGACACACTTTATAAATACCAAAGTTAAAAGCGTGATCTAATATTTATGTTAGCATTCAGAAAACAAACTTGTATGACAAATGGGTTATGTTCAGATTGGCGCCTATGCATTTGCTTGATAGCTGTTAGCATTAATGCCACACTACTAAATTCTAGACATACAATTAATTTAATATTTATCTAATCTGCCGGTGCAACAGTTTGTAACACCGCTGTGAAAACACGATTTAAGTCTAGATTCCGTTAATGCTCCTACAGTGTTGGCATTTTTCGCGGGGCATTAAACGTGTTTATACAGTGTATATGCATGCAATATGCAGTATAACCTGTTTTAACCTGGCAATAATTTTTAAACACGGGAGTCTTAAAAAGGAAATGTTGCTTAATGCAGGGTAAAAGTGAAACAAGGAGCTGCTATAGGAGTTTTCTGTATCACCTGTTTTAGAAATTCAGATTTAGACTTCATTATAATGGCGTGACGCTTGGTTCAATTGTATCTAATATAACAGTTATAAGGAGTTATGCATTATGCAATTAAAGCGCTTTTTGAACATTGTTCCCTGACATAAACGCACTTCCATGTTTTTACAAACAACGTAGTCTCAGATAAAACGGCTACAGCAGGCTCTGCTTTGGGTGTTTATGGAATTATATATAGAGGTGACTACGTAACCTCTGCTACGGTCAAAATACCCTGTGTTCATGTACCATTAGATAGATAGATAGGTTTATTTTGGCAAACAGAAAACATAATATGGTTCACAAACATGTATCACATCATAATAAATAATAGTTCGTAAAATGATGCATAGTGAAAAACCATGGCATGCTTTCTATACCAAGGATAACACAATAAAGAGCATGCTCTTATTTCCATTGTGGTCCTTTGTACCATTACAAAAATACAGCTAAGAAACATCCATTATATTATTTTTACATGAATATTAATCAGGTAAAAGGTTAGATGTGAGTTAACTTTAAATGTATCATCTACTGTATATATTTTCATAACATCTTAAATCTTTAACCCTTTCCCTCATAGGCTAAATTTAGATACAACCTCTTTGAATAAACGTACCGAAAATTAATTAGAGAAAAGGAATATTTGGTAGTTTGAAACCATTGTGATAATAGGGCATTTGCTCTTATAGGAGCAAATGCTCTATTTGTCACAATGGTTTCTCAACATGACTTTTTACAGAGTCGTCAAAGTCGCCAATATGAGGGAATGTGTTAACATAGTAATATATGCCTGTTGCATTTTATTCACTGACAAGCGCAACATGACATGCATCATCCAGAGTGCGTGCAAAAACTCTTAGGTCCAGATGAGCTATTGAGTACATGTTACCAAGCGTTTCATCAAGACACAAGCTGATCACAACTTCTCAAAACATTGCATTAATCGAAATTAATAAAACGTCAACATGAGCCATATTGTTTTCAAATGGCGTGATAAGGTTTGAAATCGCGACCAGTAGACGCTGCAACCATCTATGTCTACATTACTTGCAATCGTTATGTCAAGCTTATGTCAAAATTATGTCAAGGTTATATCAAGGTTATGTCAAGTGTAGCAGCACTTTTTGCACTCATTCTTCGACATGATGAAATGGCAGTACAGTAAAACCCCTCTAATGCGAACACTTAATGAACACACATGACTCTTCATAAGCAGATGGTTGCTTAATGCAGGACGAAAGTTATGCAGAAAGCTCCTATAGGAACTTTCTGCATAACGTTCGTCCTGCATTAAGCTACCACCTGTCTTTGCTACTGTGAATTATGTCCCTTTTGTTGGCCGCATTATATGGGTTTTACTGTACTCTTATATTGTGGACTTACTTATACATGTACTCCAAAACCAAATAACTAAAATACACCAACATCCCCCAGAGCTACAGATAAACAGTGCGTACCCAATTATCAAAATTACCATTTCTCCACCAAACACTATACTGTGAAAACTCTTTAGAGTGCATAAAGACTGGTCACAGTAAAGGGCATGGTGGAGACATAAAAGAGCTGTTCTTGAAAATGATTCAATGTACGCATCGTATCTGGGCTTCTGACCCTCTACCTCTTTATTCACCATTATATCAATACCAGACTTATTCAGCCCTAACAATCGCTGTGAAAAAATAATGCTTGCTCATGCTTGGATCTGGTACATTTCTTATTACTTATGTTTCGACGAAGCTTTTTTTTATATTGGTCAACTGTCAAACAGTTTGGATTCTGATGAGACCCCGAGGAACTAAGCATCTCATCTGGACCAAACTGTCTGCAAACATCTGTCAGGTTGCGGATAGCGGATACGGGTTAAGTGTACCGGTTGCTTCGACGTCGTTTATATGTAAATCGTTTATCCCAGTGTTTGATTCACAAGCAAAGATTATCGTAAATTAAAAGCAAGGGTGCGGGTATTTCAAAGCAGTTCCTGTAATATTTTACTGAATAGAAATCCATTAGCGCATTTGTAAACAGAACAGGCACATGTCTAATACTACTGTTTATGTCATGGTTATATCATTATGTGTTTAAATGTCATTATAAAAATATAATGGTCATGATGTTATTATTTCTTATATAAATGTTCATGGAATAAATGATTAAGTAGTATATAAAACCTTTGCAGACAGAACCAGATGTCGTATTATGTTAGCATGATAGTCCTTCATTATACATTTATCAACAGCACACTTGCATCAACCCTTTACTCCTAAACTACGCCTTTGCAGACCCAGATCAAACTCCTCATGAAGGGTCAGTTTTATCACGGTGTACATTCTTTGCTACTTTAACCCTTCTCTTGCTGAATTTTAAAATACATTTCTCCTTCTTCACTCATGCCCTGTTGTATAATTACATATATCTTCACTGTCTACAAGTGTTTCGCTGTGCAATCACTGCTGTGGAGTGCACTGGTAGCACAATCAACTTGTAAATAGTGCAGACCCTGATGAGACAGCTCCTGCAGGAGCTGTCTCATCTGGGTCTTCACTATTTACAGGTAGGTATATTGACGCGATTAGCAAGCGAAGGGTTAACAGAATCATGCAAGATGGGCCTATTCAGTTTTGCAATTCCACGGAGAGGTATACTTAGGTGTCCAAATACTTGTGATATCTAGGGTATGACGATGTGCTTCTGGAAACCTAATCGGGGGTTTGCAAGGTCTGTGAGTTTGAATATAAATAATATCCTTAATTTGTAAACAAATAGCGATTCTAGCAGTGGCATATTCACAATAAATAACTATAAACACTACGCACAATATAAGCACATTTGCAACTAGTGTTTGTATTAGAATGTCCTCTCAAAATATATTTACAAATATATATACAAAACGTGTCATCTAGAAACAAACACGAGGCTCAGTTATGAATGAAGATGATGGTATTACCATGATGAGAACCTTGGTGCAAATACAGTAAAACCCTGCTAATGCGACCACTTTATGAATAAACATGGGTGTCTTTATAAGCAGGTGGTTGCTTAATGCAGGACAAAGGTAATGCAGAAAGCTCCTCTAGGAGCTTTCTGCATTACTTTTGTCCTGCATTAAACTACCACCTGCATATAACATCCCAAATGTACCCCTTTCAGGTGGTCGCATTAGCGGGGTTTTACTGTATACGCTATCTACACAATAAAAAGCAACATAACAGAATGTAAAAACATTGCGTCCCTAATTAATCGTTTTGCTCTTGAAGACGAAGTAATTTGCCTTACAGTAACTTGCCAGGTCATATCGCACATAGTAAGTAGTATACCAGTGTACCCCAACGCGAGGCAATGAGAAATAGAAACAGAAAGAAGAACGATGACAGCATTATATGCCATAACACATACAGTCACTAATCTGAACACTGAAATATGTAAAAAATATCATGTTAAAGGCAAGTAGTTGCTTAATGCGTGGTAAAACTCATGTAAGAAGCTCATCCCTGAGTTTTCTGCATGATTCCCATTCTGAACTAACGTATAGCCTTCTGTGGGCGGATAATACCTATGCAAACAGTTTGGATCCAGATGAGACGCCGAGTAATTCTGCGTCTCATCAGCATCCAAACTGTTTGACACCCTCATTACAATTTGGTAGAAAAATTGATTATAGCTTGAGTTTGGAAAATGTAGAAGGTAAAACGTTCTGTAAAAATAATTTGCTCAGCAGGCTAAAGGTTAAGCAAGCACCTTCCATATTGTAGATTATTCTTACTATATATTGTAGTTAGCAATATATTAGAAGCCCGGTCATGCTCTGATACAACTGAAGATTTGGACTTGCAACAACTTCAGAATACCAGTTTGTATACTCAAAAGGTATATGTAATACCGTTGTTAGAAAGGTCAGCTAGAAGGTTATTTTTTATTGTGTATATAAGTAACTTCCTCTGAAATGTGAGAATTAATGCATTTTGATATGCATTACCGCAGCTGCATTCAAATGCCAACTTCCTTTTAACCGTTTCCTCGAGGTGAATAAATACTGTCTGCTTTTACCTTTAGCCTGCTGAGCTAAATTTTGTTTGTAATAAATGTCATCGATTTCAGTTGTCACTGTTCATTTATCTTACATTTCTGTTCAACAGTAATGTCAGAGTATCAAACAGTTTGGATCCTGATGAGGCGTTGAGTTACTCGGCGTCTCATCTGGATCCAAACTGTTTGCGTAGGTAATCGCTCATCCGCCCGCAACAAGCTAAATGTACATTTGGATCTTGTGCACTTTTCACTACTTCCGATTCAAGCTACTTCAAGCTATTGATCGAGTGTCGAACAGTGTGGATCCTGATGAGTACGTTCGTCCTTGTATAAGCAATAAAATGTGACTGTCATATTAATATTGCAGAATGAAGATATGATCACCCTGTATCGAATATAATATCCCCCGGTGAACCATGAATTGTAATTCAAAGAGTGGGACAGGGTATGTTTCTTTCTAATTTAAGTAGTTTTTAATCAAACAAATATATGTACTCGTACATGTACGGGTGTTTGTTTGTTTGTTTGTTAGATTAACAGTCTATAACACTTTACCTTATATATTGATACAGTGCAATATGTATGGAATCGTATTGTGATATATATATATATATAGTCCTTGTAATTCAACTATGAATGGCATGGCTTCTTTATAGCTATATGATTGTCTTTGTATGATTGTAACCATGAAGAGACTCTAATAAAGATTCTATAGTTCTAAGACTGATTGTTGTTTTTACAGTATCCGTTATATAACTATAATTTGTCTATTTGGCAATTTTGATTATCATCTGTTATTGAACAATGACATCGCATTTAAATGTGCATTTGTTCATGTATGATTCAGTTTTATCTTAGCTCCGCACCAAAAGCCTTGAAATTCCTCGCAGATTTCAATACGCTCCAAACAGATTGGATTCGTATGTAAACACCCAGTGACTTGGCATCACATATTATAAGCAAAGAAAATCGTGCAATTGCACACAGTATGCTATAGCTGAAATGAACACTGGGTAGAGATTGTACTAATGTTAAAAATGACGTACAGCCCTCATGTGAACCGGATCTACAACTGTAGGCGAAACAGTGTGAAACAGGCTTGCCTATGGGTCGGCATTGAACTGTGGCAGGCAGATGCTTATTGCATAAGTATGATATGATAATGATGTGATAAACTGCTATGCGGTGTGCAGAAATGATAATTCCATAGTTATCAAGGGACATGGAAATTCCATAGAAAAACAGGTGCAAGTTATATAACAGTACTTTACCTTTAAATATCTTCGCCAGCCATTTTTTCAAGGACAGAAACAATCAAGTATATTCTGATTCGTAGAATATGTACTATATTTCGATTTTCTTTTCACATATTAATATCACATAAAATAATTATATCATCCAGCCGCAAATGTATCTAGAGGTACAGTAAAAACCTCACTAAACCGGACATTCAATTTAGTACAAATATCGATCTTAGAGACTTGTGGTAGCTTAATGCAGGGTGAAAGTCGCACAGAAAGCTCCTAGATGAGCTTTCTGCATGACTTCCATCATGCAGTAAGCAGTCACTTGCCTAAAATTACCAAATTCTTCTCAACTTGCGTTCCGGTTTAATGGTTTTTTACTGTATTCACAAACGATGATTTGTCTTTTATAATAACCGTTAGACAGTTCTTCAATCTTCATAATTAAACCGATTATTAATTTGTCATCTTTCAAAATAAGCGTTAGACAGTTAATCAACTTTTATCTTAAACTTTCATGATTACCGTAAGCAAGTTCCTCATCAATCATAGTATCATTTAGACAGTTCTTTATTTTTCGTAACAACCTTTAAACAATGGTTTAACTTTCTTAATAACCGTAAGAGGATTCATCATCAGTCACCACTAGCTCAATACAATGTTTCATCCTTCGTAATAACCGTTAGATAATGCTTGACCCTTACTGTGCGGGGCACGAGTCACTACAGTCCTTTGCAAACAATGTAGGCCCAGATGAAAGGGTCTGATATGTCTGTTACACTTTTCTCTACAAGAATTCCTAAATATCCACGACAGGTCTGACCTGTTTGAATTATGGAATAGTCCATTTAAAAAGTCAGTGCTGTAAGGGTTAAACGTGGATAATAATCGAGGTAGAGTTCTTCATATTTCACAAATAGTGTAAGGCAATGCTTCACATATCGCTACTAACGCTAGACAGTTCTTCAATGTTCATAATGGCCATTAGACTGTTCTTCCACATTTATAATAACCATTAGACAGTTCTTCAACGTTCATTATTGACCATTAAACAGTTTTTCAACATTCATAATGGCAATTAGACAGTTGTTCAACATTTATAATGACCATTACACGGTTGTTAAACATTCATAATGACCATTAGACAGTTGTTCAACATACATAATGACCATTAAACAGTTCTTCAACATTAATTAATGGTCATTAGACATATCTCCAACATTCATAATGACCATTAGACAGTTATTCAACATTCATTAATGTCCATCAGACGGTTCTTCAACATTCACAATGACCATTAGACAGTTCGTCAACGTTCATAATGACAATTAATTAGTTCTACAACATTCATTAATGTCCATTAGACAGTTTTTCAACATTCATAATAACCATTAGACAGTTCTTCAACATTTATAATGACCATTAGACAGTTCTTCAACATTCATAATGACCATTAGACAGTTCTACAACATTCATGAATGCTCATTAGACAATACTTCAACATTCATTATAACCATTAGACAGTTATTCAACATTCATATTGACCATCATTAGACAGTTCTTAAACATTCATAATGACCATTAGACAGTTCCTCAACATTCATATTGACCACTAGACAGTTCGTCAACATTGGTAATGACCGTTTGACAGTTACACTGCATTCATAATGACCAATAGACAGTTCTACTATTACCATGTTGACGATTAGACAGTTCTTCAACATTCATACTGACCATTAGACAGTTCTTCAACATTCATATTGACCATTAGACAGTTCTTTAACATTCATAATTACCATTAAACAATTCTTCAGGGTTCATAATTGCATTTAAACACATATATGTCATTGTTCGTAATAATCGTTAGAATGTTTTTCATATTTTATACCTGTTAAGTAATAATCACTAGACAGTTTTTCAACATTCATAATGACAACTATTATACTGTATTCATCTTACATAAAACACGTTAAACAATTCCTAATAACAGTATATGATAGAAGTATTCTCTTTTTCTACTTGAACGAGGCATTGTTTTATGCATTTAGGTAACAAAATAGGCTTTTGAAATAGCAATACATGAATTATTGCATAATAGTACACATTCGATGTATGATCAATATAGAAATAGGAAAATAAAAACAAAATGCAGAACGGCAAACTCTTCCAATTGTGTGTTTCTTTATATTTGTCCTATCATGTCCATGCTATTACGATTTTGGGAAATAAAGTTAGCAACAAATACTGTTGAATTCATCAATAACTTCTCTAATCGTCTAGAATTACAGACAATAGACACATTTAGGTCATTCATTTGTCCTATTGTCTATTTTTCTCCAACAAAACCTATATCTGAGGCAATTCTTGCGAGTACAAAATTACAATGTTTGGCGAATAAAATAACAGTAGAACCTATCTTAAGCGGTCAATCATTCATTAAACTCAGGAGTCTTACAATTCAGATGGTTTTGTAATGCAGGGCAAATGTAATGCAAAACACTCATATTTGAGCTTTTATGCATTACTTTGTACTTGCATTAAGCTACCACATGCCTTACAGACTGCCAATTAATATGTCCCCTTATGTAAGCGCATTTTCGCGCATATGCAAATAGAGTAGACATAAAACAGTTCTTCAACATTCATAATGAACATAGGAGCCGTCTGATCAGGGTCTGCTCTGTTTGCTTATGGTGTACTATAGATCTGATTCTACAACTTCTGCCTGAAGCAAAATGACATGTGTTCATATGCCATTATAAAGAATAATCTAATTAATGTTTATGACGTCATTATTTCTTACATGAATATACAACAAGGAAAGGGTTAAATCGCTTTGTGATGGCCGCCTAGGATAGGTTGTGCTGTAAGTTATTTGTATACTAAGTCTTTTTTTTATTTACAAATCTAAATTAGTATTCATATCTACTACGTTCGTATCTTCTTCATTTATTATAGAAATTGGATCTTGAGCAAACGTGCTCAGGTGTAAGAATAATGAATGATCCCTCATCTTGTTGAAAAATGTCTGTCTGCTAAACCTCCATGAATATCCATGTAAGAAATAATGACATCATGAATATCAATTAGTTTAATCATATTTTAGTGCTTGCTTTTGTTTTTTACATAATTACAATATTACATATTCAAACATAAGTACATGTATACAGCAATAGCAAAAGGGTTGGACCACAAATTATTACAACATTAGAAACGATCATTTCCATTGAAAGCAGATATTCGTGTGTAAACATATAAATAATGTTTGGGCGAAAATACATGCAATGCTTTCAAAATGAAAGACATTACAACTAGTAATAACTAAGCAAACAAAACCAAATGAAATGAGTATTCCGTTTTTATTCCACATCTCCACCCGCTGCGCCACATCGCCCCCCCCCCCCCCCCAAAAAAAAAAATAAAATAAAAAAAAATTGAATACTAATTAGAATACTTGCTGTATTAGAACATGGACACACCCATTTTTGGTCATGGTAAAACAAGAATCAGATCTATATCATAAGCAAACAGAGCAGACCCTGATCAGATAGCTCCTACAGATCCGTCTGATCTAGGTCCACTCTGGTTGCAAAGGCGCAGAAAAGCGTATTTATGAGGTTACGGTTTAAACAGTTTGTAAGCCTATTCGGGTAGCGTCTCGTAGGATAATGTCCTCAGCATGTCATAAAAGTAATGATGACAAAGGCATGCCTCTGACAGATGGATTTTATCAGTGATTAGAAGTGTGATCACACACTTAAGAAACGAAACACGAATAAGAAATCATCGAGCATTTGTCTTACATCTTTTCTCCATAATACAGTAAATCCTCTCTATAACGGCCACTAAATTACATCAAGTATTTTGTGTTTAAGACAGGTGGCTGCTTAAATCAAGGTGAAAGTAAAACAGAACGCTCCTATACGAGCGTTCTGTTTTACTTTCACATTGCTTTAAACAGCCACCTGTCTTAGATACCAACTAATTAACACAATTTAGTGCCCGTTATAGAGAGGTTTCACTGTTTTCATGTAAGAAATAATGACATCATTGGTATGAATTAACTGGAATTGTACAATGCCTCTAAGAAGAGTGGATTTTCGCGATATCAGAAACAGCAGAATCAGATCTTTATTACTCTATAAGCATCCAGAGCAGACCCTGATTAGTGGCTCCCGTAGAAGTCATCTGATCTGGGTCCGCTCTGTTTGCAAAGGGATTAAAAAGCATATTTATTGAGGGATTGGTTAAGCGTACATTACATTTGAAACAAATATTTTAATTGAGACCACTGGTGAAAACTAAATCGTATGTAGGTTATTAAAGGAGAATCGTAAATTTAATGTTTATTGTCTGCCAAAACATTTATGCAATGAATTGTGCTTTAGAAATGCAAATTATGCACAGAAACGTTCGTAAAAGACTTTGGTTTTCTACAGCAAATTTCACACCGCCTGTGCATCTATTGACTTGCAAGGCGCTGTGGTTGTTATTAACCGTCATCGTGCTGAAAAATATGTCTGCCAAAAGTCTGGTTTGATGCATTCACTTATACAGTAAAACCTCTCTACAACGGCCACTAAATTGTGTTAATTAGTTAGTTAGATTAGAGCAGGTGGCTGCTTAAAACGCAAGCTGAAACTAAAACAGAACGCTCCTATAGGAGCGTTTTGTTTTACTTCCACCTTGCTTTAAGCAACCACATGCCTTTAATACAAAATACTTGATGTAATTAAGTGGCCGTTATAGAGAGGTTTCTCTGTATCTGATTCTTGCAACTTGTGATCAAGTGTCAACCAGATTGGATCTTGATGAGACGTCCAGTTACACCTGGGTCCAAGCTGTTTGCCGATGCGAGTCAAGTCTCGCGTAGCATGGTAATGACTGACGCGCTTATAGATATGTTGCTTTTTTATTGAGTGGGTCGTGGTTATTTACCTTTAACATGTTCAGCGAATAATATATAATAAAACATCATTAGTCCGAACATTCGCTAGATTGAACACTCTCGAATCCGAACATTCCAATAGTATCGTTACTGGTCTTTAAGGCAGGTGGGAGTTTATCCCAGGGTGAAGGTCATGCAGAAAGCTCCCACTGGATGACTTCTTCAACTCTTCATTAACCCATTATCCCATAGGCTATTTTTAGATACAACCTCTTTAAATAAATATACCGACTAGGAACATTAACAAGAGAGAAGTTAAATTTTAGAATTTTGTAGTTTGAAAGCATTGTGATAAATAGAGCATTTGCTCCTATAGGAACAAAATAAATGCTCTATTTATCATAATGGTTTCACAAAGTGACTTTTACAGGGTCGTCAAAAGTCGCCAATATGAGGGAATGGGTTAAGCAACCATCCGCCTACAATAGTTCGTCTTTCTAAAACGTCGAGTTTTCATTGTGTGTGTTGAGACTAAACTACTATAACATCGAAGACCCCTGGTGGTCACCCATCCAAACAGTACCATGCAATGCATCGCTGAAGCATTTCTAAGTACCTTAACCACCTTGCAAGATGTATCTCTTGCAACGTTGGTTTAAGTGCTTAGAGATGCTTAAGCGACGTAGATTGTTTCCAGGCAAAAGGTGGTTATAGTGCTGATATACTTTTAGCATCGCTTTTATATTACTTCCCAGAGGTCCAAATAGGATGCGTGTATATTGAAACAAACCCTATGTTGTGACCGTTCTTAAGAATATTCTCGATGAGACACATTGGGTTTGGTAGAGAAATGATAGTTTCATCGTTTGGATACACATAATTATCTACTGTGCTCCTTTCCACCTCGACAAATCTCTACCCCGAGATTTGTTCCGAGAAATAACCGTTGGTATGACACTTCCAATGAGACAACTGCCTTCATCCCATTACTGCCACCACTTCTATCATGCGCCAATGAGAAACATTTGCGGTCACCTATTCAGAGAGTACCGAACAATACGCTGCTTTGCATTGCAACATCAATCACGTCAAAGAAGAACTAGAATTATAGTGCCTTGCTGTTACATAACAAACATTGTACAATTGAGGTTGGGTCGTGATGAAAGACTGTGTCCCCATGAAACGCATCGGGAACCAACTCACCAATACCAGAATTGTGAAAAGGAACATTGTAATATGCATTATGTTTCCCGTTGCATGCTAAAGGTCCTTATGTATTTAAAGAACTCAAGCGTTGCCATGGATATCAACAATTATCGCATGTTCATATCTATGTATCATTGTTTAATACATTGTGTCTAATATCATCAGTCATCAATGTCAAAACTGCAAACATTTTATCACCCATTTGAAGTTGTGAGTATTGCAGAGAGATATATAGGCCTTTATCTCGTTATCCTCCACCTGACTCGCATTTTCACACACAACTTAGATCCAGATGAGACGCCGAGTAACTCGGCGTCAATCAGGATCTAAGTTGTGTAATACTCAATCAATATTACTCAAACGCTTTATCGAATCGTAAAGAAATGTACACGATCCAAAGTTGAGCAAACATAATTTTTCAGAGCGGGATAAGCGTCATTATTGATGTATTTACCAAATGTTAAATGTAAGATGTTTAAAGGCACACTTGTATCAGTGTACTGTAAAACCTCTCTAAACCGGAATTCTAGTAGAGAAGAATGTACATACTTTTAGGCAGGTGGCTGCTTAATGCAGGGTGAAAGTCATGCAGAAAGCTCCTCTAGGAGCTTTCTGCTTGACTTTCACCCTACATTAAGCTGCCACCTGTCTCCAAAACTGATATTTATACTAAAATGAACGTCCGGTTTAGGGAGGTTCTACTGTACATGCTTGTCGTGGAATGTGATATATTCCAGCAATTACTTTATCGTTGATTAACATTCAATACAGTGCGACGTCTTTTATCCAAACACTCAACATGTTGAATATTTATGTAGGAAACAGTGACGTCATGAACATTCTTTAACCAACTTTTTATGATGGCTTATGTACACATGAGTCTTGGTATTCATTATGTGTCTATTATGATTGCATAAGCAAACAGAACAAACACTGATCAGACACCTCCTACATGACGTAACAGGAGCCGTCTGATCTGGGTCTACCCTGTTTTTAAGGCGTTGAAAAACGTCTGTATGAAGAAAAGGGTTAAAACAGGTTGCAGCTTAACCATTTCATTTATAAACATATTTTCAAATAGAGAATACCCAGATCAGACGGAACCTATATGAGTCGCATGATCTTGGTCTGCTCTGATTACTTATACATGTATTATAATATAGATCTGATTAAATAGTTTCTGCCTGAGCTAAATATAATGTGTATATATGCCATCATAACAAACAACCAAATATATATTCCTGGTGTCATTATTTCTTACATTAATATTAAACAGTGAAAGGATGAACGTTCCTCTGCCAGCTTCCTGCACGATTTTCACTCTACATTAAGCAGCCACCTGCTAAACGTTTCTTTACTCAAAACTCGGCGTAACTAGATTTTACTGTATAATGCATTACCTATTCACACACTGTGCACCTAAACAGTGTAAATCCCCTGATCAGGCTGTTGCACTATTTAATTAACAATTGGAGGTGTTTTTCCAAAGTTTACAGCGGAACAACAAAGCATGCAGAAATACATGTGATACGGACATACGATTCCTTTACAATGTGTATTTGATTGAGTTCACTTACAAAATGAGACTAAATCGAACATATCATCAAACAGAGTCAGAATTTCCCCCACTTTTCTGCATTTGATCATATCATGGAATATATCAGTATAGTGGGAATCACATGAAACAATCAGTAACCATTCTCAAAATGATACACATCTATTTCGTGTTTCCTAATTGTGTAATCCTTTCTTCATGGATGTTCATGACTGTAGGAAATAATGAATTAATGAATACGCTGGCACTATGGACAGGGGAATATTTCAGCATGGCAGAATATAGTGTCCAGTCTATATTATACCATACAAAAACAGAACAGGCTCTGGTCAGACAGCCCCCATAAGAGTTAAACTTACAATATTCTGACAATATTCCGTATAAAACGTTGTACACATATTCATATCATCAAAGACTGTTTCCTACAGCATATATACAAATATATAGAAGATGCAATATAAGATGCTAACATATAAAAAAGCACTTTTCTCTCGAAAACCGTATGAACATTGTTTTAGGATTGTTCGAGGCGATTCTAAGAAGAGGTCACATCACAGAATTTGGTTGAGCAATAGTGGTTTGATCATTTGAATGCGCATTTTAAACTATGAAGTCAGTTAATTACTAAAAGTGTTAAATCCTTAGAAAATTACCAACATTATAAGAGACGGAATATATGGAAATCAAAGGACGTCAGCCAAGTTTTGACTGACTCCTTACGATTTTAACTCTTTCCTCCATAAATACGCCTTTCTACGCCTCTCTAAAAGTTAATTTATGAAACCATTGTAATAAATAGAGCATTCGGCCCATATGAGCAAATGCTCTATTTATCACAATGGTTTCAAAAATACACAATTCTAAAAGTTTCCTTTTCTCTAGTAAATGCTCCTTTTTGGTAGATCCATTCAAAGAGGTTGGATCTAAAAATAGCCTATGAGGAAATGAGTTAAGAACAACGCTGTAAATAATCATTCGGTATTTATAACAGTGTTCGACACAGGTCAAATAAGAAACAACTAGACTTTTCTCTATAGCAAGCACCTTTCACTATATGCTAGTCAAGTAACACTATGTGTGTTTGTTTGTGTTGATTAACGTCCGTTTCTGCTCACTATGGACTAATTGGACGCCCCAGAGAGAGGGGAGAGGATACAGAGAAACCCGGACGTGATGCCCTACTCTTAATATCGACTGAATCTCTCTGGTTCTTTTAGATGCCCAGTGTAAAGCACTGCTACATCGGACCTCGGTTTATAGTCTCGTCCAAAGGGATTGGTCCGGCAAGTAACACTATGTGTTAGTCAAGTAAAAACGGTGGCAGCAAAAATGCTTCTTCTGCACGAGCTTCTTCATATCGGCGTTGTCTATCTGTGAAAGTGTGAAGTAAATCCTTCCATTGTATATTAGAAGTTGGATTCTCATGGTTTGTGGGACGTATACATGTACGAACCTATGGACCCTCGGACGGACGGACGTGCAAACAGACATACGTACGGACGGATGGACAAAAGTCTGGTTATATGCAGAAAAAACGCGACATTGAACGTCTACGGTGTAGTGTATCTACATGTACATTGAAATGTGTATGTGCCGGTTCATATAACACCGACACATGGTTAGGGTACGTTTTCAAATGCCAACATCGTCAATATTCCACCACACCCTATATTGTGACCATTCTTTAGAATCGTCTCAGCGAGACGATTCTAAAAATGGTCACAACATAGGGCGTGATAGTAACTAAAATAACTTTTCTTGAATGTTTTTAATTTAAGCATACATGTACTATCTGAGCCTCTGATAGTATGCTGTGTTTTTGCTTTTTTCAATATTTGATAATACATAAAACAATTTCCCTTCCAAACTCTTTAGTGAATTAAATGATTTCCGATTCTGAACTTCTTTAAATCTATCGCTGCCAAATATTATCAATTACTGTCGTCGGCAGAATGTGGCGACTGCTACATTTTTTATTTCCTTAATTCTCCCTTGCATTCAAAATCGTTACCACAGTAACACAATTTAAGGTTCCTGTTTGCATAGGTAATTACAGATACGACATTGGCAGCGAAATAGTTCAAGGCAGACATTGGAACATTACGCAGTAATTTATATTCACGAATGCATGAACATGCTAAAACATCACCACTACTACTATAAATCTGATTATAAAATGTAATCTACATATTAATGGTGTACTCTTTAATTGATGCTTCTGCCTAAATCAAAGATGGTAAAATCGTGTGCGAAGTTAGCTCATGATTATATAGTAATCTGCGAGTTTCCCACCGGATTGTTTCGCACTTGAATTCATTACCAAGACACAAACTAAAGAGTAAAATATAGATATTTGTATTATTATAGGAATCTATTAAAAAATCTCGTATTAGTATTTTAGCATGCTGTGTGTTAAGTGTTTCATGAATATAATTTATGAAGCAATTTTGCAATTATCAGCCTCCGATATTTATAAAGTAATAGGTTGAACTATTTCCTACAACAAAAACCAAGGATATAAGTGCGTTACTAGATGATGAACACTGAAAAGCTCTTTTACATATAGCCTCTAAATTATTTCAACATTATGTTTGTATTAGCGAGAATGTTTGCGGTTAGCCTGGGTCCATGCTTGGCGCCTAGAAGTAACCATTATGAACTACACATTTTCGTTCATTTGTAGTGTTTTGAAATGAAAAATAAGGAAACATATTTTTAAAACTGAAGTATATAAGTTTACCGACTATGGGTAATAACCGTCCAACCATTTATCTCATACAAACGCCTTTGCAAACAGAGAAGACCAATACCAGACGGCTCCTGTAGGAACCGTCTGATCAGGGTCTACTCTGTTTGCTTATAACATTATATAAATCTGGTTGTACACTTTTTTTTCCAATGCTAAGCAATAATATGTATATGTCATTCAGTGTTTGCCATTATATAGTCCATGGATATTCATTACGTAAAGGGTTAAATGACTAAGAGTTCATTGAAAGTACAGTAAAACCTCGATTATCCGAACACTGAAATACGTATTATTATCGATCTTTAAGACAGGTGGCAGCTTAATGCATGGTGAAAGTCATGCAGAAAGCTCCTCTAGGAGCTTTCTGCATGACTTTCATCATGCATTAAGCAGCCACCTGCCTAAAAGGGTCTAAATTCGTTTATAACGAACATTCGAATAATCGAGGTTTTACTGTATATTTAATCGCTTCCAAAAGTTAGTTACAAGAGCAGGGAAAGTTGTAACCGTTTGGAATCAATCAGGACTAAGCACAAGAACTACATGTACATAGTTAACACTAATAAGCACTAACAAATTAACAATAACCCACCAATGTGGTTTCGTATCACGACTTCGACATTTGAAATTTTCATGTGAGGAAGCCTTCCAGCTGGCTTGTTGTAAGTCAATGCATCTATACGTGTATTATTATGTGCACAAAACAATGCACGGTTCTATGTACGGTAACAATCTAGGGTATTCCTCCATCTGTAATTAGCTGGACGTTGCAAAATGACTATTAAAGAGATGTACAACCGATACAAAAACACACACACAAACATATTAATTGTTTCTCTGATATTGCCACTAACATTTGCATTTTCTTCCCTTTCTATTGACATACACAACTGGGTTGTCAGTCACTTTTGGTCTTAATGAGAAGCCGACTTACGGGTTCGACCCCTATAGTGCAAGTCGCAGCATTTTTGCACAAAAACATTGACATATTTTCGTCATTCGCTTTAAACTGGCTGAAAGCTGGTTGAAAACTGGTTCATTAATGTCTATTGACAAACTGGTAATTTTGAAGACAAAATACGGATGTGTTTTATCCATGGATGTATTTAATCAATTAAGTTTATGTGCTTAAATCGAATTATATCTGATTATTTCTATGCCATTTCTGAAAAGCGGTCGATGAAATTTCACTAGTTTGCTGCTCCGAGGCGACTCTTATGGTCTGCACTGTCACCAATGTGTCACTACTTTCTCAATTTCTCTCAGCCTATCTTTAGACCAGTTTAATATGTCATTTGTGACGGGAACAGTTGCAAGTTTTAAACAAAACATTGCTTAAACTTTCAGGGCCAAATTGCGTAATACCGTAACTATTTGCTCTTAAGTGAAACCAATAACAGTTCCATTGATGGTTTTTTACAGAATGCCAGGAGCCTAATGCAGGAGGGAAGTATTGCAGAAAGATCCCATAGGCACCGACTGCTTTAGAAGACGCGCACGTTGATGCATTAAGTTGTCGCTTTAGATAGGGTTTTACTGTGCTGCGATTACGGGTGGAACAGAAATAGGATTGTAGAAGGTATTTTTACCGACGAAACGGTGCATATGTTTGCTTCCGATGTACATGTACCCTTAACGCGCTGGACCCGAGTATATAAGAACTTTGCAAACAGTGTATAACAAGAACACAGGTCTGCTGTGGATTCCTTGTATGAGGGTCGGCATTGTTATCATATAAATCTCTTTTTTCAGTGATTCATTCTAATACAAGATTTTGTTTAATTAAAACAGCGAAACCCCTCTAAACCAGAGTTGTAGTAGAGAATGTTTTAGATACTTTTAGCAGGTAGGTGACTACTTAATGCAGGGTAAAAGTCATGCAGAAAAGTCCTAGACGATGACGTCCACCCTGCATTAACTTCAACCTGATATTTATAAAAACAAATGAACGTCATGGTTAGAGGGGTTTTACTGTATTTAGAAAAGAGACGGTTTTAATTAATTAGAAGGTTATGTGTTAATTGATCGCCAGGGGCAAGACGGATATTCTAGTATCAATGAATATCTAATTGTCTCAAATTAATTTTGCTCCAAATTCTAATAAATCAAGTTCGACGTTGATTTAAGCGGTGATTTATGTGTAAGAGTGCAAAAGAGAATAGACAGCCCCCCCCCCCCAAAAAAAAAGAAAAAAAAAAGAAAAAAGCAGCGAGCGATAATTGATTTGAATGGACATTGCTTTAAATAAAAACATGATCATTATTAACATTTTAATATTTCTTTTTCACAAAATACAGGTTTCTATTGTTTTGTGTTGATTAATTTCAAATTTGTTTCTGTTTGTTGACTAGATTTTGTATAACTTTACCATGAAGAAATATGTTGACCGTTTTTCATATTTGTAAGAAACTGAACAACACTGGATACATATTTAACTTAGATGTATACTTTCTTAAAAAGGTAATTAATTACAATTACATGTACAATGTATATACATCTCTGTGAATTAAAACCTAGTTTAATGAAACTAAAAACTACTGGATATATATTTAACTTACATGTATATGTTCTCCAAAAGGGATCAGAATTGCATATCAAATGTATATATTTTCATATGTCTTTGAATTGACGACTATACTGATGGTAAAATTCTGGATCGATTCACTTAGGGTTACGTAGATAATTTTAATGCGTATATGAACTTGACTTTGTTGTTTGTTTATTCATAGCAATGGTTTTCGAATATTTTCAAATATTCGACAAACATGTTTTACATCCATTACGGATCAGTTTACATAGAGCGATCCATATGTTGCCTTATCAGCTCAGAAACACTTTTATCTTAGCAACATTAATGAAAGGTTTGATTCGGACAGGCGATCAACATTCCTATTCGATACAAAATGGCGACGTTGTTGTATAAATAATGGGAATGCAATTTGATGGCTGACTGAGATATCATTCACATTTGATTCTTAACCCTTTGCCTGCTAATTGCGACCTAACAAGCATTAAAGCTTGACACTGAATATAACGCCGTCTAATCAGGATCCAAGCCGTTTGTCCCTCGGTCAATAGTTTCCTAAAAGCTTGATCAAATCTGACGTAAATGACAATTATAACATATCGGATATTAGATATCAAATATGATGGTCTTGGCAAGCAGTGGTTAATTCACCAATCTATGAATCACTGATTTCTTTGACGAAGAGCACATACTAAGCCTCTTAGCGCCGACTCGAAATTGTCCATGGGGTATAGATTTACCCTTTATTGCACTATGTTTCTATGTACTATCATAACAATTTAGCTAATTAATATTTATGAAGACATTTCCTACATGAATATTCATGGAGCAAAAGCTTAACCTTTAACCTGGTGAGCAATTTATTTTTACACAATTTTTACTCACTTTATTTTCAAACTTGAAGCCATAATCGATTTGTCTACCAAAATTCAAACATAGTGTCAAACTGTCAGGCTCCTGACGAGACACCGAGTTAACCTTTTGACATATCCGCAAACACAGTAGAATCAGACCAGACTACTACTAAAATGGCTGTCTGATCAGCGTCTGCTCTGCTTGTTTATGAACTAACATGGATATGATTCTGCAGTTTCTGCCATTGTCACAATTGTCATTGTTCATATGCCATTGTAATAATCACCTAATTACAATCCATACAGTTATCATTTACTAACCTATTCCCTCATAATGACACATTTATGGAAACCATTGTGGTAAATAGAGCATTCGTTCTATATGAGCAAATGCTCTATTTATTTCAATCGTTTCAAAACAACACAGTTCTAAAATTTGCCTTTTTGCTAGTAAATGCTCATTTTCGGAAGATTTATTCAAAGAGGCTGGGTTTAAAAATAGTCTATGGGGGAAAAGTTAATGTGTCTTCTAGAGATAAAGTGCATGGTCCAGGTCAATACGTGTCTAGTTTAGCATGTTGAATCGTTCGTCATAATAGCATGATAGCATTCATCCTAATAAAAGGTTTGTGATGAAATTACTCGTTCATCCAATTTTGTAAAAGCGTAATTTGTTCTTAACCCTGTCCATGTTCTATGTTTATTCCAAATTTCAATACCTACTGAATATTCGTGGACACTGTAGTTAAAATAAAATATGGAAGGTGGAATATTGTAGCCATTTTAGAAGCAAACAGAGCAGATCCTGTTCAGACGGCTCCTATAGGAGTTATCTGGGTCTACTCTGTTTGCAAATAAGTTTATATGGCGGGAATGGTTAGTCACTTAGTTCAACAAATTGAACATGTCTTAACCCTTTTCCCAATGGAACATTTATGCGTTGATTGGTCACTTCATGGATATTCATCTACAGTTATAGTTTATAATGTAAATATTTGAAGGGGATTTTTGCCTTAGACAAAAACAATAGGAGCATATTTATATAATATAAAATAGAGCAAACCCTTATCAGAAGCTCATACAAGAGCAGTCTGGGTCCAAGGTTATAAAACTCTGAGTCTGAGTCTGACATCATTCTCAAGTATCTGATTGGTCAGATTCTGAGCTTGTGACCAGTGCTTGAGAATGATCTCAGACTCTAGCAAAATGTTTTAAAACCTCGGACCTGATCATTTTCTACTCTGTTTGCAAATGGGTCAACCCTTTCCATGTTCTATGTTTATTACAAATTTTATTACCTACTGAATATTCCTGGACATATTAGTTATAATGAAATATGGAAAGTGGAACATTGTAGCCATGTTAGAAGGTATAGTAACAGATCTGTCAAATTCCACTAGCAACAGAGCAGACCCTGATCAGACAGCTCCTATAGAAGCCGAAAACACGTTTATATGAAGGAAAGGTTTAACATGCGTTATTATGAAAGAAAAACTTCAACATTTTCACCATCGCTTTAGCCTTTCGATTTAGCAGTAGACGGTGCATGAGTATACCTATCCCGATGGCTTATTCTCCTGTTAATACTTATAGAAACAGTTTGGCTTATACACAATATGTGATTACTATTCATGACGTTTACTGTAAATCCCTATAAAACGGAATTCTAGTATAGAAGAATTTAGACACTTTTAGGCAGGTGGCTGCTTCATGCAGGGTGTATCTGCTCCAGGGGGAGCTTTCTGCATGCCTTTCACACTATATTAAGCTGACACATGTTTCCAAGACCGATATGTATATTAAATTGAACGTCCGGTTTGGAGAGGTTTTACTATAGATGATATTTGTATGAAAGTATGTGATTTCATTTGATCGATACGCATATACTTATTAGTATATGTGTGTTTTAGCGAGTTCGCAAACTGTGGCCTTATTCTGAAAATATTTAAGTCATATTTGGGACTATCAGGGCTGTCCATTACAACGGACTTTAAATTACCTTCATCTTGACTCAGGATTTGTGCTGGACATTTTGGTAACCGTATCACTCTGCTCCCGACTTTATTCGCGTTTGCAATCAGTTTGGATCCAGATGAGATGCCGTGTGACACGGCTGTCAGACAATTAGTAAATACAGTAAACCCTCTCTATAACAGCCACTAAATTACATCAAATATTTTGTGTTAAAAGCAGATGGCTACTTAAAGCAAGGTGAAAGTAAAACAGAACGCTCCTATAGGAGCGTTCTGTTTTACTTTCACCTTGCTTTAAGCAGCCACCTGCCCTCAATAACAACTAATTAACACAATTTAGTGGCCGTTTAAACTGGGGCGAATCCAAGGAGTGCGGGCAATAGTTTTGTCTCAACAGGTTAATAGTCAACCCTTTCTCTGTTCTATATTTATTCCAAATTACAATTCATGGCAAAATAGTTAAAATAAAATATAGAAGGTGGAATATTGTAGCCATTTTAGAAAGTAAAGAAACAGACCTACCAAATTCCACTAGCAAACAGAGCAGACCAAGATCAGACGGCTCCTATAGGAACTGATCTGGGTCTACTCTGTTTGTAAATGCGTGAACACACATTTATATTCAAAGGGCTAATAGATTATGTTAGAACGGCCCTGTTATTTTCTTTCTATTATATGTTTTATACCGATATGAGACGTATGCCCATGATATACCCGTGTGTCTCCCTACGCACATATTTGTATAGCTAATGTTGGCTATGATATGACCTGTATCAAGGCCTGTAAATTTAAACTCTTTGCCTCGTGAATATGCATATAAGAAATATTGACCGCCTGAATATTAATTAGATTATTTTTGATAATAGCTTATGAGCAAGACAATGTTTGGCAATGAGGAAACTGTAGACTCGTTTATATATACAGTAAAACCTCTCCATAACGGCCACTAAATTATATCAAGTAGTTTGGGTTGAAGGCAGGTGACTGCTTAAAGCAAGGTGAAAGTAAAACAGAACGCTCCTATTGGAGCGTTCTGTTTTACTTTCACCTTGCTTTAAGCAGTCATACGCTCCTGTTTTACTTTCACCTTGCTTTAAGCAGCCACCTGCCCTAATTACAACTAATTAACACAATTTAGTGGTCGTTATAGAAAGGTTTTACTATATTATAATTTATATCATTTCATAAGCAAAGGGAGCAGACCCACACCGGGCGGCTGCAGGAAAAGCGCCAAAAGCATCAAAAGTGTTAGTGAGAGGTGACAGGTTAACTTCGTAATAACTCTTTCATATTATGGAGTGTATATCATAAATAAACCTTAGTTCACATAATTATCACATGTCCATAAAAGTCATGACTTTAGAATAAATACTTTTGGAGGTTTTCAAGACACATAAAAATAATTGAGATCGTCTCATTAAACATATGGAGTTTTGAAAGAGTGTATAGATCTAGCATTCGTTTTGTCTATTAACATGTACATATATCACTGTATTGTATTCTTTAGCATGATTGCTATAAGCATACTATGTATGTTTTATGCAATAAAGAAATTGATTTGAAGGATTTACATAAGGACCGACGAACAAACAGACAATCAATGATTAACAAACTAATCATACTGGTTGTACAACAGTTCGCAGAAACGGTTATAAAGTAAATCGATATTGGTTTCAATTTACGAACACATGTTAATTCATTTATCTCCGCATGTTTGTATAATCAATATTTTCATTCTAACAAAATATTAAGATCCAAATAAAACTAAGATCCACTTATTCAATATTAAACCACGTTATTACCTTTAGAATGATTCAACAGGAATCTTCATAGCACTTGATTTATGTATTATATTTTGAAGGACATATTAATGTCCAAATCAAACGTTATGCTAATGTTTTCCTTGCGTGCAAGAAAGCCATGCAATAACCAATCTAATCCGGAATGATAATAGATCAAAATTCGGGTATTTCTAGGCAGGTGGATGTTTAGTGCAGAGTAAAAGGTCATGCAGAAAGCTCCTTTGGGAGCATTTTGCATGACTTTCAACCTGCATTAAGCTGTCACCTATCTGAAAGACCGACATTTATACTAATTTTAACGTCCGGTTTAGAGGAGTTTTACTGTATCCACTTGCATCATTCATTCAAATACTCAAACTAATAGATCTGTAAACCGCTATCAATATTTACCAAGCATTCCTCATATGAATATTCATGCAAAAATGACGAAATGAATATTAAATAGCTGAAAGTTTATAATGACATTTTAACACAGAAATGTTGACCATATCCGAAACTGTAGAATCAGATATATGTTATTCCATAAGCAAGCTGAACAGAACCCGAACAGGCTGCTCATACAAGGGATGACTGGTGTTGGTCTGCATTGTTTGCAAAGGTGTCAGAAAGAGGCTCCATCGAGTTTAACCCATTACCTCACAGGCTATTTTTAGATACAACCTCTTTGAATACATCTACCGAAAAGGAGCACTAACTGGAGAAAAGGAAACTTTTAGAATTTTATAGTTTGAAACCATTGTGATAAATAGAGCATTTGCTCCTATATGAGCAAATGCTCTATTTATCACAACGGTTTCACAAAGTGACTTTTACCGAGTCGTCAAAAGTCGTCAATATGAGGGAATGAGTAAAAGTGCTTGCATGAAAATTTTGTATATATTAACCTGAAGACCTTACGTATTGGTGAGATTCCGACATTGTTATAAGCTTGTCTGTTAACCCCTTTCTTCCCCATGGTTATTCGTGTACAAATAATGAATCCTTCCATGTTATTAGCTTAATGTGTGCGATGAAGGAGTTACTGTAAAACCCCTCTAATGCCAACGCAGAAAAGAGGCATAGTTCTGGGTAGCAGAGGCAGGCGGTAGCATAATGCAGGATGTAAGTTATGCAGAAAGCTCCTATAGCTTTCTGTATTACTTTCATCATGAAATAAACAGTCGCCTGCTTATAAAGACAATCACGTTTATTTATTAAGTGGTCACACTAGAGGGGTTCTACTGTACTTTGGCCCTGGTAAAAACTGAACAATACCTGATGAGATTGCTCCTACAAAAGTTGTCGGATATATGTACAATCTAATTAAAAGGGCATACATAGACGCATAATTATATGAAATAAAGAGTAAGGGCCACGGTACGTACGAAAACGGGCATATGAACACCATTTTACTAAACTACAAAACAAACAATTTACAAACAATTTTTGTAAATCTTTTCTGTCGAAAACAGTGACCACCGGTAGTTGCCGTGTTGAAAAGTTGGCATCTGATCTGAGTACACTGTTTGCAACATGTTATAGACTCATTTTGCCATACGAAACATATAGTCGGAGTGGTAAAGTAAAAGTGTGCAATCTGGGTCCATGCTTATAAAACTTTTAGTTGAGTCTGAGTTCGTTCTCAAGTTTTTAATTGGTCAGATTTGAGCCTTTGGCTCAAATCTGACCAATCAAAAGCTTGAGAACTCAAATCTGACCAATCAAAAGCTTGAGAACGAATTCAGACTCAACTAAAAAGCTTTATACATGTAAGCATGAACCCATATGTAGCAATTAGAACTAGTACGATAGGTAATATTGAATGGCTTACCATTGTCTATGACCAGTGCCGGTATCCCCGAAATATCAGATTCTCTCTGTATGATTTGTATGGATTTCAATGTAATGATAAAAACACAATTCCAGCGTATTCGGTATAAGTAAACACACACATGTTCAACTCAATTTCAACAGTCAACATTTTGTTATATAAATCCAAGATAAACTTCTTTCTGTATTATGTCTGTTTTTCTTTCTGTATTAAACAATATCCCGCTATTCTCGACTCTGACTCGCCTACAGCTTAGATTCAGATGAGACGTCAAGTAACACGGCGTCTCATCAGGATCCAAACTGTATGACGGACTATCAATAGATTCTGAAAAGTTTTATCTATGGTGAAGTTTTGAAATTTGCACCTATTACAAATTTAAGGAGACATTATATTTTCACAGCGGGGTATAGGTTAAACAAACAAGTTGTGTGATCGCTGTAAGTTACTTGAAATGCTTACTCTCATGCCATAGAAATTAACCACTTTCACAGAACACCATAGTTCCCGTTCAGATACCGTTTCTAGTTCTCAATGTATAGGAACGTCAGCGGATGCTGCCAAAAGTTTTATATTCCCACAGTGCATCTGAAGCACTCCTTACCACAGTCGTATCGAATCAAGCTTATATAATGACTATTTGTCTGGGACATCTCTCTAAAGAACAAAAATGCTGATTTCTTATGCACAGTGAAGACTGTCTACAACAGCTACTTGAAAGAAATCTTGGACTTAACCCTGTCAATGCGGGACACCAGTCACTAGTGTCATTTTCAAACAGTGAAGACCCAGATGACAGGGCTGTTCTAGGATCCTCCCTGAATATTCAGGATGAGCATAACCATTTTGGAATACATGTAGTACATTTGACAATTCAGTGTTGAAGAGTTAATTCGGTTAACACTGTCTCATCAGGTCCCAAGCTGAAATGCTGTTAAAACGACGTAAACCCTATTAATTAACCCTTCGCTTGCTATTCACGTCAATATATGTACCTGTAAATAGTGTAGACCCAGATGAGACAGCTCCTGCATCAGGGTATGCACTATTTACAAGTTGATTGTGCAACCAGTGCACTCCACAGCAGTGATTGCACAGCGAAATACTTGTACACAGTGCAGATATATGTAATTATTGAACAGGGCATGGGTAAAGAAGGAGAAATGTATTTTAAAATTCAGCAAGCGAAGGGTTAAATCTAAACTAACCCCAAGCCGTTTGACAGTCGCTCTAATAGGTTCTCAATAGCTCAGTCGAATCGGTCGTAGTCAAAGCTACATAATATCCAAATGTATGCTATTAGCCCTTCGCTTGCTATTCACGTCAATATACGTACCTGTAAATAGTGAAAACCCAGATGAGACAGCTCCTGCAGGAGCTGTCTCATCAGGGTCTGCACTATTTACAAGTTGATTGTGCAACCAGTGCACTCCACAGCAGTGATTGAACAGCGAAATACGTGTACACAGTGAAGATATATGTAATCATAATACAGGGCATGGGTAAAGAAAGAGAAATGTATTTAAAAATTCAGCAAGCGAAGGGTTAGTATGTTGTACAAGGGGAGGGATGTGTAAAGTTGAAGCAGGGCAGAAGTTTGATACAACACGATAGCTATGCAGAAAGCTCCCAAAGGGACTGTCTGAATAACTTCTTTTCGACACTAAAAGACCTGAAACTAAATATGACCAGTAGCAAACATGTAATACAAGTACACATTTGGGAAGATCTGGGTGATTTTAGGAAGAGTCTCGCCCCTTCCAGACGACTAAATTTTGTATTTTGCAGCTGTACCGCATGTAGGCACATCGTATATTTGTAGGCAGACATACTGACAGTGCCGAAATATACTGCGAAAGCTGCTTTCAATATATTGACTAAATATGGAATCGAACTGTTTCCGTTCAACTCGTCTCGCGCACTATATTAATGTCCATGGTCATAAATAAGATGTATTAAGATGAAATTCATATATCAAAAATACTTCCTTCGTGTGATAAGGATTCTTCTAGTAAGGCGTTAGACATAAAGAACAAAGTATGCCCTTGGTTATGATAACCCGTTCAGACCATTTACTCCATGCTACGCATGTGAACACCTTTTCAGACATAATAGGCCAAGATCATGTAGGATCCGTCCAATCAGGGTATAGATCTGATTCTAAAATGTCTGCTATAGCCAAAACCTGCAATGTTCATAAATTATCATTATATATACTAGTTAATGTCATTATGTAGTGCATGAGTATTCATGAAGCAACTGATTGATTCTTCCGCCACCACCGACAAATCTCTGATAACCTTGGCAAACAGTTTGGATCCGGATGAGACGCCGCGTAACTCCGCGTCTGGTCAAGATCGAACCTGATTGACATACTAGGCGTACAAAAATGAATCTGAACAGACCCAAACTTTAAACCCGAGGAAGACGATCATTTTAGTTGGCATCGAATGGTTAAGCAATCACGTGCTTTTGAAGTCCCGCCTATTTATTCAACGAATGATCGTTATACATACCTACTACTGAATGCCCTCAGCAAACTAATGCATATCCAATTATATACGAGTACATTAACCATTTCCCTCCTTAGGACACCTGTTTACATCTTTGCAAACTGGGCAGATCCAAATGAGACAAATCCTGTATGAGCTGTCTGATCAAGGTCTGCTCTGCTTGCTCATGCGACTATATAGTACTGATTCTAAAGTTTCTGGCTAAATCTACTCCTATTAAGATGCCATTTTACAAATTCGGTCGATGAATATTAATGAAGTGATATACTCTTGCACAATTATTCACGAGGTAAAGGATTAAAGGCAAAATGCGACGGGGAATACGTTTCATAATTTAACCCATTTGCTCCCAGTGGATTCTTCCATGCCTATAAATTGGATTAGTCCATGTTTGATCTAAGGGGTGCATTATGCGCCCTCTGATCAGAGTCTACACTGTTTGTCTATGTCCCATATATGGGATCGTGGGAACAACTGGATTAACATTCGTAAAACGTGTTTGACGTTAAATGAAACTATCTCTAAAGCTTCAACTTTTGTAAGTGTCTGTTTCAAACTTGTTCCTTTATACATTTTATCACGCCTTTGCAAACAGAGCAGACCCAGATCAGACGGCTCATGTAGGGACTGTCTGATCAGGGTCTGTTCTGTTTGCTAATGAAATCATAATTGGTATGACTGCAGTTTCTATCAATAACAAACATTCCGGTGTATATATGACATAAACAATTAGCTAATAGAGATTCATGATTTCTTATATGAATATTCACAGGGAAAGAGGTAAACTTATGTGTACTTAGTGCCATTCAAAGATATTTATACAAACGCTATAGTTCAATACCAGAAAACGTCTAAATGGGCCCTCTGCATTGTGTACTTCACAAAGCATTCGTTGGTGATCACACCAACAACATCTACAAATAAATGTATGTGAAAGCATCCTTAAAATGATATTAGACTAATTCCAAATTAGCATTTGGACGATTGTTCTTAGAAATATGCCTATAGGTTAAAGTAGTTCCACACCAAGCTACCACCAACTCAAATGAGTCTGTGATTAACCATTAAGTGGTTTATTTATAGAGGGCGTAAGTAACTGCACGTTATTTAACCCTTACCTTCATATAAACGCATTTTCACGCATTTGTAAACAGAGAAGCCCAAGATCAGACGGTTCCTATTAGATCACTTTGTAAAATGGCTACAGTGTTCCACCTTCCATATTTCAATATAACTATTTTGTCTATGAATATTCTAAGGGTATTGAAATTCGGAATAAATATAGAACTTGGAAATGGTTAATTACGTTGGTGATTGGGTGTTTGGTTGATTAACGCCAGCGGTTTGTTTGAAATGACTAATGGATATCCGAATAAGTCGGAATCGGATTTATAAATGTAATTTTTAAGGTATTTGTATAAAGCAATTTCTCGCGGATTAAACCTATACTCGGTCATATTATTCGAAACAGTCCCAACAACTCGCAGTGCCGTCATTGTATGATAGTTGACAATCGAGGTAACCACTTTTACCATTTGCATATGTTCGGTCAAGGGTCGAACCCTCGACCTTATGCATTGAATGCAAACTATTCTACAAACTGGGTTTTGCGGGAGTTATAAATGTCTCCGGTGTTTAATCTTTGCAGGCCAAGTAATTGTCGTCTGCAAAACGTGGCATCTGTTCAAATTCTTTGAGTCGATCTTCTGCACGTGCCCTTCAAAATATAGTCAGTATCTCAAACAGTTTTAACCCTTTCCTCCATAGGCTATTTAATTAGACCCAATCTCTTTGAATGAATCTACCGAAAAGGAACATTTACTGGAGAAAAGTAAAATTTTAGAATTTTGTAGTTTGAAACCATTGTGATAAATAGAACATTTGCTCCTATAGGAGCAAATGCTCTATTTATCACAATGGTTTCATAAAGTGATATTTATAGAGGCGTAGAAATGCGTATTTATGGAGGAAAGGGTTAAGCCTGATTAGATACCGAATTACGTCAATCGACGTCTCATTTGCATCCACGCTATTTGTTAATGAGAGTGAAGTTTAACGTCATCAAGTAATGGCTAAATTTTGATCAGGTTAAGGGTAGCATCTAGACCCAGACCAGTGTACAAAGATTTGTACAAAATTAATAGCACCGTCATTATAATTATACTAGCTAACATTTTATGATTTTATATCTGCACAGGAATGATTTTGTATTGGTAGAAACTAACGAGTAGAATATGTTATAGTTCCAAACATGAGTCATTTGGCCTAGGTCTATTCCGTTTGCAAAGGCGAGAAAATTGGTTTAAATGGGGGAATGGTTAAGTAAGTCAGGAGAGAAAATAGCCCATTTAATGTACACTGTAATCGGTTTTGCGAATCAAATGAGCACTTCTGAATGAATGGCGGATAGTAGAAGACAATAGATCAATCCTGAATTAATCCGGTCCCTTATGTTGCCATGGACACTTTCGTCAGGTTAAAGTTTCATCTGATTCGTCTCACACCTTAACAATTTGGTGGACTGTTTTAAGAAATTATTTGATGAGTAACAAACAAGGTTGATCCAGATCTAACACCGAGTCAACCGGTGCCTGTCCTGTGTTCACGTTATTTGCAAGGGTTTGTCATGGCGTCAGTAGCAAATGAAGTGATAAGCGTCTCTCGGCTTAAATTTTCAATTCCAAGATCTCAGACCAAAATCAATCTATCCGTTATCCTGTTGTAGAATTCGATGTTTGCTTAAACTCCGATCTGTAGCAAGACTGATCTACATCGTAGTGAAGCTTTTGAGAACCGGTTACCTGGGTGGCAAACAGCTCTGATCCTGAAGTGATGCCAAGTTACTCGGCGTCTCATTTGGATCCAAGACTTTTCCATTTTGAAGTCAGGTCTTGCGAAGCATGGTGAGGGCAAAGTGGTGAATAATAGGCAGTGGGTCAGAAAGAATTTCAGAAACTATTTAACGTAACTGGTTAATGATAGAGTATTTTGTGAAAATTGAGAGGAATTGAGATGTGTATTGTTTAGCTCCCAAACCTTTGTTGTCATCATGCTTCTTTAATTAAATGTGTTGTGTCATTATTTAATGATCTTTCTGTTTAATCGGTCGTCGCCAAATGTCGTATCTGTCGATTTGAAAGCGATTTAGCGACTACAATGATTATCCAATTTATTTTTTGAGCGAATATTTTAAACTTTATCAATTTTTATCTGTATGATATAGAACCTGTCCTAAGCGGCCATTCATTTATTGAAAAGTAATATTGGAGCGTTCTGCATCGCGTTTGACCAGCATTACAGATCCATTATTTGACTTCTTTTGATGATATCTTAAGGCATGTTCTACTTAACATACTAAACCTTCGCTAAACCGAACCCTTAGTAAAATATACGGTGAAAATTCGATTATTCGAACACTCAAATATGTACCATTATTGATCTTAAAAACAGGCGGCAGCTAAATGCAGGATGAATGTTATGCAGAAAGCTCCTCATGGAGCTTTCAGGATGACTTTCATCCTGTATATAAGCAGCCACCTGCCTACAAAGACATAACTTCATCATTACTAAATTTTCGTAGTATCGAGTATATACTGTAGTTACATGTTAGAACTTTAAAACAGATGGCTGATTATTGAATGGTGTTGAAGTATTGCAGAAAGCTCCAAGAGGAGTGTTCTAGATGTATCCCTACATTAAGCTTTAACCCTTACAGTGCGGGACACGAGTCACTAATGCCATTGCAAACAATATAGACCCAGATGAGAGGCACTGTTTGTCATGTAACACTTTTCTTTAGAAAAATCCCTAAATATTCACCATAGGTTTTACCTGTTTGAATTTTGGAATAGTCCATTTGAAAAGTCAGCGTTGTAAGGGTTAAGCTGCCGCTAGATCACATAACCGATTATGACACTTACAGTAGAACCCGTTTTGGGAGGTTATGAATTAATTGAACACAGGAGTCTTAAAAACAAGTGGTTGCTCAATGCAGGGCAATCGTAAGGCAGACGGCTCCTAAATTATGCTACCACATGCCTTACAGTCACATAATTAGGCCTTTATTTGATGAATGCTTAAGACAGGTTCTACTATATTTGAATACTCGTGATTAGCGAATATTCGTATTAGTGAATATTCCGATAAGCGATGTTATACTGTATGTTCAATAACCGATATGAAGAAGAAAATAATAACAAATTAGGTATTTGCTATTCATACTTGTAAGCAAATAACATTAAATATAGAATTATAATAAATATGCGAACATTACCGAAACAAGATTTTATAGAAATAATAATAAATTAGACATTTGCTATTCATAAAAGCAAATACCATTGAATATAGAAATATAATAAATATGCGAATATTAACGAAAAAAGATTTCATAGAAACAGTACAATATCATCGTTTTGTCTCGCCATGCCGTTAAACCAAAAACAAAGAAAGAATAATTTCTCAGGTCAGGCCCCGAGATTATAAAACCTTTTGTTTGAGTCTGAGATCATTCTCAAGCATCTAATTGGTCCGATTCTGAGCTTGCTCAGAATCTGACCAATCAGATACTTGAGAATGATCTCAGACTCTGAAGTTTTATAACCTTGGGCCCAGAAGACACGTGTCTACGTACTCAATGAGATTTATAAGCTGTACATCATATCAATTTAGTTTTTGGGGGTGAATTTACAGAAGATGCTTTCTTATACCAGATACGTTTTCTACAAACCGATATTATCATGCTCTGTGCCAGACACATGCTTGGTTTATTTGATCACATGGGAACCGAATAACTAGATAATTTACTAAGCAATTTACATCACAGAAACGGCCATTAACACTTTACTTACCAAACAGAGTAGACCCAGATCAGATGTCTCCTATAGGAGCCGTCTGATCATGATCTGCTGGGTTTGGTTATATAAAAATATAGAGACGATTTTTCAATTTCTTCCGTGGACAAATATTCCTGTGTCCATAGGCTATTATAGCAATTAATCTAATTAGTATTCATAATGTCATTATTTCTTCATCATACAATGTATATTCATGGAGTAGAGTGTTAAGGAATCTGCAAACAGTATAAACCTAGACCAAGCAGTTCCTGTATGAGCCACCGTGTAATCAGTGTCTGCTATCTTTGCTTGTTCACTTACTTTTACATGTAATCCCCCCCATATTGACGCGTTTTCACGCATTTGCAAAGAGAGTAGAACCAGATCAGACGGCTCCTATAGGAGCCGTCTAATTAGGGTGTGCTCTCTTTGCTAATGGAATTTAATAGATCTTTCTAAAATGACTACAATAATCCACTTTCGATATTCTATTATTAGTAGTTTGAAATTTGGACTAAACATAGAACAGGGATAGGGTTAAACATGCAGCCAGTGCATATTTATGAGACAGCGTATTCAGATGCATATTGTTTGACATTCTGATACTATTAAGCCAACATAAATTAAACAAATGCACTTTTGACCCTTATCCCGTCGTGCAAATAAGAATAAAGTCTGCTAAAAATTAACCTGGTGTAATTTCGACTATTTCCTTCCTTCTAGCTTCTGACAAACTATTTAAGCGAGTTTAAAACAGCTTAGGTCATGATGAGACGCCGAGTTACTCAACGTCTCATCTGGGCCCAAACTGTGTGCAAATTTGAGTCAGGTGGCAAATAGCGAGAAAAGGGCAGACATAAAAGCAGACAAAATATTTGCACTAGGTGCAATTTTGTTACTAACCATGGTAATCATTATTAGCATGGTTAGTAGCTGTGGTGGAGTGATCATGTTCAGTAGCTCCACGAAACATTCAATTCTTTGCGATGATCCGGAATACTTCAATGCTGACATACATGAATCTGTAATCCATCAGACGTATCTGTTAGCGTGTGCAGTATATTCATCTCGTCAATCTGTGTAACTAATGTAAAAGCCATATGTCTGTCATGGTTCACTAAAAGTGCTTAAGAAAGTAAAATGCTGCTTCGTTAATGTGTAAACTTATTACGAACCATGATGATACGTGTTCAGGTGTGTATTTGCTTCTACGTACAGTATAACCCTTCTAATGCGACCGCTTAATGAATAAATATGGTTGTCTTTATAAGCAGGTGGCTGCTTACTGCAGAATGAAAGTAATGCAAAAAGCTCCTACAGGAGCTTTCTGCATAACTTTCATCCTGCATTAAGCTACCATCTGCCTCTGCTACCCAGAATTATGTCCCTTTTGGTGGTTGCATTAGAGGGGTTTTACTATACACTAAAGTATCGTTAAGGCCGCCACACAATTCAGAAATATCTCAATATTCAAAGCAGGTGGTTGCTTGATGCAAGACAAATATAATTCAGAAAAATCCTAAAACAGCTATCTGCAAATCTTTTGTCCGGCATGAAGCCATCACATGTTTTAAAAAGTCCAGAATTAGACTTATTTTCAGTGGTAATATTAAGTATTGTTTACTGTATATCCCAAAGCTAGGAAGCTTGTGCATTATGCTTGCAGTAAACCTTGATTCCCATGTCTGATGAAACCCAGGAATCTTACAAAATAAGTAATTGCTTAATACAAGGCAATGTTACATGTATGCAGAAAGAATCATGAACTCGTTATATTATCTTTGCAGCGTCATGTAGTTAACTACCAGATATATTTAAAACCAAGGACTTTAATTCCAATGTCATGTGAGACACTCCATGGGAAAGGTTCATTAGGAATGTTGTCATTTTGCACATTGTTCCGTAATGTCCACCAATATAGCTATGGCTTTTTCCGGTAGGTCATCTTGGGTCTACACTGTTTGTAAAACTATAATGCACATTTACTCTTTGAATGACCAACATTCTAGAATTGGGATATCAATGAGGCAAATCAGTGGAACTGTGTGCCATTACAAGGATCCTAGTGCCCTGTTTCCTACTGAAGAACCCTTTATATCTTTGTCAAATAGCTCTTCAAATTAACCATGGCTGCATATTTCAACAACCTGTTTACACGTCCCGTTTGCAGACTTATACATGCCCATTTTAAACCGTTACCCCACGCGTACGCCTTTCAATGTATTTACAAACCCAGTAGACAAAGATCAAACGGCTCCTGTAGGAGCCGTCCGATCAGGGTCTGCTCTGTATGCTAATGGAATTATACAGGTCCGATTCTACGGTTTCTGCCATGGCTAAAATTTCCTGTTGCCATGTGCCATTATAAATATTAACTATTCATGATGTCATTATGACTCACATGAATGTTCATAGCGTAAAGAACCAGCAATCAAACTGATCTAATACACACCGCAAAATTATAGCGTCATATATTGCCGAATAAACAATGCAGCGAAACGTTCACCTCTATCATGCCATTAACATTAATCCTTAACTTCATGAATATCCATGTAAAATGATGACAGCATGCATAATTAAGGTGCATTGTCATAATGGCATAGTTTAGCCATGGCAAAACTGTAAACAAGTTCCCCAAAATTGCTTTAAATAGAGCTGACCCTTATCAGACTGCTTCTGCAGGAGAATGTGGCCCGCTCTGTTTGCAAATGCGTTAATAGGCGAATCTATGGTGTAAAGGGTACTGGTGACTAAGATATTGGTCGCGACATGACAATTCTGAAAGTTTGAGATTAGCATACCTCTGTGATGTCGAGAGCATAAGAAACAGTATAGTGAGCAGACCTAGTTAATAATCCACCTTCGGTTTTGTTAATTACAATGTACAGTAAAACCATTCTGAAGCGAGCACCAATTATAGTTCTACATATGGTTATTGTAATCAGGTGGTAGCTTAATGCATGACGAAAGTAATGCAGAAAGCTCCTGCAACAGTTTTGCGCATCACTTTAGTTCTACCTGCGTAAACCTACTTGCCTTGAACTACACATTTCTTTATTCACCAAGTGGTATTATAGAAAGGTATTCCTTAACCCTTCTCTAGCTGAATTTTAAAATAAATTTCTGCTTCTTTACCCATGCCCTGTTGTATAATTACATATATCTTAATTGTGTACACGTATTTTGCTGTGCAATCACTGCTGTGGAGGCGGATGTCATCAATGCCTTTAACAATACAGCACGTTATTTAGACGACATTTTTAATATTGATAACCCATACTTTGATTCTATGATAACCTCAATTTACCCTAGGGAGCTCAAGCTTAATAAAGCAAATAGTTCTGACATATCTGCAGCCTTTTTAGATTTAAATTTATCTATAAACAATGGAACAATTTCTTCTTGAATTTATGACAAAAGGGATGATTTTAATTTTAAAATAGTTAACTATCCTCATTTGGATGGGGATGTTCCCCGAGCTACATGTTACGGTGTATACATTTCTCAGCTTATTCGTTTTGCTAGAGCTTGTTCCTCTGTTGATGATTTTAACAATCATAACCTTATTATCACTGAAAAACTACTAAAACAGGGCTACAGATATGACAAACTTCGTAAAACATTTTCAAAATTTTACCACCGTAATGTTCTACTCATCAGCAAATACAATTGTAATTTACGTACTTTTCTAAAGTTAGGTATTTCACATCCGGAGTTTTACGGTGATGTCATTTACAAACTTCGAAAAATTATTGGACACACATATTTTGATACTTTGTTTGTCAAACGTATAAAACAATTCATTAAAAAGGGATATGACCCCTCTATATTGCAGCACACTACATGCTTGGTGGTCGACCCCTTTACAGTTGGTCATTATGCTTTCCTCTTTGCTTGTGCGACGACGGAAAAGGCTTAATACTCTATGAAGATTCCCTCTTAAACCCGTTTACGGAGGGAGGAAATTAGATATTTGTATTTTGCCAGTTCTGTCGTACCCCAAATGACTTCTCCACAGCTGCTCTGACCTGAATAGTCATCGATGTCTACGATGTCAAGTTTATTCTTTTTCAAACAAAACAGTTGTGCATGCTTAATATCCACTAGTAATTGTATCTTCTTGCAATTTATCTTTTATTAAATGTCGGTGTAGAAGTGTTTCAAATAGTTTTCCCGTACTTTTAAATTATGACGTCATTTACATGATGACGTCGCTTGTTTACCTCTAACGTTTATTTTCAAATCATTTTCATTTTGGCAGACATCGTTATGCATGTTATGGAGTTGTCTGGAGGGGGAATTTTATTTACATTTTGACTTTGGTGAAAGTGGGATAAGGACGAGGTTGGGTACCCGTAAACCAGGTTTAAGTCCCCCAGTAGCCCCTTTTTTTGGCTGCTGGCCGTTCCAAGGCGGCACTCCTGCTTTCAGCCTACGGTCAATTTTGTTGTTTAATATGCTTAATGTTTAATGTGTTTCGTCTTGATATGCGTCCTGTTATGTTTTGTCTTGTGGCTTTACCGTTTCTTGTTAGATGGTGTTTGGTGCGGTGTCATTTCGTGTGTGGCTCTCCCTGTTTGACTATTTTTCCATATTATAAATAGTGCAGACCCTGATGAACGGAGCTGTCTCATCTGGGTCTTCACTATTTACAGGTAGGTATATTGACGTGAATAGCAAGCGAAGGGTTAACCGTCATAATTTTATGCCAATCAAAGTTAGTTAATAGTACCTGAAAACTGGTTTACTTACATGCAACTGAATACGACAATGCGGGTATAACAATGGGTTGGCACCGGGCATAACACCGAGTTTACTAATTTAGTCCAAGATTCTTCTTTCCCATGCTCCCAAAAATCTGCATGTCTTCATAATCCAATAGAATATATATATATATATATATATATTCTTATAAAATGAAGACACCCTATCACAATTTATTGTATGTATATGTGTTACAGTCTAGTACAACACTGTCTGTACAAAACTCTATATTGAAAATGTGTTGATCGTTAGCTGTGGCATGTAAAAGGTCCATTGACGATGTCACTTTTTCTCACGTTTAACGCGTGAATCCGAACATTGTGACAAGACATCGGTAACCATGAACGCATTTGCACGGATATGTCATTGAGTAGAAAGCGTCCCGTGTACATGTTAAACAGTGAATACGGTGAAAAAAACCTCTAATGCGACCACTTTATGAATAAACATCTCTTTGAAAGAATGTGGTTCTTAATGAAGAATAGAAGTATATATATTCACTATAGACAGGTTCCCTTGTATAAAAAGTCCAGGGTCCATGCTTATAAAGCTTTTAGTTGAGTCTGAGTTTTGTTCTCAAGCTTTTGATTGGTCAAATTTGAGTTCTCAAGCTTTTGATTAGTCAGATTTAAGCCAAAGGCTCAAATCTGACCAATCAAAAACTTGAGAACGAACTCAGACTCAACTAAAAGTTTTATAAGCATGGACGCTGATATCAAATAATCTTGAGTCGTTAGTAATCGTCTACTGAATTGTATGAACTCCATGTTTCTTTAATATTTAAAGATAACCGGCCTCTGTTCAATTAATCCTTTACTCCATGAATATTCATGTTAGAAATAATGGCGTCATGAATGTTAATTAAACCGATTTTTATTATGTTCAATGAACACAAAGTGAACACGATGAACACATGAACTTTTGGCCACGGCAGAAGCTGTAGTACTATATCTATATTACTCCATAAGCAAACAGTCCTCTGATCTGGGTCTGCTTTGTCTACAAAAGCGTTGAAAGGCGTATCTATAGAGTAAAGCTAAGATTTACCGTGATAGTTTTAGGTAACAACTGCTCACATTTTTGAAGACCGTAATGTTGCGATTAATTGTAACTTTGGAAGTAATCGCAACAAGTCGGCCTGTAAATTTGCGAACAGGTGCTGAAACTGTAACGGTTACAGTAAATCGAACGCTTTGCTTACTTGAATCTGTAAACAGTTTGAATACATCAGGGTCAAACCTCTCTCTTATTGGCAAGTACAAATGTAATCTCAAGGTGCTTCTGAGACACAGTATTTCACATCCTGAATTTTATGGTGATGTGATTTACAAACTTCGTAAAATTATTGGACATACCCATTTTCTCACTTTGTTCATCAAATGTATAAAACAATTCATTAAAAAGGGATATGATCCTGTAGTACTACAACATACTGCATGTTTGGTTGTGAACCCTTTTACAGTTGGCAATCACACTGGCCTCTTTGCATGTACGCCGACAAGAAAGGTTTAGTACTCTATGAAGGCGACCTCTTAAATCCAGAAATGGAAGGAGTACGTCGGATATCTGTACTATTTCATTTTTGTCTACAGTTACTCTGTTTGCAGCTCAATCATTGAGTACACTAGCGATAGGTGGATACAGTATGTTCACTTAAATGTTTTTTCGTTATACATGCACTTTACCACTGTATTTGCTGTCGCGGTTGTTGTAGATTAGTCGGAGAGGGGATACATTTATTTACACTGTTTGTCTTTTAGGATGGGGATGGAATAAGTGTGAGGTTGGGCGCCCATAAACCGGTTTAACCCCCAGTGACTTTTGTCACTGACCGTTCCAAGGCGGTACTTCCATCTTCCTCCTATTGTATGTTTGTTTTGTCTTTGTGCGTCTCTTGTTGTTTTTTCTACTTATGTACATTTGCTGTTTCCTTGTGTTGCTGTTCGGGCGAGTGTTTGTTCTGTATGTGGTGTTTCCTGCATGACTCATTTTTGTACTTCTATCACACTGTTACTTGTTCAACTGTGTGTCATACGCTTGAATGCATTGCAAGTGGTTAACTCTTACATGTACAACGCTGAATTGTCAAATGGACTATTCCAAAATTCAAACAGGTCAAGCTGATGATGAATATTTAGGGATGTTTTCGAAAGAAAAGTGCAACATGACAAACAGTGCAGACCCTGATGAGATGGCTCCTATAGGAGCCCTCTCATCTGGGTCTTCACTGTTTGCAAAGGACATTAGTAACTTGTGTCCCGCACTGTAAGGCTTAAAACGTATGACAGTACAGGGTTTGAAAATAGATATCAGTTGTTGTTTATTGTTTTTAGTGCTGTTTTAGCCTGATAAAGGTTGCATCATTGCACATTTAACCGTTTAGATCATGACTATTCGCGACAGCAATAATGTCATTCTTAAAATTATTTGGATTTCTCTTTTTATAATAGCATATGAACACAGGAAAGTTGGGTCATTGTTGAAACTGTAGATTAGGATCTATATTAACCCTTCGCTTGCTATTCACGTCAATATACCTACTTGTAAATAGTGAAGACCCAGATAAGACAGCTCCTATAGGAGCTGTCTCATCAGGGTCTGAACTATTTACAAATTGATTGTGCAACCAGAGCACTCCGCAGCAGTGATCGCACAGCGAAATACTTGTACACAGTGAAGATATATGTAATTATACAAGAGAGCATGGGTAAAGAAGGAGAAATGTATTTTAAAATTCAGCAAGCGAAGGGTTAATCAGAAGTAAACAGAGGAGCCGACTAACCTTGGTCTTCTCTGTTTCGAAATACATTACAACGTGTATCTATGAAACAAAGACTTAAGATCTGGGACCCGTATTTTTTCTGCTAAAATATTTGTTCACGTCAGTTTCGATCCTGATTACTCCATCATGATATGTGAAGCATTAGAAACAAGTTTGCAGATATTTAGGATTGGTTTTAGAATACACTTTGTGGCTGATATGTTCGACGAAACATTAAGACTTGACCCGCTCGACTGTATGTGTCTGAAATACTGTACAGAGCATTGGTCAAGCCGTTTTGTTTATTTATCTTCTAAGTCTAGACGTAAACATTTGCTACAAATGTAACATTAGAACAATGTCTACAAGAACCGTCGACAACAATTTGCAGTATAAACTATATATAAATATAAACCACTCGTATAGAAAGTCGAATTCTGTGACAGAATGAATGTTTTATTTTATCGAAATGACTTAAAGCTTTACTCTATAAATACGCCTTTCTGCGCCTTTGCAAACAGGGTAGAACCAGATCAGACGGCTTCTGTGCCGTCTGATCAGTCAGGATCTGTGTTATTTGTTTACTATAAAATATAGATATGGTTCTACACTTCTGGCCATGGCTAAACAGTCCTGTTTCCTTGTGCTATTATAGCAATTAGTATAATATATAGTCATTATGTCACTATTTCTTACACAAGTAACGAGTTAAGTCTTTAGACGTTTTTAAGGACATAGCTATTATAGAGCATTACAAATATATGCCTTTGCAAATAGGGTAGAAACATATCAGACAATTTCTGTGCCGTTTGATCAGGGTCTGTTCTGTTTGTTTAAGATGAAATATAGATATGGTTCTATATTCCCGGCCATGGCTAAACAGTCTTGTTTCCTTGTGCTATTATACAAATGTAGCAGTTAGTATAATATATATTCATTACGTCATTATTTATTACACGAGTAAAGAGTTAAGTCTTTAGACTTTTTTTTATTACATATATACCATAGGGTATAACAAATTAAAAGATAATGATCAAGTAATGAAAATGGCTGATATAATTGCAAAGGCCACTCGGTAACTACTGCTACACGAACTCTTTAGTATGTATTTGTTGTCTCAGTAACGCTCAGTAACCAGAAGAAACATACAAAACGTTACTGTTTATCTTATTTGCAAGAGTTTTTAAAGTCCTCTCTAAGAAGCAAAATGAAAATAACCCTAGAGACATTAACTCTTTCACTGCTAATGTCGCATCTGTGATTACCTATGCAAACAGTTTGGATCCAGATGAGACGCCGAGTAATTCGGCGTCTCATCAGGATACAAACTGTTTGTTACTGTGACTATGTTTTTGAAACAAAAATTAAAACATGAAAATTGTAACAGACGACAAAATTAGCAGACGACAGAATTTGGTAGCGAAATAACTAACAGCTTGTCTTTGATATCTTAAATTGTCTAATTCGGCATAATAGTTTTACTTCATTTTATATCCATTAATAGAATACAATTCCTAAGAAGTCGCTTTCTTGCAGTGTTCGGACTGGGTTTTTTGTTCGGTTTTCGGTACTGCCATTATTTTAGAGAACATTCTCCTTCACAAAACGTTTCAATGAAATTAAAACAATTTATGACTTAAATACTATCCATGCAATATGTGACAATCAACATTGATATTGATTTTGTTCTATGGATACAATTAAATCTGGCAATGAAGAAAATGTCTGTTTTCTGTGTTACAATCACTTATAGAGATTGTGTCGGTATTAAAGCTTTTAACAGAGGCAATAAAATGAATTATATGATGTTAGGAGATTTCATTTACTACAGTACAGTAAATTCCCTCCAAACCGGACGTTAACATTAGTATCAGAGCCGGTCTTCCAGGCAGGTGGCTGCTTAATGCAGGTTGAAAGTCATGCAGAATGGTCCTTTAGGAACTTCCTGCTAGACTTTCATCCTGCATTAAGCAGCCACCTGTCTGAAAACACTTAATATGTACTCTGTTAAAACACCGCTTTAGAGTTATTTTCCTGTATTTGCCATTACTCAACGATATTTCTATTAACTCTGTCACTACCATGTGGGAACACTCGATCACTTTGTTAACGGTTTGGATCCAGATGGGACGTGGAGGGATACAGTTCAGTCTGCGTATCACCAGGATCCACTTTGATTGTTACTTTGACAATGATTAACGAAATATAAATTGTGAAAACTCTAAAGAACTTTGAAGCATTCGGTAAATAGCAATTTACAAGGCAAGCAGTGAAAGAAGTGCACGTAATGTTAGCATTTATACATGCGTTACTGCTGGTATGCACGTACAATACAATTCTTGTTTCCATTCGTTTAATCTTCAATTCAAGTTCCAATTCGTTAACTCTTGTAGTAATGATGAAGGCAACTGAAGGCATTAACCCGTTTCTTCATACATGTATATACGCCTTTTCGCACATTTGTAGAGTAGACAGAGTAGACCCAGATCCTACAGGAGCCGTCAGATTAGAGTCTGCTCTGTTTGCTAATGGACTTTGATAGTTATGTTTCTTTGCTTTCCAATAGGCTAAAATGTTCCACTCACATTTCATCATTAATGTTTGTCAAATATGGAATAAATATATAATTAGGAAAAGGTTAAAAAAAAAAAAGAGTCTGTGCCATATACATGTACTCCGATTAAATCAGGACATTAACAGTATCTACTAGTGATGTGCCGATTAACCCTTCGCTTGCTATTCACGTCAATATACCTACCTGTAAATAGTGAAGACCCAGATGAGACAGCTCCTGCAGGAGCTGTCTCATCAGGGTCTGCACTATTTACAAGTTGATTGTACAACCAGTGCACTCCACAGCAGTGATTGCACAGCGAAATACTTGTACACAGTGAAGATATATGTAATTATACAACAGGGCATGGGTAAAGAAGGAGACATGTATTTCAAAATTCAGCAAGCGAAGGGTTAATCGCTATACTCGGCGATTACGTTGTGAAGTTTCCGACGTGATAATCGACGAAGTACAGACCGTCGCCCATGAGTTTTGCTATAGACTATACCGATGACAAAGAGTTAAAGTCAGACAATGCCAACCAATTCATTAGGGTTTTGCACACTAGATCTATTTGTCGAATTATGTTAACTGAATAGAATCACTCTGATAATCTAAGATTTAAAAGAGTTTACATGTACCCTTATTAAATGTCTTGCTTTAGACAATAGATAAAATGAAAAATTGACTTCAGATTTGTTTTAAAAAATACTTTCTAACTGACATCTTTCGTCTATAAAACTTCATCCAAAGAACTGTATCTGGATATACATTGATTGAAAACCTATAACCAATACCTGGCCTTATGTTGCTCAAATGAGACCATTCTCAAGCAACCTTGGACTCAGGACTGTATGGGTTAACCATTTGAAAGTGGAATAGTCCGTTACTAAGTACATGCAGAGTTTATTTATTATGAAAGGGTATATTTAGTTAGATGAGTTTAAATGACAAACAGTGAAGACCCTGATCAGAATGATTATCTAGGGGCCCTTAATCTACACGGTTTGCAAACAGCCAAGTAACAATTTATCTAAATAATATTCATTATGCCATTATTTATTTCATTCTATTATTTATATTTATTAATATATTAATACAGTGGAACCTCTTAACCCTTTCTCTGATGAATATTCGTGCAGGAAATAATGCCGTCATGAATATTAATAAGATTATTTTTTATAATGGCAAATAAACACAGGGGTATTTTGGCTCAGGCAGAAGCTGTAGAATCAGATATATATTGCACCATAAGCAAACAGAGCAGACCCTGATCAGACGGCTCCTATAGGAGCCGTCTGATCTGGGTATACTCTGTTTTCAGATTCGTCAAAAGCGCTTACATGAGGGAAAGGGTTAAGCGGTGTATCATTTATTGAATACAGGAGTCTTAAAAAGCAGATAGTTGCTTAATTCAAGGCAAACGTAATGCGGAAAGCCTTTATAGGAAATGTATTTGCATTTCTTAGGCTTGTATTAAGCCACCGCCTGCCTTTTAAACCCATAATTAGAGCTCTTAATGTGTGGCCATTTAAATCAGGTCCTACTAAACGTTTATGAAAGTTATTAGATATATGACATAATTTAGACAAATGATTATTACTAATTCTACTGTATCCAATGTTATGGATATGTTAACTCGTAGCTAATGTATAGGAGAAGGAGTGTGACGATGGAGTGCGTGTGTGCTAGCATGCGTGCGTGTACGTGCGTACATGTGTGTGTTTGGTTCAAAAATATTAAACTAGTATGCTAGTAAATTGACATTGCAGCATGTATTGTCGACGAATTATACAGAGCTGACTTACATATGCAGAATTGTAAAACCTACTTTCGAACGGACGTCATATAAATCCATTCCGATTTATAGCGATAATAAGAAAGCAATATCAATATTGCATGTGATCTGACTTTTAGGCATTCTCTTTCTGTTCACGTCAATATACCTACCTGTAAATAGTGCAGACCCTGATGAGACAGCTCATGTGGGAGCTGTCTCATCAGCGTCTGCACTATTCACTAGTTGTTGTGCAACCAGTACACTCCACACTCCACAGCAGTGATTGCACAGAGAACTATTTGCAGACAGTGAAGATATATAGAGGATCTTACATGAGTGTTCTTGATTAGTGGATTTATTAAATGAGTCTTTTTAAAACGATAAAAACGAGCTTTTGTGATTTTTTTTATCGTTTTAAAAAGACAAATTTAATAAATCCAATAATCATGAACACGAATGCAAGGTTATATTTATAACATAACAAACACAAATGTTTTTTGCAGCCAATATTTCAGCAGTAACGTGGATTGTTATAAATTCTCCTTACATATAGAAATGATGAATGAAAGGTGTTATTAGGTTTTCTAAGTAACTGGAACAAAGTAGGTCCAACATTTCCAACTGTTTTCTTGACTTACTGTGATATCAACAAGGATCTAATTTAGACCTCTCTGGTATTCAATTTAACGGTGATAGTTTATGATAACAAAAACCTACAGAAACACGTCAAAATTAAGTTTGAGTTATAGTTTCGACATACAAACACGTCATTTTATGACGTCACTGTACACATCATGTGTCTGTGTAAAGTGTGCCATTTGCTCATAGTTTAAATGAAGACATACAGTTCGCATACACGTCTGACACTCACTGTCAATGAGATTCAAAATGCGCATTCCGTTCGTTTTGGTATATTAAGCCTTTCATCAGTGTTGTATACACATGGACATGGACATTTCCACCGAGAAAAAAAATCTCGATTCGAATTCAGTGAAAAAGTTTATTGAAATGGACAAAAGATTCAGTAAAATGTGTTGGAACTGGGGGAAGATTTTCGCGATCAGCTGATTTGGAGTATAACATATTTGAAATTTGTTTGTGCTGTGCTGGATTCAGATGACTATAGTTGCCGATTGACGAGATATTTTTATGAGTAGAAATCTGCATAAACAAAAGGACATGTAAATATATTCTGAAAATGGGTGATCCTTTGAACGCAAAAGTAGAAATGCAAAACGAGAAAATTGCAGACTCGGTTTTATTGAGTCTGTTCATGAGTAGTAATTAAAAGTGCAACACTACTCACGCCCCCTAGCACCGGCTTAAGCAGTATTCAATTTTCAATAATAATAACATGAACACGTATGATCCCAAAGGACCAGAAAATATAACAACACTGAGAATGAAGTACGGGGCGACTTTTTACGGCCGCCACACAAGCACTTAACACCTGCTGTTGTGAAGTATATATATTCTGAAAATGGGTGATCCTTTGAACGCAAAAGTAGAAATGCAAAACGAGAAAATTGCAGACTCGGTTTTATTGAGTCTGTTCATGAGTGTGTTAAGCTGTGGAGGCAATTTTTTTTATGTAGAATTGATGGTTTTGGTCAGAGTCTTGCTGGTAGGTCGTTTTTGGCATACATTTTGTAGATATTTACTGACAGCGATTATAATTTGTATTATTTTACCGAAATAAAGACGCAAGTGCCAACAGTCCTTTGCCAGCTATCGTGACTCAATCGTTGACAGGTAGGTCACCGTCCGCCAGATTGTTTGTTTTGACAGCGCGTATGAGTACAGTTAGGTCGTTCGAATATTATTCACTAGTAAATATATGCCCGTGAATATCAAAGTATGTATTATAGTGTTACGTCACGCTGAAACCACGAGTTATGTTATAAATGCAATCATACAACAGGACATGTCTAAAGAAGGAGAAATGTATTTTAAAATTCGGCAAGACAAGGGTTGATGCATCAGTCTATGAATCATTCATTTCTCTGATTAACCCTTCTGCAGATAAGAGCGACTTGACTGACATTTGCGAATAGTGTGGATCTAGTTGTGATACCGAGTAGCTCGGCATCGCATTAGAATAAAATATGTTTGGTACTCGGTCAATAGTTTCTCTTCAAAGTTTGGTTGCACCTAAAGCAGTCAAAAGGCACCAAATCCAAATGGGAGAAGACCCGTGTTTACACCTAGGTTAGGTTCAAACTCTTTAAATATACTACCAATATTGTTGACTGCAATTGAATGTTTTCTTTGTTTTTATTTTTATAAAATGTCAGGACAGAATTCTGTAGTATACAAAACTTGGTAGAATTCGTATCAAACCTTTGAATGTCGAATAATTAAAGTGAAATAGCCCACTGACGTTAAACTGTGGAATCCATTCAATATGAAAGGCTTATATATACGCTGTAGTATTTTGAATGACAAACAATACCGACCATACCCAGAGTATCCGATCTATGTTTACATTGCTTACAGATATAACAGGACAACCTTCTTGTCGACATTTGTTATACACTCTATCGAAATGGCTTATTTGTTAGCTGTAGTTCAGGACACTAAAAGGTAAAAACGGCAGAGCAGGATCACCTTTCTTTCACCATTTCTTTCATTTATTTCCATCCCTTTGTCTATATATTCTTTATAATGTTAAGAATAGTTTATGAATGGATCTGTTAGAAGATAAAGCAAATTAAGCACGATAGGCGTCAAATCCATTACAATCAATCTGGATCAGGAACAGTCGACCAAAACTTAGTTTATTCATTGTTCAGTCCAGTTATCTGCTTTCCGTGTTTGCTATATTTTTCCGACGTCTCCATCTCAATATTGGTAAATATATGCATTAATACATTAATGTTCCACATGCTTGTTAAGGATGGAGTAACTTTGAACACGGTGTGTATTAAATACGACCTTCTGTCCTCAAAGTTTAACAGATCGGTTGTTCCTGGTGAGGAAATGGGATTCAAAATCAATTCGCATTTGTTAGCCGTCATTGTAATGATCTTCAACTTCAACTGCTTTCAGCCAGAAAATCGTTTCCGATTACTAACGTCTGGTGCTTGTCAGAAGACAAGCTGGAAACAGTTACAGCATATCACAAATCAAAAGAAACTACAACGATTACAGATAAAAAGTATGTTTACAGCGGGTATTTCTTTGTTTGTATTGGGGTATTTCGTTGCTGTAACAGTATTTCAGTCATGACTATAACGCCGTCCAGCTAATTGCAGGTGGAGGAAGAACCCATAGTACTCTTTGTACACTTAACAAATTGCTTTGTTTCGAATAGTCGGATAGAACCACCGACATGTCGCAAGCTAGCTGGACGGCTTCCTTGCACGAAAAGTCCAAATGCCCAGACGGGAATTCGAACCACAGTAGTGAGGGACTCAATGCTTGTTTACAGACAGTATGACTCCAATCCAAACGTTTGCAGACTGACACCAAAGTGGATATATGGAGGTAAGCTGTTCAAGAGCCTGCTGATCCTGGAAAAGAAAGACGTTGTATGATAGTTGGTGTTCGAATACAGAATTGAGTGGAAGGAAGCCCTGATAGTTCGATCACTAAAACAAATATCATTATCGGTCTTTAACCCTTTCCCTGTTAAATGTTCATGTGAAAATAATGACATTATACATATTTATTAGTTGTATTTTTTATAATGTAAAATTCTCAGGAAATTATATTTGCTTTGACAAAAACTGTAGAATCATATCTAAATCATGTCAAAAGCAAACACAGCAGATTCAAATCAGGAGACGCCCATGTGAGCCGTCTGGTCTGTGTCCGCTCCGTTTGCAAATGCGTGGAATGCGTTTTTTTGTTTAAAGGATTTGGGTTAAGACAAATTGCAGCTTCATGCAGCGTTAACATCATGCGGAAAGGTAATCTAGGAACCAAGCATTAAGCAGACACTTGCATAAAAAGGCACCATTTCTTCCTTACTACATTCCAAAGGAAGACAGTCCTTCGAAAGCAAAAGAAGCACTGCAAAATGAGAAACTACAGACCCAGTTTTATTCAGTCTGTTAATGAGCAGTTATCAAAAGTGCAACACCCCCACCCAACCAACTTTAAGCGGTATTCAAACGATAACACAGAATGAAGTATGGTACGATTTTGTACGGCCGCCACACAAGCATTTAACTCCTGCTGTACATAAATTCTGAAAGAAAGAGAACCGTTTTACTGTTTTTCGAGTATTTACTATTTGATATCAAGTGCCAATGGTCCACAGTCACAGATACTGTTGGAAGTCTGTAAAACATTATCAGGGAAGCATATATTAATTGTTGTTAGTCACATGAGTGAACAAATACTTGCGTGTCTGGCAAAAAAAGATTACATTCCATTCAAAATAATGACAATTTATTTGAAGTTTGCATTTCTTAATGCTTATTCTGATGTAACGATGACGCCTGCTTATAGTCTAACGTAAACATGTGACCAGGCTACATTTTCAAAGCCCGATATGTTGCAATTGTTAAGTCTGGTTACATCTGGGTAACGTTCAGTTTTATACTCAGGGAGCCAATAGTGCCTACCATGAACCCCCCCCCCCCCCGACTTGTTTTCATGGGTACCAAAATGTTTAGAAAAGTCTCCTGAATCAGAATCGCGACTGTATTCAAGTTTGAATTCTTTTAGGCTATGTGTATGTAACCGTTTCCATGCCCCCCCCCCCCCCCCAAGTTTTCGTAATGATACCCCCAAGTTTTCGTAATGATGACCTACAGCCAGTTTTGTCCTAAACCTACAAAACTGGTACCAAATGAAAGATAAGACATTGTGCTTTTATTTCCAACTGTTTTTTTAATAACCTTATTTGCATACTCATGATTATTAATGAGAACCTTAAAAATAGTAGAAAAAGTATAGAAATAACGTAAACCTTTGATTTCTTTATCCTACAAATATCAGGAAACAACTTCAAATGTAGTTTAACATGATGACGAAACCCCCAGAAAACAAAATATCCAATTTGAGGACAAAAAAATTAACTCTAAGTAACATTTTAACTGTTTCCATGGCAACACCACAGTTTTCGTAATGATGGCCCGTACCTGCAAAATCGTTCATATCACAGCCAGTTTTTGTCCTAAACCTATAAAACTGGTACCAAATTTGAAATAAGACATTGTGCTTTTATTTCCAGCTTGTTGTTTTAAATTACCTTATTTGCACAGTCATGAATAATAATGAGAACATTAAAAATAGTAAAAACAATATAGAAATAACGTAAATAATGTAAACTATTCACTTTTTTACTCTACAAATATCAGAAAACAACTTCAAATGCAGTTTAACATGATGAAAAAATCCTCAGAAAACAAAATATCAAATTTGAGGACCAAAACATTAACTCTAAGTAACATTTTAACTGTTTCCATAGTAACCATTCATTTCACTCTGTTCATACATATTTTGTTAGTCGACCCCCACCTGCAAAAATCCTGCAAAAATCTTCCATAACACAGAAAGTTTTTGTGCTAACTGTATAAAACAGGTATCGAATTAAAGCTAAGACCTTCTGCTTTTCTTTAAAGGCTATACTTGGGAAATACCTGATTTGCATACACATGAATATTAATGAGAATAATTAAAATATAGTAAACAAATACAGAAATAACGTAAATCTCTCAATTTTTATCCTACCAATATCAGAAAACAACTTCAAATGTAGTTTAAATTGATGACAAAATATTCAGAAAGCATAGTATCAAAATTGATAACCAAACAATTAACTGTAAGTAACATTGTTACTGTTTCCATAGTAACCGATCCTTTCACAAATTTTGGAAAATTGACATCTACCTGTAATACCCCGCTAGAGCTCGGTTATTTTTTATGAAAAATGAAATAAATTGTTACAAACATAGATACGAGGCATTGCTTTAATAGTAAATATTACTTTTCTGATATAAACTAATTTGCAGATGTATGAATATCTATGAGAACAGTAAAAGATGTTGAAATTTTCGAAAGACACCAGTCTTTCTCTTATAAAGCAAGCAAAATGCAAAATGGTTAGCTAAAGCTTAAAACGATCATTGAATATCACCAAGATTGTTAGCTAAATAAATTTGGGACAAATTATATAGCACTGATTCGGCTGATTGTGATATATTTTTCCTAGGCAACCATTCTAACCCCATTGTTCATATTACGGAGTGTTTAATTATCTGCAACATACAAAGATATCGCAGTCTACTTTGCCAATAATTATAATTTTTTATGATATGAACATATAGTTGATGTATGAATATTCATGTTTGGTTTACTTTATGCAAATTACCTCATTGGCATCCTCATGAATATTAATTAGTGATAAGAAAACAAAGAGAAACAATATTACAAATAACATGTTTGAAGGTATGGGTCATCATTACGAAAACTGGGGGGTTGCCATGGAAACGGTTAAAATACACAAAGCCTAAAAGAATTTAAACTTGAGTACATTCGCGATTCTGATTCAGGAGACTTTTCTGAACATTTTGGTACCCATGAAAAAAGTCTAGGGGGGGGGGAAAGCATGGTAGGCACTATTGTAACAATGTTACAGTGGGGTTTACGAATAATTACAATCTCGATGAATTTATCTCTTCACTAACATTAGTTGACTGGACAAAAATGTTCAGTGCAAATACTGTTCAAGAATCTCTACATTATTTTAACGAAATGTTTTTATCAGTTTTGAACAAGGTTGCTCCGGTCAAGGAGGTCAGAGTTAAGCAACGTGGTGAACCTTGGTTGACTTCTGACATCCTTGACTTGATCAAACAGAGGGACGAACTACTTTATCAATTCAAAAAGACAAAAAACAAGGATTTTTATGCACAATATTGTTCTGTTAGAAATAAGGTATAAAGGGAAGTGAGTAGAGCAAAGGCAGAGTATATTGAAAATAGTTTAGAAGAAAACAAAAATAATCCAAAACGGTTATGGATCAGCTTAAAATCTTAGGATACAGCAATAAAACAAAGTCTTCACCAAATGTTGTTTTGAATATTGAAAATGAAAATTGTTTTGAACCTCTTAACATAGCGAATCATTTTAATAACGTTTTTACCTCGGTTGCAGCAGATCTAGTGAAGAAACTTCCATCTCCACCTAATATTTTTAGATTTGACTGTGACATTGTAAAACGATTTTATAGCACTAGGAATCCAGATTCTGAAAAGTTTCACTTACGTACTGTTAGCGAGGATTTGTATACAGAGAATTACGAAACCTGGACTGTTAAAAAAGTACGGGACTTGATAATATCCCAGCAAGATTCCTCAAAGACGCTGCATCTTTTTTAAAAATACACATTACATTCTTAGTAAACAGTTCTATTTTAGAAAATGATGTACCAAAAGATCTTAAATCTGCTAAAGTAAAACCTTTATTTAAGAAGAATGACCGGTCAAATGTATCTAATTATAGACCAGTCAGCATTTTATCGACTGTATCTAAGATTTTAGAGAGGGCTGTATATAATCAATTACAAAGATTTTTAGTTAAACATGGACTTTTATATGAATATCAAAGTGGTTTCAGAGGTTGCTACTCTACCGATTCCTGTCTCATTCATTTAACGGACCACATAAGAAAACAAACAGCAAAAGGACTGTTCACATGTATGATTATGTTAGACCTTAAAAAGCGTTTGACACAGTCGACCATGAAATCTTATGTGGGAAACTTAAATGTGTGGGAGTGGAATCTGTGGAGTGGTTCAGATCATATCTGTCAGACAGAACTCAAACTATACATGTCAATAACTCTCAGTCTGAGTATGCAAATGTTACTTGTGGAGTACCCCAAGGAAGCATCCTTGGTCCACTACTCTTTTTATGTTATATAAATGATATGAGTTGTTCCATAAGTGATAAGTGTAAACTTGCTTTGTATGCAGATGACAGTGCAATTCTTTTTTCCCATAAAGATAAAAATGTAATAAGTAATGTTTTATCACATGAATTAGAAAACTGTAGTAAATGGCTCATCGACAATAAGTTATCATTACACCTAGGAAAAACAGAATGTATACTTGTTGGGTCTAAACGTAGACTCAGCAAGGTTGATACTTTTTCAGTTGCAAGTAATGGTCACACCATTGAGTCTCAAACCTCTGTTAAATATCTAGGTTCAACCATTGATAACGATTTATCTGGGATTTCAATTGTAAACTCTATTACAAAAAGGTAGATGCTAGACTTAATTTTTTGTACAGACAAAGGCGTTTTTTAAACCATTCTCTGAGAAAAACTCTTTGTAACTCTCTAATTCAGTGCCATTTCGATTACTCATTTGCATCATGGTACTCCGGGCTTACAAAACAATTAAAGAACAGACTTCAGGTAGCTCAAAATAAAGTTGTTAGATTCATCAACAACTTTAGTCCCAGAGCTTCTTTGAAATCTGACCACTTTATAGAATTAGGCTTTTTAAACATTGAAAAGAGATGTAAACAATTGAAACTGAACCACGTTTACAAAATCTTTAACAATAAGTGTCATCTTCATGATGACTTTCGGAAACTAAGCGACGTTCATTCTTATGGGAACAAACCTAATTTTTATTTCCCACGTGTTAATGGGTTTACTTCTCAAACTTTTTATTACAGTGGCACTTTGGACTGGAGTTCTTTGCCAGAGAATATAAAACTAATGAAGGCAAAATTTGCTTTCAAGAAGATGGTCAAGAAAGCCCTTATGGAAGAACTGAAGGATGAGGAGAACAGTGATTATGTATACTTTTAATTAATATAATGTATGTTTTAATAATCAAATAAGTTTTTAATCTGTGATAGATTGGCAATTGTGATAAATGTATGTCTTATTCCCATTCAAAGTAATATAATCTATATCTAAACATTTGTATTACCGTGAATAATAGGCCTAAAATAAAGTTCTCCATATGTATGTGGAAAGCTCTCATTTTAGATTTATTCCCCTTTTTATTTTAATAATTAACAGACTCAGCAGACCCTGATCAGTAAATTTTAATTTCAATTTACTGTTTTGAGCCTGCTCTGTCTATACATTTTCAAATTCAAATTTCAAACTTTCTCGCTAAATCTATATAGGACCCCGTTGGAAATAAGTAAATAAACTTTACGGGTTATCCTGTGTATGTATAACATGTCTTTTTTATATAAATAACAAGAAGTCGATAACTGTTACGTCAAATTGTATAACTGTAATTGTATTGATGACATATATATACACAAATAAATCTATCTATCTATATTGGCTCCCTGAGTATTATGCAAACGTTCGCAAACTGAATTTTAGCTTTTATTAAAAAGCAATCCGTTCGTACCCAGTATTAAACCAAAGCGTGTTATGATGATATATATGTGATGTATGGGACAACCCAATCAGCGTTACTGTAATTTTATATATGAGAAAATAAAAATAAAGTGATTAGAGTTTCGATCAAGTGAGGTTGAATAAATGTTTTTTAAATCTATCTAATCAGTAACATGTAAATTTTTAATCACCTGTAAAGAGCATGGTTTGCGTGCGTATTGGTAATATGATATAAGTATTTGTAAAACACGCGTATTGACAATTTATTACGTATAAATGACAAGTTTTAATTACTTTATTGCATTATAAGATACTTAATACTAGCTATAAAGTAATAACTTAAAAATGACATGATTTAATTACTTTATCACATTATAAAATACTTAATATTAACTATAAATAACTACATATAAATTACATGATTTAATTACTTTATTACATTGTAAAATACCTAACAGTAATTAGAAAAGACATAAGCATGTTTACATCCACTGACTGAGTTATACAATAATATCTTTTAAGAGGATTATTTATTTATTTATAACTCAAACAATGTAATATACTACAGTAAAACCTCTCTAAACCGGAATTCTAGTAGAGGGTGCTGCTTAATGCAGGCTGAAAATCATGCAGAAGACTCATGGATAAGCTTTCTGCATGACTTTCATCCTGCATTAAGCTGCTACCTGTCTCCAAGACAGATATTTATACGTATGTGGCCGTCCGGTTTAGAGAGGTTTTACTGTATATGATGCACTGTGAGAAAAATGTGGTTGCATTTTCAACGATTGTGGCAATTAACTCGTTCCCTAATGAACGTTTATGCATGAATTGATCACTTTTTGAATGCATGAATTGATCACTTTTTGAATACAGTTGAACTTCAATATACCAATTACTTCGAGATGACAGAAGTTCGAATCATCCGATTGGTTGTCAATGTTTTTCATTGTCTTATATCTCACTAACCACTATAGCTATTGACATGTAATTGGATATACACATTAAACAACATCCATTGCGCACCCAGTCCATGCTGCCCGCAAGCCCAAGGTAAAGGTCAAATGACTTAGGATTTTTACGTGCAGCTAGGCAAGCACCACCACGGGGGCATCGCTGTGACTTACAGACACAATTTTCTAGGTTTTCAGAATGTAACATGTTCAGAGAAGCTTGGCTGGGACAAAGGCCTAATGATTAGATATATATCATTTCATTAAAAACAGAGCATACCCTGATTCTATAGGAGATGTCTAATCTGGGTCTACTCTGTTCACCAAGACGTTAAAGGGCTTTTATATGAGAGAAATTATTCACGCGATATTACTTTCGTTGCGATAGCACCAGTGTTTTAGGCCTTTACTCCATGCCTATTCATATTGAGATGTAATGACATCACGAATATTAAGTACACGGTTGTGCATAAAATTAAAACGTGAATTGTTGACCATAACAGAAACTGCAGAATCAGATCTATCTATATTATTACATATGTAAACAGACCAGACCCTGATCTGGGTATTCTCAGTTTGCGAAGGCGTTAAATGGCGTATTCGTCGAGCAAAAATTATTGACATCGAGTAATTCCATCTATAAACACCTCCTGCATTCAGTTTCAGAGTAAATGTATTTTATATACATTAAATGTCATATTATTTTGAGTTTATTGTAAGTCATGGTAAAATAACTTTACGGTTGTCATATTTAATAATTTACTCTATAAACATACATATTCACACCTTTGAAAACAGAGTACACCAGGGCCTTGTGGATCCTATTGGTGCTGTCCGGTCAGGAGACTCGCTCTCCTCGCTTATGCTGAAAAAAGCATAGATATGATCCTACTGTTTCTGTCATGGCCAACGTTTTTTTGTACACACGCCATTGTAAATAAGTCTCATCAATGCCCATGATGTCACTATCAATGCCCATGATGTCACTATCAATGCCCATGATGTCACTATCAATGCCCATGATGTCACTATCAATGCCCATGATGTCACTATCAATGCCCATGATGTCACTATCAATGCCCATGATGTCACTATCAATGCCCATGATGTCACTATCAATGCCCATGATGTCACTATTAATGATCATTGAGTAAAAGGTTACTTACAACTCGAGTACAGGTATGTGTTGCAGTAGCCATCATGGTAGTAATGGTAATGTACTTTAACCCTTTCGGCGCCAAATTTCTATTTGTCGTCTGCAATTCAATTTTGTCAAACCATTCGGTACAATAAGGAAGTGCGATAAATAAATGCAAATGTCAAGGGAATGAAACACAGATATAGAAATAGTTATTGAGCCAAACAAAGTATTCCCTGATCAGACGCTGCATTGAAAAGGTGACGTCTGATCTGAGACTGCACTAGATGTATTTGTCGTGGTGCATTTAAGCGACATTGGCGGTGAAAGGTTTGAAATATATTTTAAAAAGTCAACAGCGGGTGTATGCCTTTAAATATTAACAGTTTCTTCAAAGGAACTTATATAGCAGTATAATCAGTGATCTAAATATCTAAATTTCCCAAGTATTCGGTCTTCCAATCCCTATCTTCTCCAATGGTGTGTAAGGCTAAAAAACGCAATTTGGCACCATAATTAGACTAAGTTAAACATGGTAGCAAATAGTGACGACCGTGAACAAACAGCTCTTGATCTGGGCATTTACTATTTGCCGAAGTTTGTCTGAAATCTTAGGAAAATGAAATAACAGTACACATTTGGAAACATAAGTCTATGTTCATATTGTGAAGAGACAAAACGCTTCGAACTGACATGCACCTCTCGCTGCAGAAGTGCACCTAGTTAAGTACATCATAAAAACATACTGACAGATACCGGTGCTGAAGATTACTACGAATACTGCCTTCAACATAATGATTGAACAGGAAGTGTTTCCTTGTAAACTCGCTTCACGAATAATTTACACTGTAATGAACACATAATGTTTATGGATGAAATTAATATATCAATATACTTTCAACATGATTGTATTGCATACTCTGGTCAGCAATACGCTTTTTTGTATTCTTTGCGTAGCAATAGAATACAAAGGTGGCGATCCACAGCCGACACTATAGTACACTCGCCTACTTGACAACTGCCATTCCGCATAGCAGTCTAGTGCGATTTATTTACCTCCATTCGATGGATACAAAAGGTGTTTAATAAGATGGCATCCGGAACCAGTCATGGTATACTATTTCTGACATGAAAATGCTTCGTAACATAAGCTTCGGCTTAGTATGTGCAACAAATTCCCCCAAATGTAACAATGTGCAGGAAGGGCGCACGAATATACAAATATCAGCCACGTGACGAAAGCACGTGATCATTATTTGAATGAAAGTATCATCCATGGGCAGTTACTCAATGAATAAAGAAGTGCGCGTCGAATGACGCGACCATCAGTCTTAAAGATCTAAACTGAGACATATGTTTAACCCTTTCCATGTTCTATATTTAGTCCAAATTTCAATACCTACTGAATATTTATGGACAATGGAAGGCGGAATATTGTAGCCATTTTAGAAACTAAAAGAACAGCTATATCCATTTCAATTAGCAAATAGAGCTGACCCTGATCAGACGGCTCCTCTAGGAACCGTCTGATCTGAGTCTTCTCTCTTTTCAAATGCGTGAAAAGGCGTTTATATGCAGGAAAGGGTTAATTCGCACTCAATACAGATTTTATTGTAATGCAAAAATGGATACAGGATACTGGGCGTTAAGAATGCAGGGTCGAATAACATCCTTATAATGTTAATGCTTGTTTTTTGCGACGAACTGCAGTTTCCTTTTTTATTTTGATTTAGTGAAATTATGTTGCAGTGAAAACATCCGACGTTGTTATTGGTTGATATTGGGGGATCCTGTATAATTGATATTGCTCCACACTTTTATAACCAGGTTGTGTCGAAGCATGATTTATACTAATGATATAAATAGAGACATTAAGACCATGCAAAATACAGTAAAGTCTCGCTAATATGACCACATAATGAATCAATATACGAGTCTGCAAAAGCAGATCGTTGCTTAATGAAGGTAAAAAGTAATGCAGAAAGCTCTTATAGGAGATTTCTGCATTACTTTTGGCTTGTAATAAACAAGAACATAGTTTCAGAATTCTGAATTATACTTTTTTTCAGTGTTCGTAGTAGTGAAACTTTACTGTGCCAGAAATATTCTGAAATCGTGCGCCATTTTCATGCAGAGCCATTTCGTCTGAATAATCCAGCCAGATCTAGAAATAAATGAAACGTGACTGCCAATATTTGTACAATAACTTCTAAGCAATTCAATTTATAAGGTACTTACACTCTTCAAACACGACCATTAATGAACATAGCGAAGGAAACATGGTCATTGACTTTTTTTGTACCGAGAACCACTATTTCTTTTATCGTTCGAATTCATGTTTTTACAAAATTTCGGATTTCATCTGATCGAATAGTTTATTGAAGTAAAGAATGCCATGACCCAGTGTTATGCTGGTGAACCCTTTACTCCAGGAATATCCATGTAGAACATAAAAACGTCATATATATTAACCCTTCGCTTGCTATTCACGTCAATATACCTACCTGTAAATAGTGAAGACCCAGATGAGACAGCTCCTGCAGGAGCTGTCTCATCAGGGTCTCCACTATTTACAAGTTGATTGTGCAACCAGTGCACTCCACAGCAGTCATTGCACAGCGGTACACTTGTACACAGTGAAGATATATGTAATTATACAACAGGGCATGGGTAAAGAAGGAGAAATGTGTTTTAAAATTCAGCAAGAGAAGGGTTAATTAGATTACGTTTTATAATGGCATATATCTTGGCCATAGTAGAAGCTGCAGAATGCTATCTAATCTGTTTAATAAGTAAAAAGAGTAGACTCTGATCAGACGGCTGCTATAGGAGCCGTCTAATCTTGGTCTACTTTGTTTACAAAGGCGTAGAAATGCGTATTCATGGAGTAAAGGGTTAAACTACAGTACACACATCGCTGATTCGAACTTGTCGATTACATGTCTATGTAATAAAGTTGAAAATGGAGGTCAGGCAGGACGAGATGCCACACGGAAGCCCACTTCAACGTTTAACATTGGTAATGAAAATGAGGTATATAATATTGTTTGTACACGACATATGATGTCCGTGTTTCTTAAATTGTGTGTAAATGGGTGTGTTGTTTATCGTTCAAGAAACAAAATATTCAGCGAAGTATATTTATGTTGTTATAAATAGTGACGACTGTTTCAATAGCATACCACTACGACTACCGTAGAATAATTATGTCCTAACCCTTCTCTTGCTGAATTTAAGATACATTTCTCATTCTTTATCCATGTCCTGTTTCATAATTACATATATATCTTCACTGTGTACATGTATTTCGCTGTACAATCACTGCTGTGGAGTGCACTGGTTGCACAATCAACTTGTAAATAGTGCAGACCCTGATGAGACATCTCCTGCAGGAGCTGTCTCATCTGGGTCTTCACTATTTACAGGGAGGTGTATTGAGGTGAATAGCAAGCGAAGAGTTAAGCTGCCATTCATTTATTAAACCTGTGAGTCTTAAAAAGCAAATGGTTGCTTAATGCATGTCAATAGTAATGCAGAAATCTCTTCTAGGAGTTATCACCTGCCTTACACTCCATAATTAGAAGTATATATAATGGCCGTTTAACCCTTTACTTCATGAATATTCATGAAAGAAATAATGCCATCATAAATATATTAACTTTTACTATAGCACATGGACAGAAAAAGTTTTGGCCATGGCAGAAACTGCAGATTCATATATATAATATTATATCATAAGCAATTAGAGCAGACCCTGATCAGACGGCAGTCTGTTCAGGGTCTACTCTGTTTGTACATGCATAGAAAGGCGTATATATGGAGTAAAGGGTTAAGACTGCACAATGCAACTTGTCTACAGCAACTATCCAAACCTGGGACTAGTTCTGGGCTTTTCAAACAGGCGGTAGTTTAATGCAGTACGATCGTATTTCAGAAAGTTCCTCTATAAGTTGGCAGCATTACTTTCATCCTGCATTAAGCAACCACTTTCTGTTAAAGACTCCAATATTTATTTATGATATGGATGCAATAGTCAGGTTCCACTGTATCCGCATGTAATCACATGTTAAAAACACTCGTTATCATTTATATGTTTACAGTAAAAACACGTGTGGATAATAAACAAGGTTTAACCATTAGTCGGTTAACCAAACTTTTTCTACACAATCTTTCACCCAATTAATTTTCAAAATTCAATTTCTGATCAGTTTGCTATCAAATCAAATATTTTGGATCCTGATGAGACAGGATAGATAGTCGCTCATCTTCCCACAGTAGGCAAAATGTTGAATAAGATGTGTGAGAAATAAATAATGTTTAATAAAATTGTGTTCCAAGCACGAATGAGGAATTTAAGTACTTGATTTCTTACTTCACACCATAGTTGCAAGCAATTTTATTAAATTAAAAAGACGTTTATTTGAAATAAAAGCTAAAAATCGCGATGACTTGTCAGTTCCAATCACAAATTACACCTAGTTTATTTCACTTGATGTCTTAATACACATTAAACTGTCTAGAGTAATTAACATGCCTGGCTCAATGCCGATTTATTCACGGATGTACGTTTGTCTATAGCTTGACTGAAGCACAGGTTTAGTTGCTGGTTCTCTCAAATACAACATAGTCTGCAGTCGATCTCTTAACCCGTTCCTTCATATTGATGTTTCAGTAAAGGTCACCTTCTGACACCACTGTAATAAATAATGTTTGCTCCATAGACCTGAGCAAATGCTCTATTTATCACAACGGTTTCAAGACTACATGGATCTAAATAGTTCCTTTTTTCTATTACATGTTCATTTTCAGTTGGTTTATTCAAAAAGGTTGTGTCTTAAATAGTCTATGAGGTTTAAAGGTACACACACTAGTATCATGTTAAAAAGTTATTTAATTAAATTATATTCACAAAACGCATACAATGCTAAAACAGTGCCATTACCAATGTAAATATGATTACAAAATGTAATATAAATATAGTATTTGACTCTTTGACCCTTACCTTCATACAAACGCGTTTTCACGAATTGCAAAAAGAGTAGACATAGATTAGACGGCTCCAACATGAGCCATCCGATCAAAGTACATGTAGGAGTCATACAGGAAACACCACATACAAAATACACAACCGTCTGAACAGCACCACGTCCAGAAAGCACAGCAAATGTGCTTATCTATCAAATCACCAAAAGAGACACACAAAGACAAAGCAAACAAACGATAAGGGGGTATGGAAGTGCCACCTTGCAATGGTCAGTGACAATAGTCACTGGTTGTTTAAACCGGTTTAGGGGCGCCCAACCTCACACTTATTCCATCCCCACCCTAAAATGTCTTGATTTGCTTTTGGAATATACACGTATTCTATAGTATGTACCAATACCAAAGTTTCATGTTTTCATATACCATTTTAAAGAATAATCTAATGCATATTTATTATTTCAATATTTCTTTCGTGAATATTCAACAGGGAAATTGTTGTTTTTTGTTTCGGTCGAATACAAAGGGGTGGGATGATTTGACTAAAAAATACAGTACAAAGTCGATAATACGGAAGTTTAGTAATGAAGAATTTTAAATCGTTGTAGGCAGGCTGCTGCTTAATGCAGGGTGAAAGTCATGCAGAAAGCTACTAGAGGAGCTTTCTGCATGACATTCAAACTGCATTAAGCTGTCACCTGTGTTGAATATCAATCATGGTACATGTACGTTTTTGAGTGTTCGATTAATCAAGTATTCACTGTGCATGTTATTCATGCCTGGTTACCTAACTGCGAGAATTCCACCAGATTTTATGGCAGAAACAAAAATCAAAGATTCAACCATTGATATGTGGAATATTATAAAAACATTAAACTTTATATGTCCTTGTAGTAATGGTAATGTTTTGGGATGTTTGGGAGTTTCGTGAATATGTCTTATTAAGTATTTTTTTGCAAAATCAAACTACGATTACTGCCTATAAACGCATTAAACTGTCTAAAACCATTACCATGTTGGGCTTCATGCAGCTTTATCTTACTTTAGCACTCTGAGCAATGGTTGTCTGCAAAATCCGTTCGCTACTTACCTGCAATGCCCATATATTGGCGTTTCTTCAACAAATTAGATCCAGATCAGACGGCTTCTATAGGAACCTTCTGATCGGGTTCTGCTCTGTTTCCTGGTGGAATTTGAAAGGTATGTTTCTTTACCTTCTAAAACTGGCAACAATATTCCACCTTCTATATTTCATTATAACTATTTTGGCCATGAATATGGAAAATATTGAATTATTCGTATTCCCGTTTGAGGTATAAATGAGATAAATCAGTAAACCTTGTGAAAACTAAATGCACCTAAGTGATCCCGCCATGATAATTCGAAAAGGAAGATATTGTGAATTACATGTAAATGTATAACAAGTCGTGTATTTAAAATTGCACTGTATTGATATGTTTTAACAGGACCAAAAAAGGCATATGCTATACCATATATAACTCGATAACTCGAACTCTGAAACGAGTAGTATTTTAATGGATTTTAGGACAGGTGGCAGCTAAATGCAGTCGTGTGTGTTGGGTTGTGTGAAATTCATGCAGAAACTTCCTCTGGTGGCTTTCTGTATGACTTTCATCCTGCATTAAGTAGTCAACTGCTTAAAAGAAATTCAATTCTTCTTTACTCAACAAAAACGAGTTAACGGAATGTATATGTTCATCCCCCAGTCAATTCAATATATATAGCAACCTGTCGAAGCATCAGCCATGTTTTAACAGGTTTTAAGTAGCAAAAGGCTACTGTTGCTTTGGAACGATCTCCATTTTTTTCCAGGATATATTTACTTTACAACAGCATGTGTTAGGTGCTTGTGTGGCGGTCGTAAAAAGTCGCCCCGTACTTCATTCTCAGTGTTGTTATATGTTCTTGTCCTTCGAGATCGTTAATTTTGATGTTATTAGTTTTGAAAATTGAATACTGCTTAATCCGGTGCTAGGGGACGTGAGTAGTTTTACGATTTTAATTACTAACCATGAACAGACTCAATCAAGCCGAGTCTGCAAATTTCTCTTTTTGCATTGCTACTTTGCTTTCGCCGACTTTCTGGATATTATATATTAATGTTCCTGTATATTGTATCAGAGTTGCTTAAGACGAAAATATACAGTAGAACCTGTCTTAAGCGACCATCACAATAAGGTCTGATTATGGGTCTACAGGTGGTAGCTTAATGCAGGTCAAATGTAATGTAGAACGCTCCTTTTTGCATTACTTTTGCTCTGCATTAAGCATCCACCTGCTTATTAAGATGTCGGCGTCCAATCAATTCAAAGTCGCTTTAGACAGGTTTTGCTGTATAAATATTCTGAAATTAATACATCTCATTCATTTTTCATTCTTTCAATTGTCTTCTCATTTTGCCATCTCTGTCGGGTATTTGGGCTGAACATGTTTAACAAACTGCCATCATTCTTATTTCGGAGGTCTCACTTTTAAGCCACAAAACACACACACACGCACGCACGCACGCTCTCTCACGCACGCGCGCGCAGCCTGCGAAGCGAGACCTGACTTGTATACTATACTGCATGTAAACAGCTGTGTAGCAGGATAAGGTCGGTATTTTTTTTATAGTGACACAATTTGTATAGCAGTTTGTGGGCTATCATCTAAAAGCAGATGAATTGACATAATCTTATAAGTCGATGAACACTCCTGTTGTGTATAAAACATAACCTAAGTAATACAGTAAAATATCACAAATGCTACCACATAATTTATTAACACAGAAGTCTAAAGAGCAGGTGAGTGCTCAACGGAGGCAAACCGTAATACAGAAAGTTTTTTATAGGATCTTTGCATCATGTTTGTCCTGTCTTAAGCTACCGACTGTTTTAAAAATTCTGAAATATACTTCTTTTGAGAAGTTGTGTTAGCGAGAGTGTATTGAAGTGGTAATGCTTTAGTTTCGAATTGTTACCAATACTTGTAGGTGCAACCTTTTGTCGAACGCACGGTTACATGTACTATCATAATTATAATCATAATTATATTCGACTTTAAAGCGGGATGGGCTTGCCAGACTTATGTATTACTTTTTTGTGTCATGCCATTAATGGCTTTCCTGCATTTGCTCTGAATTCAACAAATTCAGTGAGTACATATTTGACGGATTTCACAATTGTGTGCGGGTGTACGCGTGTGTGTGTGTTTCTGTCTGTCTGTATGCCAGCCTGTCCATCTGTGTTTGTGCTTGTGTCTGTGTCTGTGTCTGTATATGTGTATGTGTCTGTGTCTATCTGTATGTCTGTGTCTATGTTTATCTGTTTGTCTCTGTCTGTGTGTATATGTCTCTGTGTGTGTGTGTGTGTGTGTCTGTGTGTGTTTGTGTATGTCTGTCTGACTGTCTGTGTATGTGTGTGTCTGTGTCTGTATGTGGGGGTATTGGTTACGCGTGAATTTAATTATTTGGTTACGATAATGTTACTAATAAGTATGGGCGTTATCCTCTACTGAACCGGTGGTTAGTTACTGAGACTGTCTTCTAATGCGAGACTCCGTCTGACTTAATTTTTTAAGAAAAAAACATTGTTCGAACGGAAGACGGTTTTGGATCTTTCTGAGGCGCCGAGTTCCTGGATCTAAGCTGTTTATCAATGCAAGTCAAGATATGTTTATCGTGAAAAGGTCAAAATTTCCAAGTATATCGAATCGAGATGAGACACGAATAACCCGGAGCATCATCAGGATCCACACTGTTTGACACTCGGTCAACAAAGTATAGGAAATAAACGAATAGGAAATAAGTATCTATAACGATCGGAGAGAGAGTATGGGCCGACTTACTTTTTGTTCTGCTGGATAATGGCTACCACTGGTCTAGGTAACTGGATAATACAGATAGACCTTAATCCCTTAGGAAATGGTTCAGTAGAAATACAATTTATCCAAGAATCCAGTTAAAGTATGTTCAATCGTTGTCTTAGTTGAAAAGGTTTTTAATCCATTTGCTCCCAAGATCCCTTATATGGGACGTAGGCAAACAGTGTAGACTCTGATCTGACGCCACATAATGCGGCGTCTGATCAGAGTCTACACTGTTTGCTGATAGGAATTGCAATATAAACAAAACGCAATTGAAAATTGCGGTCATACACCCATTAGATAAAAAATGGACTAATCCAATATATAAACATGTAAGAATCCACTGGGAGCAAATGGGTTAAGGTTTTCCAAAGGACGTTCCAAAGATTCATAATTATGTTTACCTTAACCCAAGCATGCCTTTGTCGTAGCAAACGGTTCAGGCATATATCAGGCAGATCATGTTGGAGAACGTGGTATGTTTTCGTTTTGGCCAAATGCAGTTGACTTGTACATTTTCATCGTTTCCCAATTGTCTTTTAAGAGATAAATATGTACTTTGTAACCATTTACTAAATTTGCAAACATAGTAGACCTATATCATACAGCACCTGTTGGAGCTGTCTGATCCGGGACTGTTGTGTTTGCACATACAGTAGACCCTATCTGGAGCGGCCATTAAAATAAGTCTTAATATGGATTCTGAAACAGATGGTAGCTTGATACAGTACACAGGTGATATAGGAACCTTCTGTATCACTTGTAACCTGCATAAAGAAAAAACCCTGCTTTTAATGCTCCTATGTTCAATAAATAAATAACCTCTTAACCAATTACCTCATAGGCTATTTATAGATACAACATATTTGAATAAACCTACCGAAAAGGACCCTTAACCTCAGAAAAGGAAACTTTTTGAATTTTGTAGTTTGAAACCATTTTTGAAGTTTGTAGTTTGAAACCATTGTGATAAATATAGCATTTGCTCCTATAGGAGCAAATGCTCTATTTATCACAATGGTTTCACAAAGTGACTTTTACAGGGTCGCCGAAAGTCGTCAATATCAGGGAATGGGTTCAGACAGGTACTACTGTATAATGGTATAGATCTGATTCTAAAGTTTTTTGTCATGACCAAAGTCTACCTTGTTCATAAACCACTATATAGATTCAATTACTTGAAATGGTCTTATTGTTTCCCAATGGTCTTTCCCAGCATGCTTTGGCAATTACAAACCTTCATCCCGTTATTTTAGTTGCATATGCAAACAGTTTGACTCCAGATGAGACGCCAAGTAACTTAGCGTCTCATCCAGATCCAAACTGCTGAATGCTTAGCCAATAGTTTCTCAAAGGCTTGCTTATGGATCTAATTGAAAGTAGTCCAAAAGGAACATACATTTTGTATACAAAATTGAGCAGGCACGTGCTTTGTACAGCGGGAGAAAGGTTTATATTATAATGTGCACACTATCCACTGAGTCAGTTTATCGATTATATATTTTCATATACAGTAAAGCTTCACTATAACGGCCACTAAATTGTGTTAATTAGTTGGTATTTGAGGCAGGTGGCTGCTTAAAGAAAGGTGAAAGTAAAACAGAACGCTCCTATAGGAGCGTTCTGTTTTACTTTCACCTTGCTTTAAGCTGCCACCAGCCTTTAACAAAAAATATTTTATGTAATTAGTGGCCGTTATAGAGAGGTTTTACTGTACTTGTGATGTAATCCACACGAAATCATATTCGACAGTTGCGAACAGGAATACCAAACTTCTTTTTCAAGTTTATCGTTTGAGTGGATGCTATTTGATTTTGAATATTGCCCGCAATATTTAAGTCTATAAATAACGCTTTTGTTTTTCACATGTCTCATAACTATTGAAATAATATTGTTGTTTGGGTCATTTTATGAAGATTTCTTAAACAACCAATATGGCGAACACATACAGAAATTAATCAAAACACTTCGGGGAACAAATTGGAATACTACTGAATAGTTACGACGTATATGAACATACAGTTGAACCTGCTTTAAACGGCCATCACGATAGGTCTAATTCAGGATATGTGAGGCAAGTGGTAGCTTAATGCAGGTTAAAGGATACCAGATAACTTTCTGCATTACTTTTGACCAACATTAAGCAACCACCTGCTTTCTAAGACTCCTAAGTTCAATAATTGAATGACCGCTTATGACAGATTTTACTGTATAACGCACACGAACTTTGTCGAAAACGCAGGCCAAAAACGTCAACGACATCGATACCTTAACATGATTATTTTGCAATTTTAAGTGATTATTCGTAAGTAATTTCCAGACCGTACTACGTGTTAGTAAGTGTACGACATTTTTATATTTGTAGACTTCTAAAACACGTCATATGTAGACACACTGCCTTATGATGTATTTTTTCAGCACATTCAACTTGCAGTTGAAACTGTTTATATCCTGCTTGTGTGCAAGAAAGGAGTGTGATTACCTGGGGGGAATTTAAGTTTTTTAACAAAACGTTCATGTGTTCATTATTTCTGCTTACCTACCTATTTACTCACTCACTCACTCACCCACACATTCACTCACTCACTCACTTAATCAATCAATCAATCACTCAATCAATCACTCACAGACACACCCACCTATCGTCGCATTGGCAAGAGAGAAACAATCATAGCGTCCATTCCTTCTATCTGTTGGGGACGGATGAGTGATTACCCATATATGCAAACAGTTTGGATCCAGAGGAGACGCCTAGCAATCCATCGTCGCATCCAGATCCAAACTGTTTGCCCCTTTGTCCATGTTGCTGAAAATTGAAATAAAAGAGAAATTAAATATGAGAAATGAAGTCGGTGATACATGTATGTTCTACAAACAAAAGCGTGCCAAGCAGACTAAAGGTTAATGCCGTCCAACGGTATGCTTACTATTATAATTGATAGTTACTCAACTGTTTCCTTTTGTTTGTATTTGTTATAAACTGTCACTGGTACTGGAATATGGTATGGTACTTTGTATATTAAAGTATATAACGTCTGTATACGTGATTGGGAAGGGTAACCACCCTTTATCCGCTGAGTGATTAAAACACTGGCCCCACATTAAATATTAATTAAAAGAAATATTACAATTTATCATTGAAGTAGATCCTGTACTTTAAGGCTTAAGGCAAACGCATACAAACGCATTTCATTCATGGTGCCGTATTAAGCTAGTAGCCCTTATCAGCTATCAGGAACCTAACCCAAAGATTATAAAACTTCTGAGTCTGAGATCATTCTCAAGTATCTGATTGGTCAGATTCTGAGCAAGCTCAGAATCTGACCAATCATATGCTTGAGAAGGATCTCAGACTTGCAAAAGGTTTTATAACCTCGTAACCAGATGAGACACCATATATGTCACCGAGCGAGTAAGTCACTGAGTAAGTAGCCGAGCAAGCCACAGAGTATGTCATCGAGTAAGTCACCGAGTAAGTCACCGAATAAGTCACGGAGTAAATCATCGGGCAAGTCACCAAGCAAGTCACCGAGTAAGTCATTGAGTAAGTCATCGAGTAAGTCATTGAGTAAGTCACCGAGTAAGTCGGCATTTTATCAGGATCCATGTTGTTTGTCACTCAGTCAATACTTTTCAAAACGTTTGGTCGAACCGGAAGAAACCATCATTGCACCAAATCCACATGATTTGTAGACGCCTGCCTTTCCGAATAATACTATAATAAGAAGTTGCACAGCAGTTTATCACTGTTGATAATTATGACAAACAGTGTATATTCCCCCAGGAGCCCTTTGATTTAGATTTACACGGTTTGCAAATGTCTTAGATTCTCGGTTCCCATAAATAACATTTTCCTTCATATAAACGCCTTTACGCGCATTTGCAAACCGAGTAGACCAAGATCAGACGGCTCCTATAGGAGCCGTCTGATCAGGGTCTGCTATGACTGCTTATGGAAAATTATAGATCTGATTATACAGTTTCCATAAAAATGATTTTTTCACATTTTATTTATTCTGTGCATGAATGTTCACGAGGTGAAGAATTGTTTGGTAGTTGTGAAACACGGAACGGGTTATGTGTTAACAAAATATGATCATGGCATAATGCAATATCAGCTACATGTACGGAGGTGTGTGAAATGTGTCTACCGAGATTTCCTCTATGGTGATCAGGATAATTGACTTTGATTTATGATACGGTTATATCATATTGAGTGTATTAAAAGCACTAATAAAGCACATTTATTCTGCATTAAGTATACATAAATCCAATTAACATAAAACATTAATGCTTTTAGTATTGCAACAAATGAAACAATAAATTTCAAAGGAGCGTTTTGTTGTATCCTTAACTAATTATGAACATAATAAAAGTAGATTTGTTTGTTGCTTTTCTGGTGTTATTTTTTATGTTTGTTTCGGAGTTCAAAACCCTTTCGACTGCTAAACAAATTGTTAATAATAGTTTGTTTGACGTCAAACAACTACAGATATATCTGATTAATATACAAAGTGGACATTATAAGCATCTACATTAAGCATATCGCAATGAGATGATATATTAGCGTATTTAAACCACATATCCTCAGTGTACTTGTCCGAATAAAGAGTATGAACCAATATCATTTTCATGTAAATGGAGAGTTTCTCTAAGAAGTGTGTTGTTCTTGTGACCTTTGAACTAATGTGTTTACCCATTTTCAGGCCCAAACGTTTTCACACTAATCATTGATGTACATGTATTGAAATGTGTATATGCATCATCATCGATAGCAAAATAATGATCTTCAGACATGACACTATATAGGTATAATGTCATATCTAAATCTTTATATAACAGAAAAGTGTTTGACTCCTTTAAAGAGACCCAGATAAGCCAGCTCCTGTAGGAGATGTCTAAACAGGAACCCATTCCTTTGCCTATGGAACCTTACATTAAACATCAATCCGTAGAGTTTGTGTCAAGGTCATACTTTATCCTGTTCATATGACAATAAATGAAAACACTATTATCGATATTCTTGAAGCTATATATGCTTTCATAAACAGAACTACAGATAAAGGTGCGCACTCAAATGCTAAAATCGTCATTTCTCCATATTTAATAAATACTAATGAGGTATCGGGTTAACTATCAAGCCATGGAACAAAGGTTATTGGACCATATACATAATGCTGACTTGTACATACATTAATTGTTTATTGTTATATTTTGCACTGAACACGTTCAACTGATACATACAGCAGGACTTGTGTTACGCGGACATCAACAAGAGGTCTTAGTTGTTGGTCTTTAAGGCAGGGGATAGCTTAATGAAGGTAAACGTAATCTAGAAAACTCATTTTGGTCTGCATTAAGCAACCGTCTGTTGTAAGACTCGTATGTTCAATAAAAGAATGACCGCTTCAGACATGTTCTACTCTATGCCCATATCACAGTTTAATATACAACTAAAGCCATCTTAAACTACATTAAAGGAATATAGTGGGTCGTTCTCTGGCGACCGGTGGCCTCCACACATCTGCACGTACCTTTTAGACAACTGGCAATAATGCTTCAGTTGAGTGGTTGACGTAGAACAGTTATTGTGTGAGTACATTCCGTTCAATATCAGCTATTAATTATCATGCAATTTACAAGACAGTGACTGTTGGAATATCGATTTAAGAAACGAACTATTAAAGCTTTTCCTATTTTATATCTATCTAAGACATAATGGTCTATTTAACATGTATTAGCTGGCGTTTATAATTGTATATGAACATAGGGTGTTGTTGCCATGGCCGAAACTGCAGAATCAAATATACAGTAAAACCTCTCTGTAACGGCCACTAAATTATGTCAATTAGTTGGTATATTAGGGCAGGTGGCTGCTCAAAGCAAGATGAAAGTAAAACAGAACGCTCCTATAGGAGCGTTCTGTTTTACTTTCACCTTGCTTTAAGCAACCACCTGCCTTTAACACAAAATAGTTGATGTAATTTAGTGGATGTTATAGAGAGGTTTTATTGTATATGGTTTCCTAGACAATCAGAACAGACCCTGATCAGACGGCTCCAAAAGAAGTTTCTGACCATGATCTGCCCTGTTTTGTCAAAAGGGGCCTCAGTTCAAGCAATGGTTAAGGAAAATGTCTTGAAGTATTCTTTCTGTGATTTGCACATTAATTATTATCCCATGCACTGGCTTCGATATATGAAGTACGATTATGTCTATTATTTCTATTTTCGTGAAAGAGTAGTTCATTATCACTAGCCATTGCCAATGTGAGGTTTTGTATGTAGTTTTCAATTGCTTTATGTCAAAATACCTATCCTGATGATAAAGATGATGTCTGCTAAACTCCATTGTAGGTCTAACAGTACAACGCCGACAGTTGGAGCACTAAAACAAGTATTATTTTCGGTATTTAAGACAAATTGCAGCTTAATACAGGGTTACAGTCATACATGACTTCCAACCTACACTAAGCAACCACCAGCCTAATAAGCCACAAATTCGTCATTACTAATATTTCGAAGTATTGAGTTTTACTGAACTTTGGATTCGATCAAGCTTTTTAGAAACTATTGACTGACAATTAAGCAGCAGAGGCCCCTGGTGAGAAGCGATTTGCTCAGAATCGTATCCTGAAACCACGCTGTCATGTCGGCCTAGCATGATAATGATGTATCCATTTACCCCATAAATACGCCTTTCTATGCCCTTGTAAACAGAGTAGACCCAGAGTAGATCCTGTAGGAGCCGTCTGATCATAGTTTGATCTGTTTGCTTATGATGTAATATAGATGATTCTATAGTTTCTGCAGGAACCAAAATTCCCTGTGCCCATGTGCTATTTAAAGAAATTCATGTTATTAATATTTCTGACGTCATTTTTTCTTACATGAATATTCATGGAAGAACGGGTTAAATACCTTCATATGATAGGATTTAAGAAGCAGCGAAAATCTAGGATAAAATTACATGTTCAGGCATTTAGTGAACTTTACAATCGAATCACGTCTATCATTAATGCCGTGTGATTCAAAGGAACTCTGTCCGTGTGCTTGAGAGGACATTAAGGGCACAATTAATGCCTTTCTGAAATATTGCTCACTCGTGTCGCTGCAAGACCACGAACCTGAACAAAACGCTACCGCGCAACGATGTGACTCTGGCGAGGGTGCATAGACGTAATAGGGGAATTGTATTCGCTAAACTTTTTCCGGTTTAGAGAGCTTTTACTGTGTGACTTTCACCCTGCATTAAGCTGCCACCTGTCTCCAATACCGATATTTATACCAAATTTAACGTCCGATTTAGAGGGAATTTATTGTAGATTTAATTTTACAGTTTCTTTAATGGCCAATACTTGATATGGTATTATTATGGTATTGTATTCATATGGTATTATGAAAAAACATCCATTTAATAATCATGCTGTCTGTACATGTTACATCAATATTTACGAAGGAAAGGGTTAAAATCTAAATAATACAACCAGTCGTTCGGTTTCATTCGATTGCATCTAGAGAGAATAACTATCACAAGGCAAAGTGAAAGCTGGTACTTCAAGTAATAAAGACAAATGATAGTCTACAAGAATCACTACCCGGTAATTGAACATGATTTGTTTATTACTAGAATATCCAGGCTAGATATAACTCAATATGGTCTGGTGGTCAAATAGTTCAAATTCCTACGGTAATGTGATTAAGGGACATATCAGTGGGAGAAGGTCAATCTCGGTCATCCAAATCCCCCGTTTTCTGCATTTTATGATTAGATCCAGACAGCTTTATTAGCATGTCAATAACGATGCAATCAAATTAATGTTTATGTTAGGAGATAACTCTGCTGTATACTCAAGAGAGTAATATAAAGATGGAAATTACGTTTCTTACTCAATTGGAACGTCCCTTCAAATAAGGGTTTGCATTAATGTTAGCTTTTGCCGTGGCGATTGTGAACCAATATGGACATTGAAAAGCTGATGGCACCAACTTATTATTGCACTACATTGATCCGATCATTCACATCGAAACATTATCAACTCTGATTGAGAAGCCAGTGTCTACCTATATATTTGCTTAGCTAGATAAATGCGAATGTATGGTTAATATGTACGAGCAAGCTACATGCGAACGTATGGTTAATACATGTATATACGAGTTGGCTATATACGAACGTATGGTAAATCTGTACGTGCTAGTTAAAGCGAACGTATGGTAAATCTGTACGTGTTAGTTAAAGCGAAAGTGTGGTTAATCTGTAGCGTGCTGGTTACATTTGTCGACAGAAAATATTCTTCGTTAAAAAATCCTCTGGGACTGTTAGAGTACTGTAGATCTACTGAAGAATCTACCTAAAATCTACTCTGATCGAACAAAGAAAGTGCACGAGAAACGCCACTATTAAATTCATGAAGCTTGGGTTGTGTAAGTGTTTAAAATAGGAAATTCATCTTTGATGTATAAAATCAATTTTACAACCCCATACTACTTTCACATCTCTGCAAACTTGTATTTTAAAATTGGACTCTGTCTAGCCACTCATTAACACTTGGCTCTCGTATATATTCCCGTTTTCGAAAGAATAAAAACATAAAAGAAATTAACGTTCGGTTTAGTCAATGCCCGTTTGTTCACGAGTTTACTACGCTCGTACTGTGTATACCGACGGAAGCAATAAAACAGTAAAGTGAATGTTTGAAAATCAAAAAGTAAAATTATTAATTCAGCCCAATGTGCAACTGACAACTGGTTCGTGATACATGGGTTGTTGCTGTCTGGAACACGTATTTCGTTTTAGCATAACGTTTTGAGTGTAAACATGTTACACTCAATACGTTATGTTTAAACGAAGCACAAATAAATGATATTAACAATTCTGCCGTTTTTAAGCGAAAATGACAGTTGCGTTTAGATTCCTTATGTACTATGCAATATAAATGAGTCATCTGGGTCCATGCTAATAAAGCTTTTAGTTGAGTCTGAGTTTCGTTCTCAGGCTTTTGATTGGTCAGATTTGAGTTCTCAAGCTTTTGATTGGTCAGATTTGAGCCAAAGGCTCAAATCTGACCAATCAAATGCTTGAGAACGTTCTCAGACTCAACTAAAAGATTTATAAGCAGGGACCCAGGAAAAGGTTATAAACTGATGTCATGTAGCAAACGGGCTGTTTATGCTTTCAGAGCCTCGGTTATATATTGACTTAAATCATACTAACTATATTCTGAGGGTACTATGTTTTTGTATAATGTCTGAGTATTGGAGAATAATATTAATATTCAGTATTCCTTTTTGCTTAAATGAACTCGTAACAAACTCAAAGACCCGTTTCTCTTTCATTATACAAATGTAGAAATAAAGTAAACTCTCGTTTATCAAAGAAGAATTGAGACGTTTTAACCTTTTACATCATGAACATTCCTTTGAAAGATAATGTATGAATTGATATTAGTAAGCTGAAGTTTTATAATGGCATATGAACAAGGACACTTTTGACCATAGCAAAACTGTAGCATCAGACCTATATATTTCCATATGCAAGCCGAGTAGATAATAATGAGATGTCTGCTAGAGGAGCTGTCTGATATTGGTCTACAAAAAGGCATAACATGCATATTTATGGAGTAAGGGTTAAGCCATGTGGCTGCTAAATGCAAGGTGAAAGTCGCGCAGAAATAGGAGCTTTCGGCACGACTGTCAACAACATTAAGCTGCCGCCTGTCTTAAAGACCGATACTGAACCATAATATTCCGTGTTCGGATTAGCTGTTTGTTTGTTATATAACAAGTGTTCGGGTTAGTATTTTCGGGTTAGTAGTTTGTTTTGTTATATAACACGTGTTCGGGTTAGTACTTTCGGGTTAGTAGTTGTTTTGTTATATAACACGTGTTCGGGTTAGTACTTTCGGGTTAGTAGTTGTTTTGTTATATAACACGTATTCGGGTTAGTACTTTCGGGTTAGTAGTTGTTTTGTTATATAACACGTGTTCGGGTTAGTACTTTCGGGTTAGTAGTTGTTTTGTTATATAACACGTGTTCAGGTTAGTACTTTCGGGTTAGTAGTTTGCTTGTTCTTTAGCAAGTGTTCGAGTTAGTACTTTCGGGTTAGTAGTTGTTTTGTTATATAACAAGTGTTCGGGTTAGTACTTTCGGGTTAGTAGTTGTGTTGTTATATAACAAGTGTTCGGGTTAGTACTTTCGGGTTAGTAGTTGTTTTGTTATATAACAAGTGTTCGGATTAGTACTTTCGGGTTAGTAGTGTGTTTGTTATATAACAAGTGTTCGGGTTAGTACTTTCGGGTTAGTAGTTTGTTTGTTATATAACACGTGTTCGGGTTAGTACTTTCGAGTTAGTAGTGTGTTTGTTTTATAGCAAGTGTTCGGATTAGTACTTTCGGGTTAGTAGTGTGTTTGTTTTATAGCAAGTGTTCGGATTAGTACTTTCGGGTTAGTAGTTTGTTTGTTCTTTAGCAAGTGTTCGGGTTAGTACTTTCCGGTTAGTAGTTGTTTTGTTATATAAAACGTGTTCGGGTTAGTACTTTCGGGTTAGTAGTGTGTTTGTTATATAACAAGTGTTCGGGTTAGTACTTTCGGGTTAGCATTGTGTTTGTTTGTTATATAGCAAGTGTTCGGGTTAGTACTTTCGGGTTAGCATTGTGTTTGTTTGTTATATAGTAAATGTTCGGGTTAGTACTTTCGGGTTAGCATTGTGTTTGTTTGTTATATAGCAAGTGTTCGGGTTAGTACCTTTGGGTTAGCATTGTGTTTGTTTGTTATATAGCAAGTGTTCGGGTTAGTACTTTCGGGTTAGCATTGTGTTTGTTTGTTATATAGCAAGTGTTCGGGTTAGTACTTTCGGGTTAGCATCGTGTTTGTTTGCTATATAGCAAGTGTTCGGGTTAGTACTTTCGGGTTAGCATTGTGTTTGTTTGTTATATAGTAAATGTTCGGGTTAGTACTTTCGGGTTAGCATTGTGTTTGTTTGTTATATAGCAAGTGTTCGGGTTAGTACTTTCGGGTTAGCATTGTGTTTGTTTGCTATATAGCAAGTGTTCGGGTCAGTACTTTCGGGTTAGCATTGTGTTTGTTTGTTATATAGCAATTGTTTGGGTTAGTACCTTTGGGTTAGCATTGTGTTTGTTTGTTATATAGAGCAAGTGTTCGGGTTAGTACTTTCGGGTTAGCATTGTGTTTGTTTGTTATATAGCAAGTGGTCGGGTTAGTACTTTCGGGTTAGCATTGTGTTTGTTTTTTTATATAGCAAGTGTTTGGGTTAGTACTTTCCGGTTAGTATTGTGTTTGTTTGTTATATAGCAAGTGTTCGGGTTAGTACTTTCGGGTTAGCATTGTGTTTGTTTGTTATATAGTAAATGTTCGGGTTAGTACTTTCGGGTTAGCTTTGTGTTTGTTTGTTATATAGCAAGTGTTCGGGTTAGTACTTTCGGGTTAGCATTGTGTTTGTTTGTTATATAGCAAGTGTTCGGGTTAGTACTTTCCGGTTAGCATTGTGTTTGTTTGTTATATAGTAAATGTTCGGGTTAGTACTTTCGGGTTAGCATTGTGTTTGTTTGTTATATAGCAAGTGTTCGGGTTAGTACTTTCCGGTTAGCATTGTGTTTGTTTGTTATATAGTAAATGTTCGGGTTAGTACTTTCGGGTTAGCATTGTGTTTGTTTGTTATATAGCAATTGTTCGGGTTAGTACCTTTGGGTTAGCATTGTGTTTGTTTGTTATATAGCAAGTGTTCGGGTTAGTACTTTCGGGTTAGCATTGTGTTTGTTTGCTATATAGCAAGTGTTCGGGTTAGTACTTTCGGGTTAGCATTGTGTTTGTTTGTTATATAGCAAGTGTTCGGGTTAGTACTTTCCGGTTAGCATTGTGTTTGTTTGTTATATAGCAAGTGTTCGGGTTAGTACTTTCGGGTTAGTATTGTGTTTGTTTGTTATATAGTAAATGTTCGGGTTAGTACTTTCGGGTTAGCATTGTGTTTGTTTGTTATATAGCAAGTGTTCGGGTTAGTACTTTCGGGTTAGTATTGTGTTTGTTTGTTATATAGCAAGTGTTTGGGTTAGTACTTTCGGGTTAGCATTGTGTTTGTTTGTTATATAGTAAATGTTCGGGTTAGTACTTTCGGGTTAGCATTGTGTTTGTTTGTTATATAGCAAGTGTTCGGGTTAATACTTTCGGGTTAGCATTGTGTTTGTTTGTTATATAGCAAGTGTTCGGGTTAGTACTTTCGGGTTAGTATTGTGTTTGTTTGTTATATAGCAAGTGTTCGGGTTAGTACTTTCGGGTTAGCATTGTGTTTGTTTGTTATATAGTAAATGTTCGGGTTAGTACTTTCGGGTTAGCATTGTGTTTGTTTGTTATATAGCAAGTGTTCGGGTTAGTACTTTCGGGTTAGCATTGTGTTTGTTTGTTATATAGCAAGTGTTCGGGTTAGTACTTTCGGGTTAGTAGTTTGTTTGATATATAACAAGATTTGCTTCTACTACTGTATCATTGGTTTAACGATTGTTTGATGGAGACCAACGGCGTTATCAAACTCACTAAATATAAGTTACTTTGCTATCAATAATATATAACTCTTGACGTCCTGCATTTATGAATAGTGTCTAACCTTTTCTCTCATACAAACGTCCTTTAACCCATTCCCTCATATTGACGACTTTTGACGACTCTGTAATAGAGGTCACTTTGTGAAACCATTGTGATAATTAGAGCATTTGCTCCTATAGGAGCAAATGCTCTATTTATCACAATGGTTTCAAACTACAAAATTCTATTTTTTTCCTTTTCTCTAGTTAATGCTCATTTCCGGTAGATTTATTCAAAGAGGTTGTATCTAAAAATAGCCTATGATGTTATGGGTTAATGCCTTTGCAAATAGACTAGACCCAGATCAGACGGATCCTGCTTATAGAATTATAATATGCCTGACTTTACTGTTTCTATCAATACCACAAAATGAATGTGTACGTATGCCATTCTTTTTATTCCCCCCTCTCCCCATTCAAAAGGGGGGGGGGGGTATTGCTTTTGCCCTGTCTGTTGGTTGGTTGGTGGGTTTGTTGACAACTTTAACGTTGGCGATAATTTTGTAGCCATTGCACATACATGTTTCGAACTTATGGAGGCGAACACGTATAGGTCACTTATTAAGGACAAGGTCATACATCAAGGTCAAATGCTAAATTGGGGGACATAGTGTTTCCCAAACACATCTTGTTACTTATGGAATAACATTAATCTAATCATATAGTTTCGGCCACATGCTTAATCCAAAATTAAACTTACAGTAAAATCTCGATTATTCGAACTCTCAAATACGTATCATTATCGAACTTACAGATATGTGACAGCTTAATGCAGGGTAAAAGACAAGCACAAGCTCCTTTAGGAGTTTTCTGTATGACTTTCAGCCTGCATTAAGCAGCCGTCTGCCTAGAAAAGCATCAATGTTTCGTTACTAATATTCGAAGAATTGAGTTTTTACTGTATTTTGACAGGTCGTATTAAAGAGACATAACTGTACTAAATGTGGCATTAAACTGTCTCACAAAATGATAACGTTCAGTAATAGAATAATCGTTTATTACAAGAATGTCAGGAAAGTAAACATTAGTACAATTGTTGAGAAACACTGTTCTGATAAATAATAGAGAACACAGTATGAGAGGTGTTTTGTATGTAATGAATCTGACCTTGGTCCGCGTCTAAATCGTGCTTGGGACATCTTTTGTCACGGAACAATATTTCAAGTAAACTCTATTCCAATACCATCACACTTGAACCAAAATTGATCCCAAGTATATGTGTGATTTTCTTATCAAACCATTTTAAAAAAAACAAAACACCTATTCATTGAAACAGGTGACAACTGTAGGCATGAGATACATGAAGGCTGAGGAAATTAGAGGGTTTTCAAAGATCCGTTGTAAAAGTAACGTTTGTTCCTAAGATGGTACGTGTTTCGATAGTACACAATGAGGTTTTCTGCACTACAGTCTCTTAACCCTTTCCCTCATGTAAACGTATTTTCACGCATTTGCAAACAGAGTAGACCCAGATCAGACGGCTCCTAGAGGAGCCGTCTGATCAGGGTATTCTCTGTTTGCTAATAGACTTTGATAGATCTGTTTCTTTACTTTCTAAAATGGCTGCAATACATCACCTTCTATATTTCATTATAACTGTTTTGCCCAGGAATATTCGGTAGGTACTGAAATTTGTAATAAAAATAGACCAGGAACGGGTTAATGGATGAACCAATTAAAAAAAAGTATCGTTTTAAAGACATGTCTTTGGAATTGCAACCGTGACTTGGTCAATAGATGGACGGAAAATTTATCTTTGAATGGCAATGTCTGTTTCACCCATAACTCTTTCGCTGCCAACAATAATTATTGCCAAATATTGTCGTCTGAAAACTATGCCGTCTGCTACAAGTTTCGTTTGTTTATTTGTATCACCTTTATTAACCATTTACTCCATGAATATGCTTTTCTATGCCTTTGCAAACAGAGAAGACCCAGATCAGACGGCTCCTTTAGAAGCCGCTTGATCCGGGTCTGTTCTGTTTGTTAATGCAATAATATAGATATGATTATTACAGTCCCTGCCATGGCCATAACCTTCAGTTTTATGTGTCATAGAAAATTTGCCATAGAAAAAAAAATCTAATCAATATGCATGATGTCATTATTTCTTATATGACTATTCATGATTAAAGGTAAAAGTTAACTCGGTATCTAATCTGGATCCAAGCTGTTCGCATAAGTAATCACAAATACGGCATTCTCGGTGAAGAGTTAAGCATTCATACGTTTCTCATTTACGGAATTTAGCCTGAAGTTCCGATCATCATTTCGTCGCTGTGCTGACAAAACCTCGTATATCCATTTTGGCCGAAAATCGTTTCCTCATGATTTCTGATTTAAATGTACAATGTCCACATCCTATCAAAATCTCAGCGCAATCGACCAATGAAAAGTGTCAAAACTCGCCCGTGACTAAACCTCGTATATGTATTAGTCTCAATTTTTCAATATCAAAACCTCGTATAAATTTTACTCTTCAAGCATGCGGAGCAGTGACATTAGACATATCAAAACACATGCAGATTAGGTCAGTGCATGTATTGTGGTACATAGAGCATAGGTTTGTCCTTTTCTTTGTGTGTCAAGGTACAAAGCTTAAACTTGAGTGAAATGTAAATTGTTGTATATCATGATCGCCGGATAAAAAATAAACGACGAAATATCGTATAAGTGGTAAAACTTCGTATATACATAAAGTGAACAAAACTTGGTACAACAATATCGTACATTTCATTAATGATAGAATAAATAAAGTTTTATCTATTAATTTGTGTTTTAATATGGTACCAGAATAAAGACCTTATTTGTCACATAAAGACGAATTCATAAAAATAATATTATTTATTTTTTTTTATTTTTTTTTTTTACTTTTGTTTTTTTGTTTATTTGTTTGTTGTTTTTTTTACCTGGGAGGGGGGGGGTAGGTTTCTGAAAGGGGGAGGGGGTAGGTTATTTTAAGGGTTTTGTCTTATATGTGGATCATGGTGGGGGAGGATGACCTAATGATGATGAAATTACTCTGTAGACCCAGGTTGGATACATTTTAAAATTGGAGTCAACAATATTGAAAAAGATTTAACATGCCTCTTTGGTCAGTACTACTAATCTGCAGTAAATCTGGGTCTACAGTGTACGGTATGAGTTATTGTAATAAGTGATGTTATCTTGCATTGGGGCAATCTTTCTCTTACTTCGGTCCACATATCTGAAATTTGCAAGATCTTGTGAATGTGCACTTAGACGGACTCGATTATTAAATAAACTTGACTACATTTATATACATGTACTAGTATATGCAAAATGGTGAGTCGGTTTGAGTGCAGAATTCACACTTGCAACATGAGAAGTATATTCACCTTAGCCCTTTACCTGATAGATAGGACGTATCATATCTTTAAGGCAGAGTAGACCCTGATCAGACAGCTCCTCTAGGAGTCCTGAACATGGTCTATTATATTGACTTAATTACAGAATAATTTATATATTTCTGCATGTCCTGCCATGCTAAATAATAATTAGTCCATGTACCATTATAAACTGTAAGCCAATGGAAGTTCAATAAAATCATTTTTATTTAAGATGGTGATATATTGGGTAGAGGGCTGAGAATAGTTGATGCATTCTTTGTTTCACGTGTTTTGTTTCATGTGACACACTTACTGTAGAAAGCTGTAAAGGGGAGGACCGTAACTAATGTTGGTCGAACTTGTGGCCCGACCCTTTTTCATGAAATGATAAATGAAATAAAATATGTTTATACTATACTATAAAAATAATAAGTGTTTTGCTTCTCCTGAAAAGTAGTGATTTTCATTATACGAGGTTTTGTCAGCACAGCGACGATTTGATTTAACGGAAATACATCTACAAACATCCATGCAAACGTATTAAGTCCAACTGTCTAATATTCATTATTCAGGGTTATTACAAATACATGTACCTAGAATTTGTGTAAAATCGTTTCCTCATGGGCTATTTTTAGACCCAATCTACTGGAATAAATCTACCGAAAAGGAGTATTTACTAGAGGAACGGACACTTTTAGAAATGTATAGTTTTGAAACCATTGCTATTAATAGTGCATTTGTTCCTACGGAGCAAATGTTGTAATAGGAGCAAATGCTGTATTTATCACAATGGCTTCAAGTGTGACTTTTACAGAGGCGTCAAAAGGCGTCAAATTGAGGGAATTGCTTCACGGCATGTGCTGCCGCCTGGAATGTGCCAATTACGCTGTCAAAGCTTGATAAAGTATTAAATATCTTAACTCTTATCCCTCTTTAACCATTTCCCTAATAGAAACGTGTTTCGCTCATTTACAAACTGAGTAGACCCGGAACAGACGGCTCCTAGAGGAGCCGTCTGATCAGGGTCTGCTCTGTTTGCTTATGGAATTTGATAGATCTGTATCTTTACTTTCTAAAATAGCTAGAATGTACCACTTCCATATTTGATTATAACTGTTTTGTTCATGAATATCCAATGGGTATTGAAATTTGACTAAACATAAACCAGAGAATAGGTTAAAATAATGTCTACTCAAATGTACGAGGGGCTCGCAGGTATGATGCTACAGTTTCTGCTGTGGTCAAACGTTCCTGTGTCCATGTGTTGTTATACCAATTTAATCTAATTGATATTCATGAAACCACTATTTCTTACATAAATATTCATTGAAAAAGGGCTAAGTGAATATGTAACCATGGTTAATGCATACACAAAAGGGGCTGGGAGATCGTTTGACACTTCTCCGACTATTCGCGACCTGTATCCATGCTTATAAAACGTTTTTAGTTGAGTCTGAGTTCGTTCTCAAGTTTTTGACTGGTCAGATTTGAGCCTTTGCCTTTGGCTCAAATCTGACCAATCAAAAGCTTGAGAACAATCTCAGACTCAACTAAAAAGCTTTATAAGCATGGACCCTGACTCTCATCATAAACACGAGCCAAAAAGCCACTACAGTAGAGCCTGTTCTAAGCGGTCTATATATTGAACATGGGAGGGCAAAAGTAATGCAATAAGCTCCTTTAGGTGTTTTATGTATTCATTTTAACATGCAGTAAGCTACCACCTGCTTTTCAGACCCCTAATTTAGACCTCTGTTCGATGACCGCCAAAGACCTGGGTCCATGCTTATAAAGCTTTTAGTTGAGTCTGAGTTTCGTTCTCAAGCTTTTGATTGGTCAGATTTGAGTTCTCAAGCTTTTGATTGGTCAGATTTGAGCCAGAGGCTCAAATCTGACCAATCAAAAGCTTGAGAACGTACTCAGACTCAACGAAAAGTTTTATAAGCATGGACCAAGATCTACTGTATATGGAATCTGATGAGACAAATGTGATTAGACCCTGAGTCTTAAGTGCATCAACATCGTTCACAAAGGTTTGACCCGTTCGCCCACACAGAAATTAACCTTATCATGCTGTGAAATGAGCTCTGACCAACCTCCGATCTTGAACATATTTTCATTCACGCGTTATAAAAACTATCGACGGAAGAGTGTCAAAGGGTTTATAGACTCTGATGAGACGCCGGGTAACCCTCGTCTCATCGGTGTCTAAGTTCTGTGCAAATGTCAATCAGACCATAGTTAGGAGGATAAGGATAGGTGTTGACATGACTTGACAAACTGTCGGTGCTTATGCATATTACGTCAACAAAGTAATGTGTTTAATATATATCTATATGTGCATAGACTGACAAGCCAGACAGAAAAGTCAAAGGACAGCCTATTTTGAAATGATATTGTCAGATTCTATCACTATTCATCACAATATTGATTGTGACCAATGTACTTGGTCTGTTCATGTTGATATTGTGTTTCAAATTGTTTAACCCTTTCGGTGCAAAATTTCTAATTGTCGTCTGAAATCCAAATTTTGTTAAATCATTCGGTACAATAAGGAAATGAGAAAAATAAATGCAAATTTCAACAGAATAAAACACATATAGAGAAAAAGAGAATAAGACAAAAAGTGAAGTCCCTGATCTGGGTCTACACTATTTGTCGTGGTGCATTTATGCGACTTCGGCGGTGAAAGGGTTAACTATTCAAGGGAACGCTCGAGCACGTAGTGCAAGATGTAACCGAGGCTAATATAAATGTACATGCACCAAGGCTAATATAAATGTACATGCACCAAGGCTAATATAACGGTACATGCACCAAGGGTAATATAAAGGTGCATGCACCAATGCTAATATGAAGGTACATGTACCAAGGATAATATAAAGGTACATGCACCAAGGCTAATATAAAGGTACATGCACCAATGTTAATATAAAGGTACATGTACCAAGGCTAATATAAAGGTGCATGCACCAAGGATAATATAAAGGTACATGCACCAATGCTAATATAAAGGTACATGCGCCAAGGATGATATAAAGGTACATGCACCGATGCTAATATAAAGGTACATGTACCAAGGCTAATATAAAAGGTACATGCACCAAGGCTAATATAAAGGTACATGCACCAAGGATAATATAAAGGTACATGCACCGATGCTAATTTAAAGGTACATGTACCAAGGCTAATATAAAAGTTACATGCACCAAGGCTAATATAAAGGTACATGCACCAACGCTAATATAAAGGTACATGAACAAAGGCTAATGTCTTATTCTAAGTTTATAAATACACTTTTTTGTGACGAACAAGTATTATTTGCTCCAAGTCTTCTGATACCGTCTTCCCAGAATGCTGGTCCGAGGTCAAGGTCAGTATGAGTCTAAATTTGAGACATACACTCAGAAACTGCACATCTGAATATTGTTGTAAGTTAAACACATTTAAGGATATTTGTCTGAAATTCCCCATACACAATTTGTGACCAAACGGTGTTTTCAATTTTTTAGACAGATATGTTAAATTGCTGTGCAGGTTTTTAAACCTGAGTCTCCAATCTAGACTTAAGATGTTAATTAACATGGGCCAATGATAAATATTAAATGTTAAGTCCACGTGTGTTTAAGTGTTTACACTGAACATTACCAGTATGAGACGACCGAAACACACATGAGGCTAACAAGTTCCGTCTTCACCTTTTCATATCGTTATATAATTATCCTCTGCTTAGACTATCGTCTACTTTAGGTTCCCCTGTAGACTGTTTTTACCTTTGTTCCACTATCGATCTGATACGCATTTTCAAACACCCTCAATCTAGCTGAGATGTGAAGTAACTCGACGTATCATCAGGATCCAAGCTGTTTGACATTCAAAAATCGGATCGAATCGGCTGTTGTCAAAAATGCACCAACCCTAAACGTTAACCTTTTACACGGTTAATATGCATAATGGAAATAATGACACCGTGAAGGTTGATTAGAATATTTCCTTTGATAGCAAACAAATAGATGTAGTTTAGGAAAATGGTATAAATGTAGAATCAGATCTATATTATTCCATAGGCAAACAGAGTAGAACCTGATCAGACGGCTCCTACAGGAGCCGTCTGCTATGAGTATACTCTGTTCGCAATGGTTTATAAAAGCGTATCTATCTATGGAGCAAAGGGCTAAATAGACATCATAATACCACTGGAGAAGGGTTACTATATCTGTCAATAACCATTTCCCTGTTCAGTATTAATAATTCAGGATTAATAATTCGCGTTTCCTCATGATCCAAGCTGTTTGACCATCGGTTGTTGGGTTCTCAAAAACTTAGTCGAATCGAAAGTAGTCGGCATTGCACCATATGAGCAGACATTGTGTTTTTGTCACACCGGGGGAAGGACTTAAGCAATACCCAGAGTTACAACAATTGTATCCTGATACGACACTTGTATCCTGGTACATTCTGCTGGTACATTCTGCTGGTACATTCTGCTCAAAACCTCATTCCCGTAGTTCATTTAGCTCTAGCTAGGTTTGATATGTTTTGCAGAAAATTAAAGACATGTGGTTAAGGTATCACTCGTTAGAGGCAAATTTCCACGCATTTGCAAACAGAAGAATCTATGTGGTCAGGGTCTATATGTTTGCATATTTGACATAAGATTATAAAATTTCTGAAATTGCCAAATATTCCAATTATATTAACGATTATAAACAAATCAGTTTATTAAGTGTTTAATTGTTTATAAATAATGAGGTAGTGGATCAGCCAGTATTTACAAAAGCATATCAATGGAATGCTTATGACATTATATGATAAACTCATAGTGAAATATGGACCCAGAGTTTGGATAGTATTGTCAGTTTGTGTGAACAGCACAATAACAAGACAATCAATGTAGAACACTCACGTGGGAGTCGTCCAATTAGGATCTTGTTTGCTTGCTTATGGAATAATACAAATCTAATTATACATGTTCTGTAATGTCCATTTTCTGAATATGTTCATATGCAATTGCTCACTTACATTATTATGTCACAAAATAAACCAACCATATTGATTTATTTGATGGTCGTTTTTGAGAGATCCTAAACTGGTAGCTTTTGATACGCGTTCGGCGTTTTCTAAATAGGTTTGTTGTGGTTGTTTCATACTATCTTTGGAATACAGTAAAACCTCTCTATAACGACCACTAAATGTGTTTTGTGTTAAAGGCAGGTGGATGTTTAAAGCAAGGTGAAAGTAAAACAGAACGCTCCCATAGGAACGTTCTGTTTTACTTTCACCTTGCTATAGGCAGCCACCTTCCATAGATAGCAACTACATGTAATTAACAAAATTTAGTGGCCGTTATAGAGAAGTTTTACTGTACATGCTTTTCACATGCATTTAAGAAATGAATGACGTGCTTCTGGTGTTCATGAAATTATGCAACGCATAGCTTTACGAGCAAAGTTAGTGAAGCCCTTCTTCACGTGAATCTTTGCTCGTAAAGCTATGCGTTGCATAACCTCATGAACACCGGGAGCACGTCATTTATTTCTTATATTTATATTCCATTGTATTTTTCATATTTGAACGGATTTTTTTAAATATTATATACCGGTCACGTAATAGCCGTTATCTAGGTCGTTGCCAGGTCCGTTGCTAACGTAGTTGGATCTCTATATGTGGTATGAAAAATATTCCCAAACACATATTATAAATATAGAATGAATACAAGATTTTAATCAGTAAATTGTCCAGCTATGTTTAAAGAAAAGATTATCGAGATATTTCAAATCATATATATTTACGAAATGTTGGTATTAAAGCATCTTCTTAAATGTAGGTCGCGGTGTCGAAGCCAATTTACTCAACCGCCATGCTTGATCGAAAGCGAGTCACAACGTTGGATTTTACTCTCGGATTTTTCTTTGTTAACGGTAAGGACATTGACTTATTCATGCTTCACTCATTACTTGATAATATATTTTGATACGCCACGGCTGTTAAAGTTAGCAATATTATGTATTCAAGCGATAATTCTCAGTAAGAAGATGCCACATTTCAAATTTTCAGGGTTGCTTGAACGGCAAAACACAGCGGAATTCTGGGAAAAGGAGAACCGTCTCAAAGCGGTATTGAAATGAACGTTCATGGAAAAATGCAGCTTTCGTTTTGGAATAAGGTTAAATAAGGACGTTGCAGGGCGAATGTAAATATACTCGTATAACCGCACACATTTTATTCAGCAGGGGGCATAGCTTATGCTTATGTATGTAATGCAACAATAGGCATCTCTGCAACCCCAACCCCAAGCGAATATGTTATTGTGCAAATCCAGCTGGAAAAAATCAAATAAAAATAACAAATTTATTCAAATTTGCTTCTCTGGATGTCGTGTCGAAAACAAAACATTTGTCTTTCAAAAGGAGGTCCCTACAATGAACGCATATTTTCAATAATATCATAAAACATAGTATTTATTATGTTCAAACATTATTATGTAGATTTTCAATTTAAAATTATATCGAAAAATGTCCCATTGATACAACAAAATCGATTTCATCAATACTTATAATTTATGTTCTACAACAAAGTATTATCGGCCTTTTCAGTTAAAAAAATTCTGCGTTTTGCCGACGATCACCCGACCCCTCCTTTGTTTAATAACAGCTTTTCTCGGAAGTGGTCGGAGAAACGCGAATAGCGCGAACAGATACGAAACTAAAACCTAACCCGAAAAAAATGAAACATTGGGGGAATATCGGGATCGTCGATATCAAACACACGAATGTTTTGTCATTTTCAATGTTAAATGGATAGGTTTACTTGTGATATACTGCTTTTCAGCATATATACAAATGAGTTTTGTATATTTTAGTTATTTTTGAAACGCGTCGAATGTAGGGACTTACGATATGTTGACATTTCGTCGAACTTTACGTCTTCAATACAGACGGCGTGATGATCCTACTGAGGTGTGTATGTTTTCAAAACTGACAAAGTGTTGACCTTTCTGAATTTTGTTGAAGAAGTGTTATTGCTGTCTTGGAATCATATACTATATTCTCCCCAGCGCCATGTAACAGAACGGAATTAGAATTTCTTATTACAATTAGTACAAGCAAGGTTTTACGCAAACGTAAAATGGCTGCCCAACATATCTTTAACCCATTCCCTCATATTGACGACTTTTGACGACTCTATAAAAGTCACTTTGTGAAACCATTGTGATAAATAGAGCATTTGCTCCTATGGGAGAAAATGCTCTATTTATCACAATGGTTTCAAAGTACAAAATTCTAAAAAAATCCTTTTTCTCTAGATAATGCTCCTTTTCGGTAGATTTTTTCAAAGTGGTTGTATCTAAAATAGCCTATGAGGTAATGGGTTAAGCAGGATAGAAGAAAAAGAGTTCGCAATATTGTTTAGTTCTTTTAATCAACAGATACATGGGGAAAACATGACTATATCAAATAATGGCAGAAAAGGGGAAACGTTTTAATGAGCCATGGTCCGTGTATGACACCAATACTACACATTATGTCACAGATCAATGTTATGCACTTGCTAAAACACACTGACGTAGAAACCATTATCACATTACGTTCTGTTAACAAATGAAATTAATTTATGCCAAATCACAAAGCTTCTAGCACCATACGAAATTCACCACTAATTTCATCAGCACTTCACATAACTACATGTACTGCTAAATATGTATATAAACTCCAATACTTACAGCAAAGAAAACAAACGCGCCAAGCCTTGGATTCGAACTCACAACCCATACAACGTAAAGCATGTGCTCTACCGAACAAGGTATTGCCGCATACGCTTGCATGCGCGCCCGCTATACACGTGCCTCGTATATGTACCAACATTAAAGGTCTAAACTTCGAACAAAACAACCGACTACCTTTAGTCTAAGAACTAAACAACCGATTCTTTAAGATTACCTTTAATTTACATGAAGTTATTCGAATAGGTCGACTCAATGCCTATTACCCTTTTCACTGACATTGCCCCAACATTGACAACAGGTTAGTTTAAGTTATACATTTAGAGGAAAAAAATCACGCACGATTGAGCAATATGCAAAACGTGTCACCTGAAAACAAGGACTTTATAAACAAAAAACACGAAAACTAAGGGTGCTAAGAAAACAAAAGGTTTTGGCTTTTACGAAGGATCGAACCGTCTACCTCAAACTTCTTAATGCAACGCTGTAACCGTTGGACCATGATGTCTGCTATGCTTGTGAAGGAGATTGTAATCACTTATACCTAATTCACTACTAGCATTCAATGCAAAGATGGCGTGGCAGAAAGGTAAATATATTAACCCCGATAAAGATATTTGCGCTCGCTGGGGAACTATTTAGATAAAAATAAATAAATATAAAACAAATAAATAAAAACTAGTCTCGCAGTAAATCTTGGTCATTAAAAAGAGTGTTTTTTATAGAAACACAGGACTGCAGTAAATCATATGCTACATTGAATCCTCTCAAAGTATGGACTGCCTGTCGGCAGCCCAATAACAACCACACGGCACATGCATGTGATTTATAATTATCCTTGAAATGTCTGCCGCCCGTTTGTCAGAATTATCTACTAAACATGTTACATTTTTCGGCAAGTTGTAAAAGACATCAATGATTTGAATAATACATAAGATGAGTGATTTCTTTGATCTAAATATTTAACGAGTATTTCTTGTGTTATCCGGATTAGGATTAACCACTTTACTTAATACAAATACCTTTTCACGTATCTGCAAACAGAGAAGACCCACAGCAGAAGGATTCTGTACGAATTGTCCGGCGAAATTTCTACCGAACCCAAAAGATTCCGGTTTTAATACCTTTATAGAACTTCAGCAAATACATACAGTAGAACCTGTCTTAAGCGGCCTTCAAAATGTCTAATTATAGGTTTGCAAGGCAGGTGGTAGCTTAATGCAGGTCAAAACATTTGCATGACAAAATGACGATGATGATGATGAACAGAGCAGATCCTAATCAGTCGACTCCGAGACATCAAAAGGTATATGGAGTAAAGGTTTATCCTTTTATACAGGATTTGTAAACTATTCAGACAGTGTCCCTACTACAACAAGACAGTCAGTCGTATATGAGTTTCGTCACTGTGGTTTTCTGCCGTTGCAGCTGAGTACGTTGATGCAGACCACCTTTATTTACTACAGTGCTCCCTCTCTACAACGACACCCTTTGGGATACGAAGATTGTATGTGTTGTTCAGAGGGAGTTGTTATAGGGAGGGAAAATCAAACATAATTAGCTTGTTTGTAGATCCCCAGATAAGGTGTATTTCGAGAACTAAAACCGTTATGCCTCCATCAAACCCTATGTTGTGACCACTCTTTAGAATCGTCACAAAGTGACGATTCTAAAGAGTTGTCACAACATAGGGTTTGATTGAGGCATAAAGAAAATACGATGGAAAAAGTTGTTTCTGGAGCCTTGTTTCGGAAACAGTGACATGCGTTGTTGTAAGGAGGGAATCGTTATTGAGAGGGCCGTTGTAGGGAGGGAGCACTGTATTGCACTTTATCTGTCACTGCTTTCACTTCTAAATAATGTGATAACATTGTCTGGAAATATGTGAAATTTGAAAAGTAGACATGACAGGTGTTGACCTTTTGTCATTGCTTATGTAAATGCTATCAGGAATGAAGCGCATTTACAAGTCATTACTTTACAGTAGTACACTGACTGACAAGCCAGACATGCACGTCAAGGAGCATTCTCTCTTTAATTGTTAATCCATGATGTGCTGAAATACAATATTTAAGTCCTGCCTCTATGAATATTAATGCAGCAAACCACCAAAATAACACTTTTACTCTAGAATATGAGTTTATAGCAAACAGTGCAGACCCTGATCAGATGACTCCAATATGAATCATCTGACTTGGGCCTACACTGCTTGCAAATGACTTATATATTTGTTTCCCGTATATAAAGGATTAAACATTACGTATACTGCCGTAAAATTGATGTCAACATAAATTCAGATATTGTACAAATGTTCTAACTTCTGATTCTTTCAACCTTTTGAGTAACGATTGACCAAGGATCACGCAGCTTGTATTCTGATGAGACGGTGATTACTTGTCATCTGATCTGCATCCAAGCTGACTGCAAATGCCAGCCAGGTCGCGAACGGTAGTGCAAGGGATCGTTTCTGTGCATATTTATCACAAGATTGACTTGGGTCATGCACCTGGTCTAGTCATGTCGACTTTATGCTAATCCAATTCAGTAAACTTTCAAACACCAGCAAAGTAATTCGACAAAACGATATTTGCCAAGGAAACTATTTAAATATTGTATTCCATCAAAACCTGGTCTTTCTAAACCCGTCACAAACTGTCCGGAACACGTGTACGTGTAGGGGTATATGTACGGAGTTTTGAGGAATGGACATGTATCAAGCAGAATATAGTAAAACCCCTATAATGCGACCACGTAAAAGAGGTATAATTCTGGGTTGTAGAGGCAGGTGGTAGCTTAATGCAGGACAAAAGTGTTGCAGAAAGCTCCTAGAGGAGTTTTCTGCATTACTTTTGTTCTGCATTAAGCAACCACCTGCTTCTAACGACACCCATGTTTATTCATTAAGTGGTCGCATTAGAGGGATTCTACTGTATTTACCAACCCTTTCCTGGTTAGTATTTTCATGACATCATGCATATTAAATAGCTTATTTTATAAGGGCATAATGAACTAAGAAATGACTGATCATGTCAAAAACCATTGTCTTTACATCAGCAAATAGGGCATATCCGATTGAGCCTGTCTGATCTGGATCTACTCTGTTTACAAAGATGTCAAATGTTAAATGCAGTTAAAGATTAAATCAGTCTTCTAACGGTATTACCTTTGACCTGATGGTTTATAACCTCGTGAATATTTATTAGCTGATATTCTAATTTAGCGTATGAACGCAGGGGTTTATGGCCATGACAAAATGTATAGGATCAGATCTATATGATTCGGTAAACTGACAGTGTAGACCCAGATCAGACGGTTTCTATAGGAGCCGTCGTATCTTGGTCTACTGCGTTTACAAATACGCGAAAAGCCATGTTAACTTAATACACGACATCATACAGTGAGAAACATGATTGGAAGGTGAAATTGTTTTATATATTACCTTTGCATGACATCGCACAGGTTTCCAAAAGATGAACAAAATCATCTAGCTGATATTGTATTATTATTTATACACCGGAAGTTCCCAGGTCATTACTGTGATATTATAACTGTCCCGGGCTGAGGAAAATCATAATAAATAGGAACCAATTATTTGCAGAACGAAGCAATGATGCGATAATGTTTCTGGGTTCTACAAACAAACTTCGCCAAAAGTGTAATATGTGTGTAACAAATGACCTTGAGAAGAAACTAGTTGCATATTACATGGAAATGTCTCATGTATAAGTACAGTCTGAGAAAATAAAATTATATTTATTGTATTGTATTGTATTGATTATTCATAGATGTTATCACATGATTGTTCATTTACTACTGCTTTTTGCCAATAAATGAAGACGAATATAATAGTCATTTTATCACATGAAACAAAAACAAAACAAGGAAAACACGCGTCTTTCCTTATTTATTGTTTAACCAGACCGACTGGCTAGATAGATATATTTAATTTCGGTAAAGGTTGAACATCACATGGCAACTAGAATTGTTTGGGATACAAAAAATGATGTCTCCCCCCAGCGCATGACAAAATTTCCCAAAATCCCATAACTCTGCAGAAAATCATCAAACAGGATAAAGAATAAACTACGCACAAATAGGCATGGTGCTGATCAATAATATGAAGTTTCATGAAAATCCGACCAAAGATTTTGGAGAAACCGAGCAGACAAACTTTTCCATGTAAAAGTCCAATATCTCTGCAGAAAATCATCAAACAGGAACAGGAAAAAGACATGCTCATTTAGGCATAGTGGTGATCAATCATATTAAGTTTAACGAAAATTCAATCAAATGCTTTGGAAAACTTGCGCGGACAAAATTTTCCAAGTAAAAATTTCAATGTCCCATAACTCATCAAACCAGATCAGAAATAAGATATGCACAACTAGGCATAATGCTTACTTATTCTATGAAATTTGATGAATATCCCATTAAAGATTTTAGAGAAACCCTGAGGACAAACTTTCCATGTAAAAATTTCAAACTCTGCATAGAATCGGGGATAACTACTCCAAATGAATATTATTAAAGCCGGAGTTATGAAACGTATGCATAACGCTTTCATCCATCATGCTCTGTCCATACATAAAATGACATTCCAATAGCATCAGAATAACAGGAGTTAAGCCTGTCTCACACAGAACACACGGCTTATACGGTTGGCCATCCGTGTAAACCGTGCATACAACCGAACCAACCGTGGCCTTATCCGAGTTACACTCGGGCCATTCGAGTGTATCCGTGAAAGCCGTGTATGATTTTTAAAACTTTTAACAAAATGACACGGGTGCCATGTCCGTGTATAATCGTATTAGCAATCGTACAAGACCGTGAGAGACCGTGTGAGACCGTACGAGACCGTATATACAACCGCACATGAAGTCCACTCCACGAGTGAGCTCAACCGTGTCAATATCGTATATAAACCGTATGGAATCGTGTGAAACAGTTCCCAAGTCCTACATCCAACACCCGGATTAACACTCGAATGTCACACGATCACCGGACGATTCACACGAGTGTACACACGGTTTTATACGATCGCCATACGACCAATACGGTTTCATACGATCGCCATACGACCAATACGGTTCAAGTACGAATTATACATGATCAAGTACGACATGACCCTTCTGTTGAGCCATTCTCTTGTCCAAACTTGTCTCCTTCTTCTTCTCCTTCTGTTGACTTGTTCTTGTCTCCCCTCACGCCTTCTGGCCAAAATAATCTCAATGTCTATCAGTCTTGTCATGATTTCTAATTCCCTTATTCTGTCATCTGCCATTTTCCTATACTTCTCTGTTGAAAGTTCGAAAATTCATGAAGCCAAGCCATCAAAACGAGTCAATTTATATCAAAACATACACGAATGTGTGATAATTCGAGCATAACTCGAACAAACGTCGGTGGGACCGTATGTAAACCCTGTAAATGTCCAGGTAATCGAGTAAAAGTCGTGTTTAATCGTACTAGGCCGTAACAGACCGTACTAGACCGTACTTGGAACCGTACAACAATCGTATGAATCGTATGAAAATCGTTTTGCAAATCGTGTTCAAACCGTGACAAACCTTGCTTGACCGAGTATATCCGTGCTTTGTTCGTACATACTCATGCTACATTCGAGTCTAAATCGTACCAACTCATCCCCAGGCACGGTTGGAGCTCAATACTCGTACCAGTCAACCCGTGTATAACCGAGTACACCGTATTGGAACCGTGTGCCCAACCGTGTTCTGTGTGAGACAGGCTTTATTGATCGGACAAAACAATGTAACAAAGTGCAATAACTCCAAAATTAATGAAGCCAACGGTATGGCCCTTATACATGACACTTTCTCTTATCATGCTCTTTCCATGTATGAAGTTTCAATTAAATGGCATGAGCCTTATAGGCTTTATCGTCCGGACAGGAAAGTGTGAATAAATGACCTTGAATTGTGACCATGCCCTTGAATTGAGACATTGACCTTTGATACGTGTGCCTGCATCCTGTTGTCTGCACATCGGCTTGTTAAGGAGAACATTTGTGCCACAGCATTTTGCAATCCTTCCAAGGGTTATACAGTTGTGGAGCAAACATGAAACTTAAGGCTTAAACATTTGACCTTGAATTGTGACCTTGACCTTTGAATAATGTGCCTGATTCATGCTGTCTTCACATTGGCTTGTTATGGAGAACATTTGTGCCACATCATTTTAAAATCCTTCCTAGGGCTTAAGAGATATGGAGCAGACACGAAGGGTGTTGTTAAAACCATTTGGCCTTGAGTTGTGACATTGACCTTTGACCCACGTGCCTGCATCGAACGCTCTGTACATTGTCTTGTTGTGTCGAACATGTGTGCCAATGCATTCTGAAATCCTTCTATATTTGTGAGAGATGTGGAGCGAACACGAGTGTGACAGACAGGCAGACAGACAGACAACTCAACCAAACACAATATGTCTCCCCATTATAAATGAGAGGAGACATAATAATAACAAGGTTATGCCTAGGTCTCACATTCACAGATCACCTTGCCGGTTCTCACTCCGGATTAAATCTCACGGATGCTCCCGGAAATGCCCAATTTCCGTAGTGCGATACGGATGCATACAATGGTGTGACAATGGGCTTTGACGGTAACACATTCAAGGATTTGACGCCGGATTAGCTACGGATACGACCCGGCACCATTCGTGGCAATCTGTATTGATCCGTAGATTTCCGTATTTTAGCCGCCGTCATACGTAGTAGTACTGGTATATCCGTGACAATTTTTTAACATGTTCAAAATTTGACCGCGGATCAAACAACCGTAGTACATTCTTACTAAACCGTATTAGAACGCACGGATCCGTTTTAGTCCGTACTTAAACCGTATTAATCCGTACTTATTACAACATGCACAGGCCCTGACAGGTATTGTTCCGTATTAAACCATGTCATATCCGTATTAAACAGTGTCGCACCGGAACAATCCGTATCCCGTGTGGCCTATTCCTATATATTCTTACCATAGGTACGTCAAAACCCGTAGTCATACCGTTGTGTGCATCCGTATCGGACTACGGGAATTGGCATCTCCGGGGTCATCCGTGAGATTTAATCTGTAGTGGAACCGGCGAGGTGATCCATGAATGTGTGGCATAGGCATTAATACGGAAATGGCACGGTTTAATACGGAACGACACGTGTCAGGGCGTGTGCACAGCGGATGAACAACAGTTTGCTATAGGTATAAGTAAGAGGTTGTATGAATAAGAACGGTCTAATACGGAATAACACGGATGTACTACGGTTGTTTAATCCGTAGTCAAAGTTTGAACATGTTCAAACATTATCAGGGATATACAAGTACTACATGTACCACGTATGACTACGGCTAAAATACAGAAAGCTACGGATATACACGTACTACTATGTATGGCTACGGCTGAAATACAGCAAGCTACGGACCTAGGAAAAATGCTCACAAATACCAAGGATAATGCCTAGGTCACACATTTACGGATCACCTCGCCGGTTCTACTACGGATTAAATCTCACGGATGACCCAGGAATTCCTATTTCTGCAGTGCGATACGGATGCACACATTGGTGTGCCAACGGGCTTTGAGGGTCATGCATTCACGGATTTGACGCTGGATTAGCTACGGATACGATCCGGCATTATTCGTGGCAATCTGAATTGGTCCATACCTTTCCGTACCTTGTACACTTTGATTTAGGTTTTGAAACGAATTGAAATGTGAAGGAGGGGATAATCTGAGCAGACGATGATCACAGTTGACTATAATTTTAGCGATAACCTTAGCAGACGATAATCTTAGCAGGCGACAATCTTAGCAGACAACGTTAGCAGGCGAAATGTATTTGGCAGTGAATGGATGAACAAGAAACACCCTTCCAGAATGAATTCGCTAACGTGTCAAGTTAAGGGATCAGCAGGTCAGCTGTTCTGTCATCTCATCAGACAGAAATATGAATATTTACTCAAAAGTGTCTGTCTCAATCTGGTTAAATCGTGACATTGTTTATACACCCACGTGCGTTCTATTAATATTCTACAACGAAGGCATTATTTTCTGTTTATATATACTTATGTTTGTCGGAATAAAAGCCCTACAGGGCTTATGTTACTATGTTATATACTATCCGACGTGAAATAAAAAAAATCTATGCCTATGTCTATCTATGTCTATGTTTGCAGAGCAACATATAAATGGTACGTAATCGTCATTTCTCCACCAAACCCTACGTGGTGACCACTCTTTAGAATCGTCTTGAAGAGACAATTCTAAAGAGTGGTCACAACATAGGGTTTTGTGGGGGAAATAGAGACGTTATTCGTGATAATGATTTTATTTATGCACCGTATCTGAACCTAACGTTTCGTTTAGAACTGATTTTGTGCAGATATTAACCCTTGCTGATTTTTAAAAATACATTTCTCCTTCTTTACCCATGCCCTGTTGTATAATTACATATGTCTTCACTGTCTACAAGTATTTCGCTGTACAATCACTGCTGTGGAGTGCACTGGTTGCACAATCAACTTGTAAATAGTGCAGACCCTGATGAAACAGCTCCTGCAGGAGCTGTCTCATCTGGGTCTTCACTATTTACAGGTAGGTATATTGACGTGATTAGCAAGCGAAGGGTTAACTTTCGCTAGATAGTAAAATAGCAAGGTGCACCATCATCAGGAAATGTTAATGGTTTGAATGCTGAATTTTCAAAGTGGCATTGCCCGTCAGTGTTTAACAGCACAATTCATTTGCTATGATAGGGTATACAGTAGAAGACTTCTAAGGTTACCAGTTGATATATACATTGGTGTCTTTAAATACGTGTACAGTAAAACATCTCTATAACGACCACTTAATTACATCAATTATTTTGTGTTAAAGGCAAGTGGATGCTTAAAGCAAGGTGAAAGTAAAACAGAACGCTCCTACAGGAGCGTTCTGTTTTACTTTTACCTTGCTTTAAGCAACCACCTGCCCAAAATACCAACTAATTAACACAATTTAGTAGTCGTTATAGAGAGGTTTTACTGTAGTTGGTCAATGCGGGACAGAGGTAATACAGAAAACTCCCCAAGGAACTTTCTGCATAACTTTAGTCTTCCTGCAATAGACTACTACCTGCCAAGACCAAGAATTGGACCTCATTAGAGGAGTTTATTGTACTTTGTGAGACACTGTTAGATACCATCAGCACAGAACCTGATGTGAGGGGTCCTGTAAAAGCACCCATTTCCCGACGAACACATAATTTATCGACATTGTGACATCCAAGAACATTATACAGTTAAGTCTCACCATACTGACCACCACAGTAAGGTGTTTGTTTTAAACAGATGGTAGATGAAAGCAGGCTATACAAAACGATCAAGGAGCTGCATTACTTTCAGTCTGTATTTAGCAACCGCATCCTCTTCTAGAACCGTTGTTCATCAATTACATGATCATTAAAGGCAGTTTCTATTGTATATATGATAGGTATTTTCTAAAACTATCAACAAATGCCATGGTATAGTTGTAAAGTATTAATTACCGACTATCCTATCTTTTCTACCCTTAGCTTTATGTCCCGCTTCTGATTCATACAACCACCACAAACTCCCAATCTTCCGTCCATATATGGAACTTAGACACAGCACATGCATTTCAATTTACATTTACGGGTGGTTATATAAAAATGATTTTGTTATCTTTTAGTAGTTTCAAGTTGAAAGATCTAGCGAAATGCCGCCCGTTTGAAGTAACCCTTCTTCAGTTATCCTCGGACTAACTCGTATTTGCAAACAGGTCATTTTGTGTGATTTGAATAGTTTTTAATTTGGGCTAGAATTATAGGGTTTGAACGTAATTTTCTGGCGTTTAGCGTGTAAGAACGACGGACGAAGCACGCACAGCTTTAACACTTATCACGCTATAACAAATAATATACAATAGAAACTGTCTTAAACGGCCATCATAAGAGGTATAATTACATGCATGGTCTAATTATGGATCTGTAAGGCAGGTGGTAGCTTAATGAAGGTCAAAAGTAATGCAAACAGCTGCTATAGGAACTTTCGGCTTTACCTTTGCCCTGCATTAAGCAACTACATGCTGTTACAGACTCATCTTGTTCAATAAATAAATGACAGTTTAAGATAGGTTTGATAGGATCAAATTTGGATCAGTTCGCTTTTGACCAAGTCCTATCCCAGTAGGGGTTTGAGCGATTATGGCACTATGTGGATGCTCGGCGTCTCATCTGGATCCAAACTGTTGCAATTGCGAATCAGGTCATGGATAGTTCGGAATGGGTTAAATAAATATGGTCATTCTGAATTATTCAGATCATGCGTTATTATTCCATCGTCCATAGACCCGATGCCTGTATTAATGCAGGGAAATTGCATTTAGTCTTTATATTTGGAAATGGTTCCAGGAAGCTCATGCAATTATTCAATTTACACTAATCTAACAGATGTTATTAATTTATGCAGACAGGAACAAAAACATCGTAAAAAAGTAATATATGAAACATTAATGACACTATACAACTAGCTCGGATTCCATTGTATCATGGTACTTATCGGTTTTACTATAATAAATATACAAATAGATTTACTTGCTGTTTATTATTTTTACATGTCTAGGGGTAAATGATTCCTGTACATCCATGTGAATATTATTTAATAAACACCAATATTTGCTGTTTTTCGGTGTTACACTAAAAATAGAATCGAGTCAATGGAGCGTCAATCCTGTAATTTATTGTCAAGAGTGTCGTTATTTTTCAGGAAATATCAAAACTAATGAAATAAACATCAAAAGTGGTGGGAAAATGTCATATACATGTACGAACTATTTACAGTTTTGTAGACAAATTTAATTATTTCCTGCACAATATGGACAGCTAGAGAAACTTCATCTTTGCAATATTTTAACTTGAGAGCTAAATGATGAATGCGTCAATGATAAATAGTCACATTTACTCTACATAACGAACACAACACCTGCTAACTTAACCAAGTATTCTGTCTGCAACTTGCCACATACATTACAGGGTGAATGGAAATAATTCACTATTATGGTCCGTTACTCTTTCCATAGTTTTTTCTTCAAAACAATGTCGAGGTTAGGTGTAAAATGAATTAGTTTGTTTATTGTATATGGGAGAATCAGACCACAGCTGTCAAAGTAGTTTCTGTACTGATAAATAAATATGTGAGACTTTTTAGTAAAGGAGGCAACATGGAATCTATGAATATTCGTCATTTTGATTAAACATGTACAAAAATATATGATTTACTTTCCAGTAATCTCGACAGTTTCAGAGAAACGGATCTTTCTGAAAACAATGTGACTCTCATTTTCTTGCAACAAATAGGGGTCTAGTATTACGGTCAATGGCGTCTTCCGCGAGAATTCACATGTTTATAAATACCGTGATGCAATGGAACCCGTGACACAATGAGAAGGTAGTATACATGTAACAATGATGACATAATGCTACTATATGGTAACATAATACTACTATATAAAATCAATGATGACACAATACATACATATGTACCAACGATGACCTAATACTACAATATGCATCAATGGTGACATAAAACTACTATAATTTATAAATGATGACATAATAGTACTATATTTACCAGTGATGATATAATACTACTACATGTACATGTACCAATGATGACCAAATATAACTATATGCACCAATGACAATATAATACTGCTAAAGTTGTCATTGGTGATATAATACTTCCATATGTACCAATGATGATATAATACTACTTAATATACATAGAGGATCTTACATGTGTGTTCATTGCATATTGATTTTATGAAATGAGTTTCTTATATAATATGACGCGAGCTTTAATGAACACTTATGTAAGATTCGTTTTATCACATAACCCTTAAAATGCCATAGAAAGTGAAACAGACAATATCTACCGATTGTTTCGGACATGGTTTACAGCGTAATAAAGCCCGTTTCAAGCTGCTCATTTGCATAAAAATGCACTAGTGCATTTTAGCGATTTACGCCACTCTGTTTCGGCACTCCCACACGGCAGAATAAGTGATAAAACTTATTATATAATACTGCTAAATGTGTCAATGATGGCATAATACTACCAATAATGAAATGATAATTGTTGTATGTACCAATGATGACATGATACCACTGTATGTACCAATGATAATATAATAGTACTATATGTACCAATGCTAGCGTAATAATAGTATATGTACCAATGATGACATAATACTACTAATAATGAAATGATACTTGTTGTATATACCAATGATGACATGATACCACTATATGTACCAATGATAATATAATAGTACTATATGTATCAATGCTGGCGTAATAGTAGTATATGTACCAATGATGACATACTACCACTATGTGTACGAATGATGACATAATACTACTATATGTACCAATCATGACATAATAATACTATATGTACCAATAATACTGTAATACTGCGAAATGTGTCAATGATGACATGATACTACTATATGTATCAATGATACATAATGCTGCTATACATGTAACGTCAGACAAAACGAATCATTGTTAGGCTTTTTTCTACGAAACGCACGCTTCAGTGATAGTAACTAAATCTGCATCTCCCAATACGTGTCATTATGAATGCTGAATAGCATTTGGTCACAACGTTGCAAATAATATATCTAAGGGAAAAACAAAGGAGGCTTCGCGATTCAGAATCAAACAACACGGCGATCTACATAGAGATGCTGATAACGATAGGGGAATGGAGTGTTATAAGTATTTAATGGTGTAGTCGATGATGGAGGACATTATATCGCACATAATTGTATTTTGATTATGTATTTCGGTACTATTCATCTGATTTTTGACAGTTTTATTCCAGTTCATTATGTATTACGACAGCGCCTTAGATAATGGAGAATATAGCTTTTGCTTCTGAATTAGTAATCAGTCAAATGATGTACAGTACAGTACAGATAACACAACCAATCAAATTAGGTCCGACTTTATAAAGGTGGTTGCTGCATGCAGGTCAAAGGTTATGAATAATTAGCATAATGTTGCATTAAGCAACCATCTGTCGTATAGACTCCAACGTCATTACTTTATTTGATTGCGTTATCGAGACTCTACTGTAAAGCACAAACTGAAGCCCCTTCTACACGTATTTGACCACTAATCCTAAAGCGTAGTTATTGGTATCATTAGACAACTGTTAAACTTGGGTTACTGGTATCATTAGACGACTGTTAAACTTGGGTTATTGTATCATTAGACGACTGTTAAACTTGGGTTACTGGTATCATTAGACGACTGTTAAACTTGGGTTACTGGTATCATTAGACGACTGTTAAACTTTGGTTACTGGTATCATTAGACAACTGTTATACTTGGGTTATTGGTATCATTAGACGACTGTTAAACTTGGGTTATTGGTATCATTAGACGACTGTTAAACTTGGAATACTGGTATCATTAGACGACTGTTAAACTTGGGTTATTGGTATCATTAGACGACTGTTAAACTTGGGTTATTGGTATCATTAGACGACTGTTAAACTTGGATTACTGGTATCATTAGACGACTGTTAAACTTGGGTTATTGGTATCATTAGACGACTGTTAAACTTTGGGTTATTGGTATCATTAGACGACTGTTAAACTTGGGTTATTGGTATCATTAGACGACTGTTAAACTTGGGTTATTGGTATCATTAGACGACTGTTAAACTTGGGTTACTGGTATCATTAGACGACTGTTAAACTTGGGTTATTGGTATCATTAGACGACTGTTAAACTTTGGGTTATTGGTATCATTAGACGACTGTTAAACTTGGGTTATTGGTATCATTAGACGACTGTTAAACTTGGGTTACATGTATCATTAGACGACTGTTAAACTTGGGTTACTGGTATCATTAGACGACTGTTAAACTTGGGTTAACCATTTACTCCATGTATGCGCCGTTCTACGCCAATATCCATAATGCTCCTGTTAGGAGCCGTCTGGTTAGGCTCTGGTCTATTTGCTTTTGCAATGGTGCAGTTTCTGCCTCGGCAAAAAAAACGCCATGTTCATAATGTCATTATAAAACACAAGTTTATCATTAACTCGATATTCATCATATTTATACAATAATTCCTTGTATGAATATGCATGAAGTGAAAGTTTAAGCTGCCATGCAGTGTTGAGCATAGATGGCTTCCAAATACTGGTCAAATACGTGAAGAATGCGTTTCTATGACACATTCACGATTGGTTGTAAGTTACATGTAAGTTTTGGTTATCGGGTATTACATGCATTTACCCTTTACATGCTGTAAGCAGTAAAGTCTGGTCAAATTTGCATGCTGAGCCATGTTAACAACAGCAGAACCTGTCTTAAGCAATCATAAAAAACGACGCTTTATAATTGGTCTGTAAGGCAGGTGATAGCTGAATGCATGCCAAAGTAATGCAGATAGCTCCTATATGTTGCCCTGCATTAAGCAACCACCTGCATTGTAAGACACCTGTGTTCGATAAATGAATAGCCGCTAAAGTCAGGTCCTATTTTATGTTCGACTTGATCCAGCTATACTAGTAACTGGGTGTTACTAAGGCTTTCATACGCATCCAAGCTATTTTCAGATGTATGGAAGCCCTGGAGGGCACTATTGACCTCTGACTTATGAGTTATGACTTATGAGGTGTGACCTGCCTGACTCGAGACTTTTTAATTTTGGCCCAAAATAGATGTCGCTCCTGTAGTAGCCACCTGTCCAAAACTTCTCAATTCGTCATTACTTAAAGTTCGAACTATCGAGTTTATACTGTATATACTGTATATATGCAGGTCACTCTATATAGAAATTCGCGAAGTATGTAACAGATTAACAAGAGAAATTTAGTCCAAACATCTGGGTTCTGATATAATATTAGAACTTGAACTGTTCAATACTTTCACACAATTAAGGTACAATCTGTCGACATATCGAAAATACCACAGTACACGCCATGACAACTACTGCCAAATTTCGTCAAAAGTCGCAAGTCATAACTCATAAGTCCGAAGTCAATAGTGCCCTCCAGGGCTTCCATACAAATGCGAATCTGGTCCAGAATAGTGCTAACCCGTCCTTCATATAACCGCATTTTAAAATTTTCCTATAGGAGCCGTCTGATCAGGATCTGCTCTGGTTGCTAATACAATTTGCAAAATATGCTTCTTTACTTTCTAAAATGGCTCCAATACAATGTTCCACCCTCTAAATTTCATTATAACTAATTTGACCATCAATATTCAGAAGGTATTGAAATTTTGAATAAACAACGAACAGTGAAAGTGTTTAAAAGGAAGTCAGGATATAAACAAATGATTTATGAAACTGTTAGGCATTTTTAAAACACGGTGCAAGTAGAGACTATCCCTCTAATCCTTTCCTCCATAGGCTAATTTAAGACCCAACCTCTTTGAATGAATCTACCGAAAAGGAGCTTTAACAAGAGAAAGGGAAAATGTTTAGAATTTTGTAGTTTGTAACCATTGTGATAAATAGAGCATTTGCTCCTATAGGAGCAAAATTTAATGCTCTATTTATCACAATGGTTTCAACAGGTGATTTTTACAGAGCCGTAGAAAGGCGTATTTATGGAGGAAAGGGATAACAGGGCTAACTAGTTTTACATTGCGGTCTGTTTTTTAATCCCACATCATGTATTTTGCAAATAGTATAGAACCAGATTGTCTGTCGTATATATACATTCTATGTATGAAGGATTTTACTTCTGTGTTTGCGTATGGAATAATATAGATCCGGGTCTGTAGCCCCCGTCATTTCCAAAAGTGACTACATGTACTTATATTTCACTATAATGATTCAGTTATTTTAACACGTACTGTTCATGATGTCATTATTTCGTATATGAACATTCATTAAGTGCTTAATTTTAAAATACATTTCTCCTTCTTTACACGTGCCCTGTTGTATAATTACATATATCTTCACTGTGTACAAGTATTGCGCTTTGCAATCACTGCTGTGGAGTGCACTGGTTGCACAATCAACTGGTAAATAGTGCAGACCCTGATGAGACAGCTCCTGCAGGAGCTGTCTCATCTGGGTCTTCACTATTTACAGGTAGGTATATTGACGTGAATAGCAAGCGAAGGGTTAAAACAGTCCCTGAGTTTAGTATGACTGGGTCCCTCTTGGAACACTTGGAACACTCCTTCAGATGTGTTTAAGAGATGTGTATACATCTAAGATGCTATTCAGAAATATGATCTTATGTAATGATACCAAATACGCTTTGCTACAATCTTATGCGGAGAAAACGACACTAGGGTGCAATTCACGTGTGATATTTGTTCTATATCAACAATTATTTGACACATGGAAACTTTAAGTAAAATTTATAGTATTAAATAGTGTAAACACTGGTAAATAAAGATATATTAAAAATTAAGCGCATACCTAAGTTAGGCGCATATCACCTTTCTTTGATTTGAATCCCTATACTACAGTAAAACCTCGACTATTCGAACACTCAAATACGTATCAGTATCTGTCTTTAACCCTTTCGCTGCCAAACTCTGTCGTCTGCTAACTTTGTCGTCTGCTATAAATTTTCATTTTTTTTTAATTTTCTTCATTTTTGTTTCAAAAACATAGTAACAGTAACAAACAGTTTGGATCCTGATGAGACGCCGAGTTACTCGGCGTCTCATCTGGGTCCAAACTGTTTGCATAGGTAATCACAGATCCGGCATTGGCAGCGAAAGGGTTAATAAAGGCGGTAGCTTAATGCAGGTTGAAAAAAGGCGCATACGCTTACACATGTATTCTGATTTCAACAATAGTTCATTCAATTAAGACACGGATTGGACAACAGGCATAGCCTATATAAGTCATCTCCAGATAATTCTGAATAATATTCTGGATTATCATATGTATAGTTATCAACACTAGCTCAACTCATGGGTAACTTTATTGATTACTAGTCTTAAATTGCATTTATCATCCTTAGTGTACATGGCAGTGATGCCTTCTCACACATTTGCAAACAGTGTAGACCAAGACCAGATAGCTCCTGTATGAGCCGCCTGATTCATAGATTCATTCAAAGAGCCTGACAAGGGTCTGCTCTTTTTGCTTATTAAGTAATATAGACCTGATTAAACAGTTTCTGTGACCCATTAATAATGTCATTGTCCGTGATTTATTGTAACAAAACAGCTAATAAACAGATAAAGTACGTAAATTTAACCATTGTCAAAAGTCGCTCCTTTATTTCTCAACCAAAACCCTATACTGTGACCACTCTTTAGAATAAAATGGTCACAGTATAGGGTTTGGTGGAGAAATGACGATTTTAGCATCTGGGTACACACCTTCATCTGTAGCCCTGTACATACATATACATGAGAGAAAGTGTTAGACGTATCTACGTTTAGAATCTTGAATGTTAGCATTTTAGTGTCATCTCTATTTGATCCAACATTATGATATCAGACAAATTAACATAATACGTCATCAATCCATTGACATGTAGTGTTCTATAACCCAGATCACGTGATCCATGCAGGAGCCCCTTGATCAGGGGTTGCACGGTTTGCTGAGCCCATCGATGTCAATGACTAATACCAGCAAATGCATGTATTTTATTTCTAAATACAGGTCGAAGGTACTGCTGAAATCTACTATAGGAGCTTTCTGCATTACTTTTGACCTGCATTAAGTAACTACATGTGTTTTCGTACTTCCATGTTAACTCATTCCTTTCTAGACTATTTTAGACCCAACCTCTTTTAATAAATCTACCGAAAAGAAGCATTAACTAGAGAAAAGGAAAAACTAGAATTGTGTAATTTTGAAACCATCGTGATGTATATAGCATTTGCTTCATAGGAGCAAATGCTCTATTTATTACAATGGTTTCAAAATGTGACTTTTACAGAGGCGCAATAATGCGTCACTAGGAGGGAATGGGTTAATATATTTAGCGCGACTTTGCTGTAGAATAGTTGACAACGAAACGCTTATACAGTGAAATCTCTATGTATAAACCTAAGGTCTAATTCCGGGTATTACATGTAGACAGTAACTTCATACATAATATCTGCTGCATGCTGTATAAGTTGTTCTTATCATGGTAGTGTGATCATGAGTCGTAATAAACTTTTTTCCTACAAATGCAATACCTTCTAAGGTGTACTGGATTAGTAGCTCAGAGCCGAAATTACATTGCCTGTCCTAATTTGCCTAATCAATGTTTTTCAATATCGGTTTTCCAGATTTTAATTATAATCAATTATGCACAATATGTTTCGTTATTGAAATAGTGACGTCAGCTTTATTGCTAATATTTTAGCTTACTTATCAAATTATTTTGACACAGATTTTCACCCACTATATTTACAAAACTCAAGCTTTAACCGGTTTGTCTACCAGCTGGCTGTCTTTAATAATTTCCCTAAGCAAAGCAACTAAGTATCTTTGTGGCATTTCAAATAGACCTACAGAAAGACTCAATAGTGTTGCCTTAACCCATTACATCATAGGCTAATTTTAGATAAAACCTCTTTGAATTAATCTACCGAAAAAGAGCATTAATTAAAGAAAAGGAAACATTTTAGAATTTGTAGTTTGAAACTATTGTGATAAATAGGGCATTTGCTCCTTTAGGAGCAAATGCTCTATTTATCACAATGGTTTCACAATTTGACTTTTACAGAGTCGTCAAAATTCGTCAATATGAGGGAAAGGGTTAAAAACCAAACATGAACTCAGTTTATGTTTCGATTTAAACGCGTAAACGACACACGTGTCGTGTAATGCAGTGTAACGGGTTGATTCCTTAATACTTTACTTCATGAATATTTATGTAATGCACTGGAATGGTTAAAATGAAACGAGTAAACAGTGTAAACCCAGATCAGCGGGCCCATGAAGGAGTCCTCTGATCAGGGCATGCACTGTTTCCTGAGCCCATCGATATCATTGACAGCAAATGCGTGTACATATATTCTATTTCTACATTACTGTCTTTAGTAACTACCCCAAACAAAGCAATTATAATTTGTTGTTACATTGGAAAACCCCATAGAAAGACTCAATTAACCATGTTGTGACTTTAACCCTTTCTCTGCTCTACGTTCATTCCAAATTATTCTCACTGTAACCTTTTTTATAAAGTAAAGAAAGAGCTCTATTAAATAACATTGACAAACAGATCAGACGGTTCCTATACGATCTGGATCTACTCTGCATATACGTAAAAGTGTTTATATGAAGGAAATGGTTAACGTACCAAGCATGAAATCAGTACATGATTCAATCTAAACACCTAAACGACGCACGTGTCGTTCAGTGTAACCGGTTGATTCCTTAACCCTTTCCTCCATGAATACACCTTTCTACGCCTCTGTAAACGTCATGTTTTTAAACCATTTTATAACATAACACGTGGCTTCAGCGTGACGTAACACTATCATTTATTTTTTGATAATCATGGGCATATAATCACTAGTGAATAACATTCGAACGACCGAATGACATTCGAACGATTCATACGCGCTGTCAAAACAAACAAACTGGCGGACGGTGGTCGACCTACCTGTCCACGATTGAGTCACGATAGATGGCAAAGGATTGTTGGCACTTGCGCCTTAATTTCGATAAAATAATACAAATTGTAATCGCTGTTAGGAATCATATACAAAATGTATGCCAAAAAAGACCTACCAGCTACTCTGACCCATACAATCAATTCTACATTTAAATTAAAATGCCTCCTCAACTTTGCATTTTCTTCACCGCATGTCCTTTTGTTTATGCAGATTTCTACTCATACAAATATCTCATCAATCAACAACAATAGTCATCTGAATCCAGCACAGCACAGACATATTTCAAATATGCTATACTCACTAACTCAGGTGATCGCGAAAATCTTCCTCCTGTTCCAACACATTTTATGCAGCAGTTCGTACTGAATCTTTTGTCCATTTCAAACATTTTCACTGAACTTGAATCGAGATTTTTTTTCTCGGTGGAAATGTCCATGTCCATGTGTATACATACAACACTAATGAAGGGCTTAATATACCAAAACGAAGGCGAATTTCGAATCCCATTGACAGTGAGTGTCGGACAAGTTGGCGACTGTATATACATTAGGTCTTCATGTAAATGGCGCGCTTTACATAGACACATGTTGTGTACAATGACGTCATAATGTGACGTGTTTGTAACTAAGTATGTCAAAACTGTAACTCAAAAATTATTTTGACGTGTTTCTGTATGTTTTGTATCATAAACTATCACAGTTAAATTGAATACCAGAGAGGTCTGAATTAGATCCTGGTTGATATGACAGTAAGTAAAAAATAAAGTTGGAAAATTTGGACCTACTTTGTCCCAGTTACCTAGCGAACCTAATAACACCTTTCATTCATCATTTCTATATGTAAGGAGAATTTATAACAATCCACGTTACTGCTGAAATATTGGCTGCATATAACATTTGTGTGTGTTATGTTATAAATAGGATCTTGCATTCGTGTTCATGATTATTGGATTTATTAAATTCGTCTTTTTAAAACGATAAAAAAAACTCGCTAAAGCTCGTTTTTTATCGTTTTAAAAAGACTCATTTAATAAATCCAATAATCAAGAACACTCATGTAAGATCCTCTATGTGATAAATAGAGCATTTGCTCCTAGGAGCAAATGCTTTATTTATAGCAATGGTTTCAGAACTGCAACATTCTACAGTTTGTCTTTTCTCTAGTTAAGTCTTCTTTTCGGTAGAATTATTCAGAGGTTGGATCTAAAAATAGCCTATGAGGGAATGGGTTAATCCTTTACGTCATCAATATTCATGTCAGTCTCCGTCTATCAGGAATATTAATTTATTTGATATGTGTACTAAAACATAAAGTAAGAAACTGTATAATGAAGGCAATAGAAAGTCATGGCTGCAATATACATGTATAAAAAAACAGAACAGACTTTGGTCAGACAGCTCCTACAGGACCAGGATCCAAATGGTTTGGCACTCGCCCAGCAATATTAAAACACTTATTCGTATAGGAATATTCGTATAGGAAACAACCAATTGAAAGCTCGTGTAGATTCTTATATATGGACAGACGTTTTCTTTATTGTGGGAGAAACGTTACATTAAAACCTTTCTAAACCGGACGTTTGAAATATTATTGTTACCGGTTTTCAAGACATAATTATGGCAGCTTAATACAGGGTGAACGTCATGCAGAAAATTAAATCAGGTTTATGCACGACTTTCACCTTGCATTATTCAGAAAACTGTCTAAAAATGACTTAAATTCTTCTTTATCAATAATACAATTTAGATAGATTGTACTGTAATAGATTCACAGTAAAACCCCTCTAAACCGGCGTTACATTTTGTACAAATTGGGTCCATGCTTATAAAGCTTTTAGTTGAGTTGAGTTTCGTTCTCAGGCTTTTGATTGGTCAGATTTGAGTTCTCAAGCTCGTTATTGGTCAGTTTGAGCCAAAGGCTCAAATCTGACCAATCAAATGCTTGAGAACGATCTCAGACTCAACTAAAAGCTTCATAAGCATGGACCCAGATCTTGTTCACAGGTAGCAGCTTAATGCAGGGTAAAAGGCCGTGCAGAAAACTCCTCTAGGAACTGTCTGCATGACATTCACCCTGCATTTAAACAGCAACCTGCCCAAAAGTATCTAAATTCTTCTCTACTAGAATTCAGGTTTAGAGGGGGGTTTACTGTAATTCAGTTCATTGACTCTTCCACGAGTGAATTGCCCCTTTGGGTAATCCTGAAGCGTACATCCTTTGAGAATTTTTATACTCCTAGAGACAATAAAGGATAATTGGTTTCTTTAATCAACTCTCAGGCACTGATGCCCTATTTAGAAATAGTAGTTGTTGATTGAAGCAAACAGTATTCGTGACATACTTTGTATTTGTTAGCCGTACGACTCCAATACTACTTTGTTAGTTGCCACAAAAACATCTGGATGGTAAATATGTCTTACACTGTCATGTTTGCACACAGACGACGCCAAATATAAGTAAATCCCCTTTATCACATTCCCGTCTAGTGACGCCAAATAGATATAAGTAAATCCCCTTTAGCATATTCCTTCCTAGTGACGCCAAATAGATATAAGTAAATCCTCTTTAGCATATTCCTTCCTAGTGACGCCAAATAGATATAAGTAAATCCTCTTGAGCATATTCCTTCCTAGTGACGCCAAATAGATATAAGTAAATCCCCTTTAGCACATTCCCGTCTAGTGACGCCAAATAGATATAAGTAAATCCTCTTTAGCGCATTCCTTCCTAGTGACGCCAAATAGATATAAGTAAATTCCCTTTAGCACATTCCCGTCTAGTGACGCCAAATAGATATAAGTAAATCCTCTTTAGCACATTCCTTCCTAGTGACGCCAAATAGATATAAGTAAATCCCCTTTAGCACATTCCCGCCTAGTGACGCCAAATAGATATAAGTAAATCCCCTTTAGCATATTCCCTCCTAGTGACGCCAAATAGATATAAATAAATCCTCTTTAGCATATTCCTTCCTAGTGACGCCAAATAGATAAAAGTAAATCCCCATTATCACATTCCCTCCTAGAGACGCCAAGTAGATATAAGGAAATTCTCTTCAGCACATTCCCTCCTAGTGACGCCAAATAGAGAAATCCTCTTCAGCACATTCCCTCCTAGTGACGCCAAATAGATATAAGGAAATCTCTTTTAGCACATTCCTTCCCAGTGACGCCAAATAGACATAAGGAAATCCTCTTCAGCACATTCCCTCCTAGTGACGCCAAATAAATATAAGGAAATCCCCTTTAGTGCATTCCCTCCTAGTGACGCCAAATCGATATAAGGAAATCCCCTTTAGCACATTCCCTCCTAGTGACGCCACATAGATATAAGTAAATCCTCTTTAGCAAATTCCCTCCTAGTGACGCCAAATAGATATTAGTAAATCCTCTTTAGCATATTCCTTCCTAGTGACGCCAAATAGATATAAGTACATCCCCTTTAGCACATTCCCTCCTAGTGACGCAAAATAGATATAAGGAAATCCTCTTCAGCACATTCCCTCCTAGTGACGCCAAATAGATATTAGGAATCCTCTTCTGCACATTCCCTCCTAGTGACGCTAAATAGATATAAGGAAATCCCCTTTAGCACATTCCCTCCTAGTGACACCAAATAGAAAATTATAAGGAAATCCTCTTCAGCACATTCCCTCCTAGTGACGCCAAATAGATATAAGGAAATCCCCTTTAGCACATTCCCTCCTAGTGACGCCAAATAAATATATATAAATCCTCTTTAGCACATTCCCTCTTAGTGACGCCAAATAGGTATAAGTAAATCCTCTTTAGCAAATTCCCTCCTAGTGACGCCAAATAGATATAAGGAAATCCTCTTTAGCACATTCCCTCCTAGTGACGCATTTTAGCGCCTCGGTAAAAGTCACATTGAGTAACCATTGTGATAAATAGAGCATTTGCTCCTATGGAGCAAATGTTCTATTTATCACAATGGTTTCAAAACTACACACTTCTGTTGTTTCCTTTCCACGACTTAATGCTCCTTTTCAGTAGATTAATTCAAAGAGGTTGAGTTTCGAGTAGAGAATGAGTTAAAGCGACCACTTTATGAATATACATGAGTGTCTTTCAAAGCAGGCTGCTGCTTAACAATGTTCTTCATATAAGCGCATGTTCACCACTTTGTAAACAGGGTAGACCCATATATGACGGCTTCTATACGGGCTTTCTGATCAGGGTCTGCTGTTTGCTTATGAAATTATAATAGACCTTTCTCTACAGTTTCTACCAATTTCCAAAGAGCCTGCGTACGTACGTCATTACAGAAAGTCAGCTAATAATTGTCCATGGTGTCATTATATTTTACATGAATATGGAAAAGAGAAAGGGTTAACCCTTTACCTGTTCTATATTCAGTCCAAATTTCAATACTAACTGAATAGCTAAGGGGCAAATAGCTATAATGAAATATGAAAGTGGTATAGTGTAGCCATTATAAAAAGTAAAGAGTAAAGAATTTCAAACAGATCTATTAAATTCCGAACAGATATATCCAATAGCGAACAGAATAGACCCTGATCAGACGGCTCCTATGTCCTTTTCTGTTTACACATGCGTGAAAAGGCGTTTATATGAGGGGAAAAGGTTAATGCAGGACGAAAGTAATGTCGAATTCACATGCAGGAGCTTTGTACACAACTTTCGTTACGCATTGATCCTTTACTCCATGTATTATATACATTTTAACGATTCTGCAAACAGTGTAGACCCAGATCAGACGGGCTGTTGCAGGAGATGTCTGATCTGGATATGCTTTGTGTGCTAATGAAATAATAGCCAACCTTTAGCATAACATTCCTGTCTAAATATGGCATAATAAAAAATCAGTTAATTAATATTCATGGAAGTCATTATTTCATACATAAATATTCATTGAGTAAAGGGTTAAGGTACCCCTGTTTTCAAAACCCAGACTACGACTTCTTTTTTGTGGTTCCTTTAGATGGGGTTTTGCGATTTATATACTCACATATGTATTTATCATTCTCAGAAAGAGCATTACTTATGCACTTATTAATTTCGTTTTTTTTTATAATGTTCAAAACGGAATGAACCAGGTATCTTAATATATCTGTCAGTACCATGCAAAACTCAATTAATAATTTCAATATGGTTTTGTTTATTAAATTTCAGTACAACAACTTTAAAACTCCCTTTATTGTTATAAAGTTCATATCTGTTCAAACTCTGAAACTGTTTAGGTTTTACTTCCTTATATTCGTTTGAGTTTTTAACTTGTACCTTTACAAAATACATACAGTCAAATCTCGATAATTCGAAATGTTAGGCAGGTGGCTGCTTAATGCTTGGTGAAAGCACTTCAGTGTTCGAATAATCGCGATTTAACTGTAATTATAAGAACTAATACTTTATCAACACTAATTAGTTCAATCTTGATAAAAGCGCATAAACAACACAAGTTTTCATTTTGTCAGAAACTAAAGAGCCGTATCTATGTCTATATTTCGTAAGTAATTTGAGCAGACTCCGATCAGACAACTCCTACATGAGTCTGTTGTTTGCAAATAGCACTTATCACAGGTTATTAATAAACGAAGCTAAAAGCAAAGCATGCATGCAGGAATGCCTTTAAATACAAACTATAATTTGAGTGATAGTCATATAAAACCAAATATGATACCGTCACAATTGTTACCGACATCCCTTTGTCGATCACTGTCTATATTACCCCTGATGGCCGACCTGACTCGCATTTGCAAATAGTTTGGATCAAAATGTTTATCCGATTAATTGGCTTCTTGTCTAGGATTAAAACTGTTTAACCCTAGGTCAATAGTATCGCAAAAGATCGATGGAACAGACGTAGTCTAAATTACACCAAATCATACTTAGGACGTCCGTAAACCGGTTTAAACCCCCAGTGGTGTTTTTGCTACTGACCGTGACAAGGCGGTACTCTCTTTGTCACCCTTCCTTTTGTTTGCCTTGCGTCTTTGTGCTTGTGCTTTTGTTCCTGTGTGGAATGTTTGTCTCTGGTTCTTGTGTGTCTTTTGGTGTTTTCTGTGTTCATCTCGTGTGTGAATGTGCATTTGGGTGTGTGGTTGTGTGTGTGTATTGCTCTCTATCGGTGTTTTTTGGTGGTGGTTGCGTCTTGTATGTGGCTTTGCCTTCTTGACTTTACTACTTTTCCATTTAGAAAAGACATTTTCGGATGAAATACTTAAAACAATCGACACATAAGCCTTCGCCGTTCCATTATATACATGAAGTAAAATGGATTGTTTCATAAAACAAATGCTTACATTTACAATTGTAAAACCTCATTATATTAGTAATACAGTTATCTATAACGATGTACAAAATATGGCCTCGAGTCTCTACCGTATAAGTAGTAGCTATGAACAAATACTTAGATAATATTAATCCAAGTCCCCACCATAAACCATGCAAGCATGCACATAATGCCGTTGAGTCAACTGGTTAGCTCTTTTTCTTATCAATATGTATGGGAAAAGAAATGCCTTTATGTGTATAAATCCAGTAAACGTTTATAATGAGATTATAAACAATGCATTTTACCATGACATGTAATGGGTTTATGTATTCAAGCATAGAGTTCATGTTTTATGTAGTGATGTATGATTTAATTTAACTCTTTGCACGCTAGCTGTGAAACCGTGATTACCTATGAGATCCAGTTTGGATCCAGATGAGACACCGCATAATGTGGCGTCTTATAACGAACCAAGCTGTTTAACATTTGGACTGTATTTTTGTAAAGAAATGGAAGAAAGTTTGTTTTAAGACTTGCAGCCGACGAGAAACTGTTTTCTAAATATGTGCATTATTACACGACTGATGTTCCACTTTCATAGTATTGTTTGACATTTGTAACTTGGCCTTGGCTGATCAAACACAACGCTCGGAGTTTCAAGGTAACCTTTCATAGATATATTGACCTACAGGATCCCTTCTAGGATTTGTATGCGTAAAATGTATATTTATTATTGTTCTCAGCGTAGTGAAGAACAATAAACATAATAATAAAACGTACAAAGTACAATACAGTAAATCAGAACAAGATATGTCTGGATATTAGGTGTAGGTCGTAACTTAATGCAGAATTAAAATTATAGCGAATGCAGGAGCTTTTTCGTCTTGCTGTCGTTCTGCATTAACATATTTTCTTCTACTGGCGCCTTTTTGCACCTCTGTAAAACTCATTTTTTGAAACCATTGTGATAAATAAAGCATTTGCTCCATTTCAAAACTACACAATTCTAAACTTGTCAATTTCTATATTAAATGCTCCTTTTCGGTAGATTAATTCAAAGAGCTTGGGTCTGAAAATAGTATAGGAGGGAATGCGTTCAACACAAACCTGTTTTCAAATACACCAATGTGAAATGATAACGCGGTTAATAAAGGGGGCTTTGGCTGTATAAGGACAGCTGAAAAGATGATTATCTAAGTTCTATCTGGTAACATCTGTTAATCTTGAGTGTCTCCCTTGAGCAAAACATATTTCAGGCAAAGTTATTACATGTCTACATCAGATAACCCCTATTGTGCAAAGTGCGACATGCCTTGTAAATGCAAACAGTGTGGACCCAGTTGAGACGCCGAAAAACTCGGCATCTCATCAGGACATAATGATGTTTGATATTCGGACAATGTCTTTTGTATTTAAAAGCAAAAATGAATCAGAAATTATAGTGAACTTTGCAACATATCGGGATTTAAACAGTCGCCATTTCTAATGTTTGACAAGGGTTATTATTGAAGTTTATAATTTTTGCAAAGATTTGATGACTTATGTTTTTAACATTAATTAGATTAAACTTTTACAGATAAAAAGTTATTAGGAAAAAAACAATGAATATTAATTACCTGTTTTAATGGCATCATAAACAAACATGTTTTTTTCCAAAGCAGAAAAATGTAGGCTCCAATCAATAGTATCTCATAAGCAAACAGAGCAGATTTTGACATGGATATACTCTATATGCAAAGGCATTAAGGGGCCTTTATCAAGTACAGTAGAATTTGTCTTGAGTGGCTATATAAGATAGGTTCAATTACAGGTCTGTAAGGCAGGTGGTAGCTTAAAACATGTCAAAGGCAATGCAAAAAACTCCTATAGGAGTTTTATGTTTTACGTTGGCCCTACATCACCTGCTTTTTAAGACTCATTTGTTCAGTAAATGAATGGCCGCTTAGGGCAGGTTCTTCTGTATATGGAAAGCGGAAATTCCCAATATAGCATAATGAATGGACATGGTCATATTCTCAATAATTAGTTGGTCACAGTTTTAACTATAACATGATATATGGAAATTTGCCAAAAGTATTTCGATGGGAACATTGAAGATCATGAACTGATATTTCCTAGAATCATCTGCTCGGTTCTACACTGTTTGAAGAGGCCAAATATATGCATCTCAATAAAATGTTTAATCAAGTCTCATCAAAGATGCGAACTGGTTTATTGACAATCTGTCGTATATACTATTTGTATATATCAAGTTGTGCCATATGTAAATAAAGAAGCCACATAAATCAATGTGGGAAATATACATACACACATGTACCGTAATAGACACATGATGTGTTGTTTGTTGATTGAATGAATGCAGATACGAATACAATCTGTTGTAATCTTTTACTCCGTGAATATTCCTGGGAGAAATAATGACACCATGAACATTACTTGGATTAATTCTTATAATCGCGCATGCGCACAGGAATGTTTAGCCAACTGTAGAATCATATCTATATTATTTCATAATATTTCATAAAGCAAACTCTTTCAGAGGTCGTCTGATCTGGGTCTACTTTGTTTACAAAATTGTCAAAGGGCGTTTAAGGTTAAACATTTCAGCTATATAGTAAATCCTCTCTATAACGGCCACTAAATTGTGGTAATTAATTGGTATTAAGGGCAGGTGGTTGTTAAAAGCAAGGTGTTTTACTTTCACTTTGCTTTAAACAACCACCTGCCTTTAACACAAATACAATCATGATGTAATTTAGTGGCCGTTATAGAGAGGTTTTACTGTACTAAGACAGCCAACGTACACGCTGTGCTGTGTAATACATTCTTTACGCATTGTCCAGCTAATGGCAACCTGGTTCTCATTTGCAAAAAAATTGGATTCAGATGAGACGCGGGGTACAGTATCTTGTTATTGTTACTTACACTTACACAAATTTAGATATAATGCCATCACAAATACTTATCTTGATTTTTATTATTACACATGTACACTTGATTTTAAAGTAAAGTAAACCCCTTCTAAACCGGGCGTTAAAATTAACATCAATGCTGATATTTTAGAGAGATAACAGCTTAACTCATGTTGAAATTCACACAGAACGCTCCCAAATGTGTTTTCTGTCTGACTTTCATCCAACATTAAGAAGCCGCCTGCCTAAAAAGACCTATTTTGTTCTTCATTAAAATTCCGGTTTATAGAGGATTTACTAGATTGGTAGAAAGCGAATAGTCAAATGTATTATAATTCTATAACCAAACAGAGCATACATGTACGCTGATCAGACGATTTCTATAGAATCCGTCTGATCTGTGTCTACTCTGATTGCAAATGCGCGAAAAGGCGTTTATTTGAAGGAAGTAGTTAAGTGCAACTAATATCATAATGTAAACCTTGACAAATGTGAAGCAATTAGCATTCGCACTGCGATCCCACGACTGTATTGATCTGAGTCTACTCTGGCCACAGCGATGACACTGTAGAAAGCAACTTCGACTTCTTTCTCTCCTTCTTTCTTTGTCTTATTTTAACATCTTGGCTGCCAATGTGGGATCTGTGATTACCTATGCAAGCAATTTGTTGTGAGATGCTGACTTACTCGGCATCTGATCAGGATCCAAACTGTTTGATACTTTGATTATGTATTCTGAAAGAAACTGGAAGACAATTATCAGATGGAACTTTTAGCAGACGATATATTTTGCAAAATGAAATTACGTGGCAGCAAAAGGGTTCAACTTTATCACACTATGGTCAAAGGGATGAAGTTCCCTAACCGTTTAACCCTTTCCTCCATGAATACTTTTAATTTTCAAGTTGGAAATAACATTTTTGATTTGAAACGGTGTTTGTTTAATTTTGTTTTAGTTTTCAATTTCCATAAACATTTTCGAAAGTAAAGTTGGAATCATTCTAAATATTTACAATAAACGTATATGTACATCTGAGCAATCGTTCCATAGATTTAACAATATACCAGTCTTGATTGGTACATGTAACCTCGAACCATTTACTCCATATATAACGAATCTCATCCACTTTTCAAACAGAGCAGACCCAGGTCAGACATCTGCTCTGTTTGCCTATGCGATAGTATGGATCTTAATTCTACAGTTCATGCATTGATCGAAACTTCCCATGCCCCCATGCTATTATAGCAACCAAGGGAAGCAAGTCTAATTCGAGTGGTGAGCATCTGTTGTCCTGGTTATTTCCCTTGTAAATCTCGGTTGGTTGTATTGGAATATTTGCAAACAAAAAGCAACCACATTGTGAAATAAACATACAGTAGAACCTATCTTAAGCTTTCATCAAAAAGATATCTAATTATGGGATTGTAAAGCAGGTGGTAGCTTAATGCAATACGAAAATACGAATTTGTCCTGCATTAAGCAATCGCCTGCTTTTTAACCCTTTCCCTCATATGAACATGTTTTCACGCATTTGCAAACAGAGTAGTTCCAGATCAGACGGCTCCTATATGAGCCGTCTGATCAGGTTCTGCTCTGTTTGCTGATAGAATTTGACAGATCTGTGTCTTAAGTTTTTATAAATGGTAACAATATTCCACCTTTCATATTTCATTATAACTATTTTGTCCATGAACATTTAATAGGTATTGACATTTGGAATAAACATAGAACAGGGAAAGGGTTAAAGACTCCTATTCCAATAAATGGACGGCCGTTTAGTAAAGGTTCTACTGTATGCTGGTAAGCCAAAATATACAGACACACACTTCTTAAATGCATGAAATATGTTTTAAAAATGCATAAAATTACACAAACAATTGTTTATACGCTGAAGAGAAGTGTATTGCAAGAAAAAAGGATCTAATATACGCTGAGGAAGACAAACCTTCCAGGCGTTTGATACAGATCCAGATAATATTCGCCAATATAATAAGTTCAATATGACAATAAATAATTGAACATTACCTTCATCAAGTGTAATGATTTTGTTGAAATTATACAGGTTTTTTTTTTAGAAACTATTACTTAATGCCTTAGGTATACTGGGCACATAAATTATGTGTACACACTGCATTTTGAAACTTCATTGTAAAATTAGCCTCGCCGTTGTTCAAGGCAGATTGAATCCTCCTGAGACATAGATCATCTATATCTGTACAGTAAAAAACCTCTAAACCGGGATTTTAAGAAAGAACAAAGTAGATCCTATCTATTAGGCACGTGGCTGCTTAATGCAGGGTAACAGTGATGCAGAAAGTTGCCAATGGAGATATTTGAATTACTTTCAACCTTAATGCACGGTGAATGCAATTATTATTAGTAGTAGTGGTAGTAGTATTAATAATAATGATAATTATAAATAACAGAATAGAATAATAATAATTATATGTTTTACTTGGCTATAAAGGTATAGTCTATTTATACATTCCAGCTTACTGGATGTCGATTGGCGAGCTAGCCAATTCGTAATTCAATTAAATCCAATCCCTCATAATTAGGCTACTACCGAAAAGGAACATTTACTACAAAAAAGGAAAAGTTTAGAATACCATTGAGATAAATATAGCAGTAAACTGTTGTTCCTATGGAGCTAATGTTCGTTTCAAGAGATGTCGTCTATAGAGGACTGGTGTCAAAATGCGTCAATATGAGAGGATAGGTTAACAGACAGCAAATGCAACAGAAAGATATGTAGTACATGTACATGTTTCTAACAGAGTGTTGTTTGGCTCCCTCGGACAGTTTCACATGGGTAAAATGAACAGGTTACAGATTGGTTGTCGGATGTTATCGATTACATGATTACAGTCAGCCTTAATTAAGTGCGAGTAGACACAAATCGTGCTGTGCAGGCAGTGGAATGTGCTGTGCTGATGTATGCCTTTGTAAGCTGTTAAAACAATTAGGAGATTACCTTGCGTACAATAGCCACCTTTAGCACGCTGGTGTAGTACTCGCCTGACCCAAGTGTACTTTTGGTTCATCATTAACCCTTTACTCCTTGAATATTCATGTACGAAATAATGACACTAGGAATATTAATTAGATTAATTGTTATAATAGCATATGGACACGGGTTTTGGTCATGGTATAAACTGTAGACTCATATCTATATTATATCATAAGCAAACCGAGAAGACCCTGATCAAACAGCTCCTACGCGAGCCGTCTGTTCTGGGTTTTCTTTGTTTGCAAAGGCATAGAAGGCATATCCGTGGAGGAAAATACCAATATATATCTTACCCGCGTTTTGTTTCCAATCTTAAAGCTATATAAATTGCGTCGATTAGTTTCAAACTGACTCCCGCCTAATCCAATCTGTTTGACACTAAAATGTTAGTCAGTTGCATAGTCGTGTTTAACTTGGTGTAACAGCCATCTAATCCTGGTTCACCCATATACCGCTATTAGGGGGATCTGGCTTGCATTTGCAATCAGTATCTGCTTCCCATCAAATTTCAAACTAGTTTCAAAGTAGGGCAATAGTTTCTCAAAAGCTTGATCGCTTGGACGCGGTCAAAATTCCAACATATCTACATTTGAGCAGACATTGTTTTTCCTGTTCAAATCTACAGATAAACGTACGTGCGTACCAAAATACTAAAACCGTCAGTTCTCCACCAAACCCTACACTGGGCCTACTTTTTAGAATCGCCTCTTCGAGACGATTATAAAGAGTAATCACAGTATAGGGTTTGATAGAGAAATAAAGGAGCCATTGTTGAACATGTTTAAATCCACACATTTTATATGGCCCTCTGACAGAGGGATAGCGTTAATGACTATAGCTGCATCAGTCAATGCACTGTATATACATAGTTTAAATATATTTATCTCCATACTAACATTAGATTTGACCCTCCTCATACAAAGCATTTGTATATACATGTAATTGCAAACAAAATATGAAACTTAATAGAAATGTTTATTAAAGATAGAGAGAGGGAGGGAAGGGAGAGAGAGAGAGAGATGTGATGAGAGGTAACATACTTATAGTAGAACGATTAGAGGACGCATAAGAACACATCGTTATAAGTAAGTCATCTTAGAATATTTTTAGAAAACGTATAATATTGAACTAAGAGTTCAAATGTCGATAGTTGTACAATATGTGAGGCTAAAACTTCCGTGATTGCTTTATATATCAATACACAGGAGTAAGTATGGGTTTATTGTCTTCATCATTTAGATTTTGTTTGTCAAACAGAATCATATCGGTATTTAGAGGATGGTACCTTTGTGTTGCACGAAATAGGTTCAGTGTCTGGTTTTTAAAAACAATTACATTGAAAAACGTAATGTTCGGCATGTTCTACTTCTTGTGAACATTCACACAAATGATTTTGATTAAGATGGTTATTAAAAAGATGATCACCATTTAGATTGCTACAGTTTTCCTTATTCTTGTGTGAATAATTGACAAATACCTATCTCCAAAACAGTACTAAGATGGAACGTTATAATTGCTAAAATTATTTCGCAATGATGTTTGAATGAACTTAAGGTATTTAGATATCTGGTATCTGGACTGATGCTGTTCCATAGTGCTATTGAAGACGGGATGCATGATTTTTTGGAGACTGGTGTGCGTAAGAAAGGCACTTCTATATCATTGCTATTTCTTAATGGATAGTGGGTTGGCTCCCTTACGTAAGGCGGTAAAAAATCACTGATATATTTTAGAACCATGTTATAAGAGGCCTTTCGTCGACTGGCGAGTGATTCCCATCCACATTCCCGATATAGATTATCTAGAGATACCGATCTAGTTAAGCCAGTTACGATACGGGCTGCTTCGTTCTGTATTTTTTCTAAAGTATCTGCACATGTTTCGGAACAACTATCCAAAACATTAGAAACATACTCTTGTGCATGCATTTGCCGTACGTAAGAAATGTAAATTAGATTTAAGACCCTTCTGTTCAAAGTGAATTTAATGTTTTTCATAATTCTCGTTGTTTTAGAAGCAGATTGAAGTACATTATCAATATGATCATTCCGCCGCCCATTCGAATTCAGTGTGACACTCAAGTGTTTATCAGAATTAACAAATGGTATTGCAGTGCCTTCAAAAAGAGATTAGGCCGCGTGTCGTGATTTCTAAATGAAAACACCATTGCTTCAGTTTGGACAGGGTTGAAATTAACGAGTCCAATCTTAGCCCAAGCGGAAACTACTTTAAGATCGTGGTTTAAAATACCTTAAATGTCGTTTAAGGAGGTAGCAGATATGTATAGAGAGCTATCGTCCGCAAACAATCTTTTTAAGCATAGTAGCGAGTTAGATATGTAATTAACGTAAATTTAAAATAAAAGAGGACCTAACACATATCCCCGTGGAACACCAGCTGGTATTGTTCTTACAGCAGATGCGGAAGAACGAAGAACAACCCTTTGGCACCTAGTGCTTAGGTACCTAGTTGCAGGCTATAACCAATACTTCATGTATTGTATATAGCAATTAAACATTGTTTTGCACTATAGCATGCGCAATTTGTATTGTACATATGATGTAAATCTTGTATTGCACTTAGCCTTATAAACGTTCATTTTGCACTTGACATATTAATCTGATTGAATATAGCATTATTCATTCTAGTAAATTTATATGGCACTGTTCACCCTAAACTGGTTTTGCACCTACCGTACAAACCTACATGACCAATATGACATTGGTTGTTGACCTGCCAGTAAACACAAACAAAGTTTTGTTGCATTAATGTTTAGCACATAAAACTTGCCCAAATGTTGAACTGTCTATTGATATGCCTTAATACTCCATAGGATAAGATTTGTATTAAACATACAAAACTTATACTGCACCTGTAATACGTTTTTGTTGCACATTAAATATAAACAATACAAATTATATAGCACACATAAGCTGTATTATATCCAAACATAAACACTTTAAAAATGTTTTATACACCTTATCAATATACACCAATATCTGAAAACCAATTGCATCACGTGACTGTCCAAATTAAATCGGTATTGTACGGCTTGAATTCATATTAAACCCGCCACGAGTCCAATATATGTCCATGCGGAATAACTCGCCAGTTATCGTCAGCAACCAGTATTCATCTATTTGAAAATAAACTGCAGATAACTACATACATTGCATAAACTATATTAAAACAATCCTGGCGTCTCGCGAACAAAACAAATTACGTCAATTTACTCACTTACATACTATACACGTACGGGTGTTGACAAAAGCGGTAAAGCTGATCACCTGGGTAGCAAGCGGTGGTGTAAATTAAAGAGAATAGAATGCATTGCTACACGGCGTCTGATCTAGATTCAATCATGCTTTCATAAGTCAATGCAAGTACGTGTCCCCAAGTCGGTTGATATTTGGACAACAGATTCCTAAAAGCTTGATCGAATCTTTAAATGCGAGATGCATCTTTGCACCATATTCGTCTCGGGACCTGTTCTTGCTGCATATGAAATTCCATAGATCTGATTCTGCAAAGTGTGACAATGCAAAACATTCCCTTGAAAAATGAAGCTAAAATATATTCATGGTTCCATTATTTCTTACATGCATATTGAACAAGTAAAGGGCTAAGACATGTAACAGCTTAATATATAGTGAACGTTATACAGAAAGTAAATACAGTAGAACCTACTTGCCTAAAGCTACTTTGAATTGATTAAATGTAGAGATCTAAAAAGCAGGTGATTGCTTAATGCAGGATAAAATACATTTCTCATTTTTTATCCAACCAATATCAGAAAACTACTTCAAATATAGTTTAAACTGATGACAAAATACTGAGAGTGAAAAGCATCTAAATCGATAACCAAACAATGAACTGCACGTAACATTGTAACTGTGTCCATGGTAACCGATAATTTCACACATTTTGGAAAATTTACATCTACCCGTAATACATGTACAGTCCAAATTAGATCTTATGGCACACCAACATAACCTACTTAAAATGTAAACAATACATACCTGTAACGGTGGTCTCGAGAAAAACAAAAAAATAAAAACCAAAAAAAATGTATACGCCCATTAAAACATATGAAAAAACAAAACTACCCATTCCAAATATAAAACAATAAAAACAAAACAGATTCGAACCAAACTATTATAGCGGCCACCTGGGCAGTATACAGTGTTATACCTGTAGTGTTTGTAAACATTGATAACAAAAGGTGTGCCATAAGATCTAATTTTACCTGTACTCCGCTAGATCTCAGTTATTTTTGATGAATCATGAAATCAATTGTTACAAAGAAAGAAAAATGCAAAATGTTCAGCTAAAGTTTAAAAAGATCACTGAATATCACTAAGATTGTTAAATAAGTACAATTGGGACAAAATATATAGCACTTATGGTGATATATCTGTTTCCTAGGCAACCATTCAACCATTCTACCTCATTGTTCATATATGCCCATGAAATAATTCGTTATTCACGTCCAAATCAAACTTAATCTTTCAATTTCAAACTATAACGACCCTCTTGTGTCGCTTTCTGGCTACCATTATTGCTTAAGTCAGGGTAAAAGTAATGCAGAAAGTTCAGCATTAAGCTGCCACCTGTTTTAAATATCTAGTATTATACTTCTTTTAAGTGGTCGAATTAGAGACTTTACTGTAATTTATTTGTAGTCAGAGTGACCACCAAGCAGTAGGGCGATCCTCACGTATTGAAATATACACTAAAACTATTCCAAAATGACCACAAAAACAGGTATGATACAGGATCATGCATGTAGATACAATGTAATAACTTACTTCTGGAGCAAAGTTATGCCGAAAGTCCTTGCAAGACCTGTCTGCATTACTGTTATCCTGAATTAAGTAACCACTAGCGTTTAAAGTCATCTCTGGTTATGCATTAAGTGGTCATTTTAGCAAGGTTTTACTGTATAATACTGTATGAATTCAATATGTTTTAACCCATTCCGTCATATAAACATGTGTTTAAGTCATTGCAAACAGAATGATTCCATAAGCAATCAGAGAAGTCCAGAGGAATAGTCAGACGGTTCCACAGTTGTCCCCTGATCTGGGTCTACTACGTTTGCGAAGGATTAAAGGATACGCCGCATTATCTCTTTGATTTATTTCGAACAAGATAGGGGCAAATTAATTCTTCTTATTCAAAACGCAGCATGGCTGACATTTGTAAACTGCTTAATCCTTTCCCTGTTGTATGTTTATGTAAGAAATACTGACGTCATGAGTATTAATAAGATTGTTTTTATAATGGCATATGAACACAGGACATTTTGTCTCCGACAGAAGCTGTAAAATCAGATCTATATTACACCATAAGTAAGCTGAGCAGACCCTGATCAGACAGCTCCTATAGTAGCCGTCTGATATTGGTCTACTCTGATGCTTCAAAATGCGCTAACATAAGGGAAAGGGTTAATTCCGGAAGAGACGCCGGATAATTCGGTGTCCAATCAGGATCCAAGCTGTTTGACACTCGGTCAATAGTTTCTCAAACGTTTGATTGAATCGGAAGTCAGTGAAAAACAGTCACTAATCGATTGAGTAGACATTATGGTTTAAAGTATAAGAAGGGTAAACCCTTTACTCCATAAATAGCTTTATCTACGCCTTTGCAAACAGAGTAGACCCAGACCCAGATCAGATGTTGAAGCCCGTCTGATCAGGATCTGCTCCGTTTGCTCTGTTTGCTTATGAAATAATATATGTACTTTTGCTGTTCTTCCTTGGCCAAAACTTCCTCTCCTGTGTTCATGTGCCATCACAAAAAGTAATCTTATGAATATTTATGGTGCAACTAAATGTTGCTGCTGCATGAAGTCAGCTCAGACGAGCCTGTTCAACAATAGAGTAATTTCAGAGTGATATATGTCCCAGTTGAGCTAATCTTTCACACACAACTTGTCCATGTTCGATTGATGTAACACAATCTCCGACTGATTCTAAGTGTGCTGTTTTATCTCTGACGATGTACTACTGACAATTCAGTATGACCTACTCTACAGTATCACGCTAGTTTAGTTTGTGTTACGAATGAGTAGGCTTTGCAACATAAACATTTCATTTGTCAACAATCAAAACTCGTACATATTTTAAGGGTAGATAGTCATGTCATAACATGGCATTCAAAGTGTTTACATGTACTAACCAATTCCCTCATACATGCGCCTTTCATGTCTTTGCAGAGTAGACCCGTGTCAGACGGCATCGTTGGAACCGTCTGATCAGGGTATTCCCTGTTTGGTAGGCAATTATAAGGATCTGAATCACGTTTCTACCACAACCAAAACCCTGTGTACATATGCAACTAACGTTTCAATATATCTTTACAACTCTTTCAATAAATATTAGCTGTTTCGGGGCATTTAAATTTCAGATGCAGGCAACTTTGAAATGCGGTCAAACACGTCAGAAAGAAAAGATAATCGTTTTGCTACAATTAGGTACATATACTACTGTTTTTCCATTCAAGTTTTGAGGCAAACTTGTGAGTAAATACAGTAGAAGCTGTCTTAAGTGGCCATCAAAAGGATGTCCAATTATTGGTCTGTAAGACAGGTGGTAGCTTAATGTAGGTATACAATAATGCTACTGGAGCTTTCTGCATTACACTTGCCCTGCATGAAGCAATCCCCGGCCTTTTAAGACTCCTATTCAATAGATGATTGTCCGCTTAGGACATGTTTTACTGTACTAGACGAGCCTTTCCAACAAATTAACACATTCTTGATGACGTTGGTCACTGACGCACTTTGACATGCAAGCTAACCCTTTACATCACAGAGATGCATTTTGACACCCTTGCAAATAGAGTAGGCCCAGATCAGACGGATCCCGTAAGGGCTGTCTCTTCTATCTATTTATAGAACTATAGAACTAATTGTAAAATGGGTGGCATGGCTAAAAGTTGCAGTCAATGAGCATTCATCAATTGATAGATTTTCACATAATAATGCATGAGTTGGAGTGTTAATTACTAGATACAAAAATAATCTCAAATAAGCGCAGGTAACACGAACATTTAACAACACTATTTCCCATTACTTCTCAAAACCCAATGCTGTGAATACTTATATAGCATCTATCTGATATATATTCATGTAAGAAACCAACACCATAAATATTAACCCTTTCGCTGCCAATGCCGGATATGTGATTACCTATGCAAACAGTTTGGATCCAGATGAGACGCCGAGTAACTCGGCGTCTCATCAGGATCCAAACTGTTTGTTACTGTTACTATGTTTTTGAAACAAAAATGAAGAAAAACCAAAAGAATGAAAATATGTAGCAGACGACAAAGTTAGCAGACGACAGAGTTTGGCAGCGAAAGGGTTAATTGCCTGAATATTTACAGTGGCATATGAACACATTATAGTTTGGCCATGCCAGAAATTGTATAATAAGATATATAGCATTTCATAATCAAATAGAGCAAACCCTGATCTGAGCCCGCTGTGTTTGTAAAGGGATGTAAAGGGATTAAAAGGCATTTGAATCGGGTACAGTAAATCCCCTCTAATGCGACCACCTAAAAGAGGTATAATTATGGGTGGTAGAGGCAGGTGGTAGCTTAATGCCAGACAAAAGTAATGCACTACCTGCACTACCTTTGACCTGCATTAAGCAACCACCTGCTTATAACGACACCTATGTTTATTCATTAAGTGGTCGCATTAGAGGGGTTTCTACTGTATAGGGTTCAAATCGTCTCGAAGAAGTATCTATAATGAACAAGTCATACAACGCGTTTGAGGCAGACAGAGGTGAGTGATACTTGTAATGAGAGAAACGTCTGCCATGTTGTAAGATTTCGTAGATAGGACAAAATTAATAAGACAACTATGAAGCCCCTAAAATGCTCACATTGCTTTAATTTGAATAAAGGATATTGACGGCATTGTTACAATGAATTAATACAGGTTTTGAATGATGAAGGAAAATGACACTAGATTAACATGTTCTACTTTGCATATATATCAGTCGAATTTGGCGGACATCTTATACATGTACACATAAACATTATGCCTAAACATAAGCAGAATCCCATAAAAGGAACTAAAGTGTTAACACGGTGAACTATGTTATTTTTGTAGGTAAGAGGCACATGTCTCTATTGTGTGCATACTTCGAACTTGGCCGAGACTTATAACCATTCACTACTATAGTTGAGTAACACGACGGACATCCACTATTATATAAAGACTATAAGCACTCATTGATCTCTTCGTACTTGAGTGGGTTAAACAGTTAATGAACATACTTTGTGTTAAGCCACAATTCTGGTAATGTCAATCTTCGTTTAGTAGTCCAAATATCCTTACTTACTGGCACTATTTAGCCATCATTTGCAAGTCATATACACTTAAATAAGCTAGTAAACCTTAAGTATAGTATTACATTTGTTCATGGGGGTTTTCACCGCCAATGTCGCATAAATGCACCACGACAAATAGTGCAGTCCTAGATCAGACGCTGCCTCTTCAAGACAGCGTCTGATCGGGGACTTCACTGTTTGTCTCAATCTCTATTTGTATATAATTATTTGCTTTATTCTTTTGCAATTCACGTTTATTTATCCCATTTCCTTATTGTACCGAATTATTTAACAAACATTGGATACAGACGACAATTAGAAAGTTGGCGCCGAAAGGGTTAATTAGGTTAACGTAGCACACAAAAAGAGTCAGATACTTGAAAACGGTGTAGAATCCAATTGAAAATAGCGTACACTGTATAGTTGACCGTGTCTTAGGTGGCCATTCATTTATTGAACATAGACTTCTTAAAATGCAGGTAGTTGCTTAATGCAGGTCAAAGGAAATGCAGAACGTTGCTATGGGAGCTTTCGGTATTACTTTCGACCTGCATTAAGCTACCACATGTTTAAGGATCAATAATTAGACCTTATTTATTACCGTTTAAGAAGGTGCTACTGTAGAGACTGGTCAGATGCAAGATTAAGTTTAAAACCAATAATGATTACGTATATCTCTATCTTACAAAAGTGATAGAGAAGGCCCTGTATCATTTTTGTTCTAAATCAGAAGTGAACTATTTCGTTTAAACACATGCTGTTATAATTGTGACAAACAAATGACGGTTGTGTTTGGTTTCTGATCCCATTTCACGTCATGTTAACCGTTTACCTGATAGAGACGCCTTTTCACGACTGTATAAAACAGATAATAGTCCAGGTCAGGGTCTGCCTTATTTGCTAGATTTGATTGAAATGTATAGTTTCTGTTATAGTCAAATCTTCCCTTGTTTATGTCGCCATTATAAACTGTACAATTCATTGTATCTTACATTCATGTTCATCAGGGAAATGGTTAACACTGCGTCGGTCAGAAATCAAATAGCATGTTTCTACGTTAGTAAAAACATTTTAATTGAGTTCTAACTTCCTTAGATATTGACCCTTCCCAAAGGCTAAATGCCACCTGCCAAGACAAATCGGGACACTCTTTTCGACTTGGTCATTATTTGCGATTTTTAAGCAAAGCACTGATTGTGGTCAATATTCAATATTATCATCTCTGGTGTCCAAAGAGAAATGAGCAATATGACATTTGAGTTGTATGACGTGGCATTAAGCAGCCTCTTCCAGAAAGTAATGTTACGCAATTAATGACAATAATTGTTCTTGTAATCGCTAAGGGACATCAGAGGCAAACACGGCGGCAGCAGTCCATGACAAATACAATCCCTGTAAAATGCGGAACAACAACAAATGATCGCATACATTGTGATCTGTCTGGGCAAAACATATCAACAAAAACAGCCCCCCCCCCCCCCCCCACAAAAAAAATAAAATAAAAATACAAAAAAATACAGGTAATTAAGCTATCGTTACATTTAGCTGAATGGTATATGTTTTATAACCATATGCATATGTTCTATTTGTTTCAATATTTTTAAACTAGATTATTTTCTAAACTAAACCGATTACATGTATACCTGCCAGCCATAACCAATTATATAACTGCTTGACTCACTGTAAGTCAATACTACATAATTAATATGTAAAACAGAAATGTTACTAATGCGTTTATATTCTTTATTTCAGAAAAAAACAGTGTTTTTGTCTTAGTTCCATTACTCTATGTGCATACATGTACGCATGTTGCTACAGACAGGGGATATGGAACTTTCTGTTTTAGAAAAAGACACCATTCAACTTCACACGCGGTCAACTGTATACGTTTGTATACCTCAGTGGATAATAAACTGCAGCAATATATTAGTAGTCAGTTTACAAATGCGTGCATTGTCATGATCAGTCTATAATATAATAAAATCAAAATTATACTCGATGAAAGGAACATCATGACATACGACTTCTCCGTCAGTATTTAAAAACAACATTACCAATACAATCAAACCACTTTAATAAGACCACCTAAAGGAGTTCTAATTATGGGTCCTAAATGCAGGTGGTGCTTATTGCAAAACGAAACGTATGCACTTCACAGAAGTTTCCGGCATTAAAGACATTCCCTTGGCCGGCTTGGGTCTTTACAGCTAACCTGTGAAAAAGCATGCGGCACATGGTAAGAGCTATAGCAGTCTGCCTGTCAAGAACCACTGGAGCGTTCCATGTGAGGCCCGTCTCTTACATTTGATGATTTGGAAATGATTAGATTGTCACTAATGCAGTATATGTTTTTATTTTTTATTATGCTCCCTGAAACTATAAGAAGGAGCATATAGGCCCCGCTTTGTCCGTTCGGCCTGTGAATGTCTTCTAAAGTGCTCAACCTACATTCATGACACTCCACATACAAATATATCTCATTGAGATTAAGTGCAGGGTGCAGGGGTTAAATTATAACTTTCTGAGCAGTATTTACATATTCTGATAGACCTTGTTGGGAGAAAAGGCAGCTGTGTCCAAGGATAATAACTCTGTGGGACATCTCTTTTGGAAGTATTGCCCTATGTAATCTGTCTTTTTTTTCACTGAAAGTACTTGACTCACACTAACGAAAAATCATATTTCAGCAATTCTTTACCGAGAGATGCTGTGAGAACGGGTGATTACTCTATTTGCAGTGTTTCTTGAGTTAAAGTGAGCTATTGTGTTTGCCCTGTGTCCCGGTCTGTCGCCGTCTGTCGTCATTTATTTTAAAGAACTTCTTGGAAAGAAAGGAGACCTTCACACACATTCACACAGACACAGTGGAGAAAACGTTATTCTTTCCCATTAAACGCGTTTATGCTAAAACAATTATTTCCATTGCAAACAGTTAGGAGCCAGATCAGACGCCGGGTAACCCGGCGTCTGATCAGGCTCCAAACGGTTTGCCACTCAGATAAAAAATATCTTGAGATATTTCAACAAGGTGTATTTTTCTACATTTTACTTCAATGCATTTGCGTATAGATACGTTTAAACGGGAAATGATAACGTTTTCTCCACTGTACAAACAAACATGGCATGTACAAGCATGCCAGCTCTACAAGACAAAATTGAATTCTCAGCTTTAATTAGGGCGCCTTTGAACATATTATAGCTCTCCTCCACTGCAGGTTAAATGGATTCTACTGCAGGCCAAATGTCCAGAGTTTTATCTCTGATATACATAAGCGCTCCGGTTTTTTTAATGTATTTAATCCTTATAAAATATTCATCTGCTAAATTGCTTGTCTGCTTCAAATGTGAAAGTGCTTCATAGTTTGTAAAGATTTGTGAAAATGTTGTCTGTCAAATAGCTTGGATCCAGATAAGATGCCGGGTTACTTGACGTCTCATCTGGATCCAACCTGTCTGCATATGGCCCTTTGTTTGTTAGTGGTAGGCTTCTTAAGGGTTGAACTTCTATTGGGTTCTGACCAACAATGGTCTTTTGAGTGTGTTCCCCTTGACTAATTGTATGTCAGGGCCTCTCTAGACAGAATGAGACGGCTTGCCATATTTTGCACACTTGTATCATGCTTTTACTGTTACTTTCACGCCTATTGAGAACAATGGGGGGGGGGGATCATTGAATGGACCTGGGTAATGTCTTTAATTTAGCCCTGCATTAAGCAATCGTTTGAATATATGTTTATTTACAAAGTGGTCGATTTAGTATGGTTTTACTGCTTGTATATGTCACAGTAGAAATTGCGATTCAGGACAATCGTCGATTCTCCTAGGACAGATTGCGATCGCAATCTCTCCTAGGACAAACTCCGATCATCTTTTTAAATAATTCACAATTATGTGTTGGTTGTCATGTTTTGAATATAGACTTGTGATCTTAGAATAATATATTCTTCCAGTAGAATTGTAGATTTTCTTTGTAGAGTTAAAGTGTCATATATAACACTAATAATTAATTCTTTTAGTAGAATTGTACATTTTCCCAGAAGAATAAATATGTCACATTTAAAAATAATAATTTAAATTCTTCCAGTAGAATTGTAAATGTTCATGATAGAATTACAGTTTGTCCTTGGAGAGACTGTGATTGGAATCTGCACTAGTAGAATCAGCGATTGTCCATACAATGTATTAGGATCAGAGTCTGTCCTAGGAGTGATTGTGATCGCAATCTGTCCTAGGAGAATCGACGATTGTCCTAAATCGCAATTTCTACGGTGACATACATATATACATATTGTATGCCCTGACAAGACATACAAAACATGTACATTTTGTATTTACAAATACAACGTGCTATTTAGCCGCTTTAACTTTACCTTACACTTTAATTCATATCCTGAATTGATACAGAAAGTTTGGTGGAGAAATGTTGAGTAGATTGTTCAAACATTTCCCTTTGTCAATGGCTCTATTGATGGTCCAATTTTGCAATATGATTTATATAGCTCAGATGTAAATACATTTAGTCACATTTTAGTGAAATCGCCAGTCTAAGACGTGTTATAGAGGTCATACGAAAATATACAGGCACACTCAAACCTCTCTTAAGCGACTACCTAAAAGAACCACGATTCAGGTTACATATGACAGTTGGTAGCCTATTGCAGGGTCAAAATAAGATGGACAGCTCCTAATTACATGTAGCTTTCTGCATTATTTCTCGTCCTACATTAACCCATCGCTTGCTGAGTTTTAAAATACATTTCTCCTTCTTTACCAATGTCATGTTTTATAATTACACATATCTTCACTGTGTACACGTATTGTGATATAGCGGAAGTACAACAACGCCTCAGTTTTCTGATCAACTTTTATTCGGAGTCATAGCTATATGGAAGCTGGCAGCATTCTCTCTGACTTCTTAACCCAGGCTCAAGCCAGCCCCCCCCCCCCCCCCCCTTGCTAGCATTTCTGCTCTCTATTTATACATCTTTAGTGCACCAGGAAAACCTATCCATCTACATAACTGACCTGCAACTCGCCAGTCAAGATGTAGATAAATGATTACTTCCTTTTTCAAATGTTATCCCTTAAAGTGCTGCCAATCTCCATGACATTATTACACCCCTCCCGTACCCATACAAATAAAAGTTATAAGCATGGATCAACATAATATTGTAATGTCCAGTCTCTAAGGCACGTCTCTTCAATAACTAAAGTTCATAATACGCGTTGCTGTAATTCTGATGAGTCCAGCGCTGATGGATTCAGATGGAAAGTTCACGTATCAAGGTTATCGTTGATCTAACACTCGGACATCAATGTAGATTTGGCATAAAGTAAGTCCAATTTTAGATATATCACTACTTGTTTAACCGTAAGAGCACGTGTAAGTGTCTGACGTGTAGGTGTCTGAACCTGACGTTGATGCCATCACTTGACAGCTCGTTTAGTCACACGATTACGATAGACAGTTCAATTAAATTATATGAACTGACACACTTCGCAATGCTCACGTCGGTTGTTAACATGTCACTCGGTCTATCCATAGGTTACTTAGCCATAACCTGTCGTAAACAGTTCCATCTTCGATATCATGTCTGCCATTTAGCTAAACGACGGAGAAGCTGTAGTAATATCATTGGTTGTAGTTCTGTCGGAAGTAGCACCAGACTTCCGGTAGTCGTTTAGTTGGAACGGACGTGAACCCAGCTTCTACAAAACTCGACAAAAGCTACAATTATGAAGCATCGACTTATTTCGCACAGACTGTGACATTTTTTCTTTTTATAAAACTGATATAATTGCCAATATTAGGACTATTCCAAAAAAACAACAAAGATCATTCCCTCCATATGGGGTAGGTATTAACATGTTGCAAAGACTTACACTTTTAATCTTGGTAGTTCAACAAATATCGCAGCACCGATGTAATGAAATGACAAGACGCGCGACATAAGACGCGTGACACGCGACAATACTTTTTAAACCACGGACATTATTAAAATAAATCAGTTTGCATAAAAACCATACTATCATTATAAGGTTGCGCATTGAACAATCACCTCTATCTTATCTAAACATAAGTTGCATGTCTCTCATAAAAACATAAGTCAGCAATTAAGCAATCGATTATATTTACAATCATGTAACGTTAATATCTCTGATATCATAACATCTCGTTAGTTATACTTCCAACACAAGGGTGTATTTACTCGTTAGTTATATTCCCAACTCAAATGAGTATTAGCTAATCGCTTACCCTTAACCCGCACGACTCAGCACAATACATTCTATTTGCATTCATTCAACATCTCGAATACATACATCTCTAATCTCGCAATATCTTGTTAGTTATATCACTAACACAAAGGGTGTATTAGCTAATTGATGTACCCTTAACCTGCACAATTCTGCATAGACTCTATTTAAAGAGTGCACTTCTTCTAAGTTACACTGATACGAAGGCAAAAGTTTTCCTTCAACCAATAGGTTTATAACTTATCAATCAACTACTATTTACAATTACAGTCTTACAATTAGGTTTTCTGGCTGATACCCAGGGGATCTACACAACGAACACAGAATACTCTTTGCTGTTTGCCTTATTACGACCAAACGCTTTTCTGATCCAACTGACAGGATTTAAGTATTTGGTAAAAGTTTGCATCGATATGTGGTCATCAGGTGTACTGATGGCGGAAATTTCGTTACTTCCGGGAAAGTCGTCTCTTATTAAGTTGACCGAAGGTGTAATATGGGATTGTGAATTGAGTGTGTTAGATTTGGATTTAGGCACGTGTGATATGTGACTTACTGTGTGGTTTTTGAACAATCCAGATAAGCCTTGTTCCTTTACTTCAGTATGCGTTTTACGTAATCTATATTCCTTGATTCTAAGTTAAGCAAATCGCGGTCATTTAGTTCCCAGCCATATCTATTGTAAAAGCTTTTTGCATTTCTAGCGTGTTTTGAAAGAAGTCTCTTTGCCTTGGAGGAACATATAGTGTGGACTAGAGTATCTTCAGTTTCATGTTCGGACGAAATTTGACTCACAGAAATTGCGCCTGAGTAGTTTCCATCTGGTAACTTATAAGGTGAATTAGATTGCATATTTGAAATTAATTCTGGGTCGACAGGTTGTTCAGCTTTTATATCGTAACACATAACCGGGGGCAATTCATCTAGAGACAGTTTGACAGGGTGGTCAGATAAGTTTGCAAGGCGTTGTGGGCAGATATGTTCACTATTAATTGCGGAAATTGTAGCTTTCTCGATTTGACCCTCGTGGCTACTCAGATCAGGGTGAACCGATTCTGACAGCGCTTTTAACCGTGTATGTATCTCTCGTTCCACACAAGGAAGAGGATAGCTAGTAGGCTTAATTAAGGGATTAATTTTGCGAAAATCTAATACTAAACGTTTAGACCCGTACTTTTTATTTACCAATAAACAGAGGAACGAATATGGGTACATACTAGGACGCATGACGTCAGCTTTAATCATCCTGTCCAGAGCTTTTGCGTGAGGTATCTCGCGGTCATTTGTCGCAACTCGCGGTTCGACCGACGAAACTTCTACACAATTAGGCTCGACATTTGGTAATTGATCTAAACGACCGATAACACATCCTCTATAAAGAGTTAAAGTTTGATCAGAACTGTTTGTAATTAATACAGGAATTTTACGCTTAGGCGTGAGTGTGACTAAGGCATCAGAGACATTGAGTAAGGGTTCTCGATAAATATAGCCTCGGTCGACAGAGCAGACTTCATATTGTTTGTTTGCTTGAAGAGACGGGTTTTTCTTGAGTTTACCTTGAACCTGATAAACATTGCGTGGTTTTAAGGTAGTGGTTTTCGTTAGCCTAATGATAGAAGCTATACAAATGTCATATTGTAACGCTACATAAGCGTCCTTTATTCTAATACAGTTTAGGTCAAAATAAATTCAACAGCTATTTTTAGCCAAAAAGTCTTTACCAAGTATACACGACCGGTTAAGATTATTAACTATGACGAAAACATGATCTAACATCAGCTTATTGACCTTGAATGAAATTTTTGCTGTACCTAGTACATTTAGGCTACTGCCAGAGGCAGATTGTAGTGACAGGTTTGATTTCCTTAACTGATAGTGAGGTTTCAAATATTTGAATATTGAATAGTTCAGTAAACTGCAACTTGCACCTGTATCTACTAAAGCTCTAAGTGGCTGTTTCCCTATTTTGCTTAGCATAGAATTTGGAATTTCCTTATTTGCAACAAAAGAGTTTCCTATTTCGTTTGATATATTCTCTGACCCGTCGATCCCTGTACGGCGAGAAGAATCTAGTTTTTTGAAGGCCGCTGAAACTGTTCGTTTCGCATTTGAAGCTGTCGCCACTCGAAACAATTGGCACGTATATGACCAAATTTGCGACAAAAATAACACTGTATTGTTTCCCTATTCGAGGAAGCCCTAACTGTTGTTTGCCTATTTGTGTCTGATCTAACAGCGTTTACGCTACGTCTTCTGCATTCATTAATATTGTGACCCCTGCGTCGGCATGAAGTGCAAAATTTTCCTCTATGCAAGTGACTAATATCCATACTTTCGTACTCAGGATAAGGGTATCGCGTATTTCTCCTAGAATGTTCGGAATATGAAGTTCGCGAGTTTGCACGCGGATTTTCTGTAGTTTGATTTAATCTAGGCCTGCACCTAATTTTGACATTTTGCTCTTGTACCGCAATTTGTACCGCATTGTCGAATGTAGTCGGATTTTGTCTGATTAGTTTGACTCTAATATCATAGTCTAAGAGACCGTCTATGAAAAACCCTATGATTTGATGATCTATAACACGTAGTCCTGTGTCAAAACCTGTATACGCTTCTTGCGCCAGTGTTGTAATTCTATCCGCGAAATTTTGTACATTTTCTGATCGTTCCTGTTTAGCAGACCGTAGTTTTGACAAATTAAGATACGTGTCAGAAATTTCGCCAAAACGTGCTGTTAATTCGTTTCGTACGAGCTCCCAAGTTGCATTTGGATTGCTCTCAAGAAGTCTTTGCAAGAAATCAGATACTAACCCCTCGCTAAATCTGTATGATATCTTAGGTTTACTTGTTTCAGGAAAATTGTTTACAATTGCGCTTTTGTCGATAGCCTTCAGCCAAACACGTAATTTTGATTGCTCACCGTTAAATATTGGCACCATATCAGATAAGCCTAAGTTTTCAATTTTATCAGTTAAAGAATGAAGTAGCCCTGCGAAGTCAGTTTCAGCCATTTTTGCAACTTAAAGAGCGAGTAAGTAGATTAAGAGTTCACTAACCTTTGTTCCATCCAGGTTCTATCCTGGTCATGGCACCATTTTCAGCTGTGTGATATAGCGAAAGTACAACAACGCCTCAGTTTTCTGATCAACTTTTATTCGGAGTCATAGCTATATGGAAGCTGGCAGCATTCTCTCTGACTTCTTAACCCAGGCTCAAGCCAGTCCCCCCTTGCTAGCATTTCAGCTCTCTATTTATACATTTTTAGTGCACCAGGAAAACCTATCCATCTACATAACTGACCTGCAACTCGCCAGTCAATATGTAGATAAATGATTACTTCCTTTTTCAAATGTTATCCCTTAAAGTGCTGTCAATCTCCATGACAATATTACAGTATTTCGCTGTGCAATCTCTGGTGTGGCGTGCACTGGTTGCACAATCAACTTGTAAATAGTGCAGAACCTGATGAGACAGCTCCTGTAGGAGCTGTCTCATCTGGGTCTTTACTATTTACAGGTAGGTATATTGACGTGAATAGCAAGCGAAGGATTAAGCCATCGCCTGTTTTAAAGACACAAAGTTCTATTCATTCAGTGGTCGCTTAACCCTTTCTTTTATATAAACGTCTTTACATGTATTTGCAAACGGAGTAGACCCAGATAAGACAGTTCCTTGTGGAGCCGTCCTTTCAGGGTCTGCTTTGATTATTTATGAAATTATGTACATCTGGCCCTACCGTTTTTGCCGAAGCCAACAACCTTCTATCAATCTTTACCTCATTCAGACTAAGTTGGTGAATGTTCATGAAGTGAACTGTGATCACATCATGCTTAAATGTTCATTAGGGAAATGTTTAAGAATGGTTCTATTGTACGTGTTTACGTTTAAATTTCAAGTTGGCATGGTGTAAGTTTACTGTGTATTGTCGATAATCACACCACCCTTTGTTCTATATTTTTATAATTAATCCATATCCTATAGAGAAAAAAATGCTCAAACTCTGACCTGTGGCATGTTTCGCTTTGTGGCCATTTGTTAAAGCTTTTGAGACGTTATTACTTTCCGAGTATCGAACCATTTGGATCCTCGTGAGTCGGTATCTCTTCTGGAAACTGTTTAAAAATTGCCGGTGCAGTTGCGCTTTGCGGGTAATGATAAGCATTTAGAGTTCAGACAAAAATTAATTGGTGAAAATATGTATAGTTGGTTTCTTGAGATAAAGCACAATCTCGCCTAATGTATAAACAGTTTTCAATATTCAATAAACACAACCAAATTGGTCCGTGAAATATTATGCAAGGAAATGCGAACTGCTCAGTCCACAGTTAAACCCTTATCTGGCTCACCTTGATACTGGTCGTACAGTAAAACCTCTCAATAACGGCCACTAAATTACATCAAGTATTTGTATTAAAGGCAGGTTGATGCTTAAAGCAAGGTGAAAGTAAAACAGAACGCTCCTGCGTTCTGTGTTACTTCCACCTTGCTTTTAGCAACCACCTGCACAAAATACCAACTAATTAACACAATTTAGTGGTCATTATAGAGATGTTCTACTGTATTTTCAATCACCTGGAACCCAAATTAGGACTCATCAGGTTTGACACTTGGTCTAATCTTTCTTAAAAAGCTTATTCGAATCGGAAGTAGCCATTATTACACCAGATACAACTTTCAGAACACACTATTTTTGACAGCAGAATTAGGCTCAATGGTTTCCTCAGAGAATGTAGTAATTACCTAGGTAGGTTAAAAAAGACTTAAAAAAGGGTGTATCTGACAGAGCCTAAACTAAAATATATGTACAGTTGAACTTCGATATCTAAAACTCGGATAACCCGAACTTCGGGATAAACCGAACTTTGGGATAACCCGAACTAAACGTTCGATCGTTCCAAAATGTATAACACATATTTGTTTTAAAATGTATCAAGCGTTGAGCAAATCTAGAAACATGCGTGATAGTTTAATGCAGGTCTAAAGTAATGCTGAAAGCTCCTATAGGATTGTAACTGATTTGTATGGTCCCTTGAAGTTCGAGATATTGAAATCCAACTGTACTTACATATTTCAATGACGAGATATTCGTGTGTAAACTGTAAATCCCTTCTTAAGCAACCGCTTTTTTAACAAACCTATAGGAACCGTCTGACCAGGGTCTGTTCTCTTTGCTTATGGAATAATATAAATATAGTTTCTTGTATGGCAAATAGTCTGTGTGCATGTATCATTATGAAAATAATCAATATTCATGCTAACATTATTTATTGCATGTATATTCATGGAGTAAAGGGTTAACCCTTTCCCTTATGTAAGCGCATTTTGACGCATCTGCGAACAGAGTAGACCCAGATCAGACAGTTCCTATAGGAGCCGTCTAATCAGGCTCTGCTCTGTTTGCTTATGGTGTAATACACAGGGGTCTGGACCGCTTCATTGGGGTCTATATATGTACTATATAATAACAAGGGTTCCAACTAGCAGAACGGATATCCGTGTACCACGAGTACAAATATGACTGTAACTCTTACAATTTAAATGATAATTTCGTAATTCTTTCGGCTATTGAAAGCCAATATATTTTTCTATCAAATAAATATAATCTTATAACGGTAACTTATGAACAAGTATCAATCCAACAATGATTTTCTCAAAATTTCACGTGTTTTTAGGGTCATTGACAAACGTTCGTTCACTCCGGTTTCACTATATCACAGCAATAACCTGGCAATTTACAGTTCAAAAAATGGCGTGAGTCAATAAAACGAATAAATTCTAACTCCCACCTCCACTTATTTAGTCCCCAGCATCAAAAGAATGATGTAAAACTAGCGAGTTTTGTCAGTTTGCTTCAAATCGTCGAGGAAGGAGCCATTGTAAGTGATGTCACGGATTTTCCAACTTTTCCTTCGCTCGTCCAATGAAATGGCTCCATTCAAATTTGTTGCAAAATGGCAGCATCCGAAATAGAAACAACGACAGACGGAAAGGCCGCTGTCGCTAGTTGCTTATTTATTAAGAGGACAAAACAAATGGAGATTGATGATATAATTGGGTTGTTTTATTGAACCACGCCATCTTTTGAACTGAAAATCGCCAGGTTATGGCTGTGATATAGTGAAACTGGGGTGAACGAACGTTTGTCAATGACCCAGAAAACACGTGAAATTTTCAGAAAATCGTCGTTGGATTGATAATTGCGCGTAAGTTACCGTGAGAAGATTATATTTATGTCATAGTAAAATATATTGGCTTTCAATAGCCGAGAGAATTACAAAATTATCATTGAAATTGCAAGAGTTACATTCATATTTGTACTTGTGGTACACGGATGTCCGTTCTGCTAGTTGGAACCCTTGTTATTATATAGTACATATAGACCCGAATGAAGTGGTCCAGGCCCCTATGGTGTAATATAGATCTGATTATACAGCTTCTGTCTGAGCCGAAATGTCCTGTGATCATATGCCATTCTAAACAATATTCTTATTGATATTCATGACGTCATTATTTCCTACATGGATATTCATCAGGGAAAGGATTAAGACCCAAAATTAGACCTGTTTTAGATGGTCGCAGTAGAGGGTCTGCTGTACATCAATATAGTACAGTAACCCCCCCCCCCCCTCTAATGCGACCACTTAATGACTAAACATGGCTGTCTTCATAAGCAGGTGGATGCTTAATGCAGGACAAAAGTTATGCAGAAAGCTTCTATAGAAGCTTTTTGCATAACTTCCGTCCTGCATAAAGCTGTCACATGCATTTGCCACTGTGAATTTTGCCCCGTTTTGCTGGTCGCATTAGAGGGGTTTTACTGTATTATACCGTTCGTAAAACTGCCCCTTACCTTTGGCACACATTGTCAAAAATCATAACTCAGATATGTTGTAGTTTTCGCGAACTATTGGTGTGTTCACGTTTTTAAAAACTACAGTAAAACCTCTCTATAATGGCAATTAAATTACATCAAGTATTTTGTGTTAAAGGCAGGTGGCTGCTTAAAGCAAGGTGAAAGTAAAACAGAACGCTCCTACGGGAGCGTTCTGTTTTACTTTCACCTTGCTTTAAGCAGTCACCTGCCCTTAAATACTGATTTATTAACACAATTTAGTGGCCGTTATAGAGAGGTTTTACCGTATTTGATAGAATAACAAAAAGAATGGATCTAGACGTGACTCTAAGTTACTCACCGACTTATCTGGATCCAGGCTTACCAAACTTAGTCAGAATGAGTTTAGCAGGAGTAAGGTTCAGTGACATGTTCTATGCTTTATGCTACTTGTAACATAAACTATGGTCTGACTCGTATTTGAAAATAGCTTAGATCCAGGTCAGATGCCGAGTAACTCGATGGATCAACTAGATCCGAGCTGTTTGACACCCGGTCAATAGTGTTTTGACTATACGAGTCGAACATGTATTAAACTTGTACATGTGCCAGAACAGAGTGGATACAGCAGGCTAGAGGTTACAAGAGTGTTTGTATATACAACAAAGCTTATCTATAACACCCACTCAAAATATGTCTTATTCCGAGGTTTTAAGACAGATGGCAGCTTAATGCAAGACGAAGGTTATTCAGAAAACTCCCACATGATCTTCCGTTCAGCGTTAACGCTTTCAAACCCGAAATGTCAGAATGGAACGGCCTATCAGTGTTTAACCCTTTCTCTTATGTAAGTGCATTTTGACGCCTCTGCAAACAGAGAAGATCCAGATCAGACGGCTCCTAGGAGCCCCTAGAAGCCGTCTGATTAGGGTCTGCTCTGTTTGCTTATGGTGTTATATAGATCTGATTCTATAGCTTCTGCCTGAGGCAAAATGTCCTGTGTTCATGTGCCATTGTAAAAATAATCTAATTAATATCCATGACGTCATTATTTCCTCCATAAATATTCATGAGGGAAAGGGTTAGCTATATAGTCCACTCGGTATAAAAGGCTTAAACTTGCTTGAAGACTTTAAATGACAAATAGTGCATACCCTGACCATGGGGCTCCTCCATGATCACTCTGATCTGGGTCTTCATTGTTCGCAAATAACAGTGCATTTGAGTCCAGGGTTGACAAGAGTTAAGTAGTCATCTGCTCTTAAACTCATTAATTAGGTGGGTACTATATTGTGAGTCTATCGAAAAGTTTTAAATAAATAATCCTTTATTCCATGACTATTCATGTGAAAAATAATATCATCATGGATATCAATTATCTAAACGTTCATAATGGCATATAAACACCGACAGTTTTGGCCTTTGCATAAAGTGTAGAATCAAATGTGTATATTTTCTTAAGCAACCCTGCTCAGACAGCTTCAGGAGCCACCTGGTCTGAGTCCACTCTGTTTGAAAAGGCATTGCAATGCGTATCTATGTAGTAAATGGATAAACAGAAGCAGATGTGTTATGATAACAACAACAACTGCTCCCCTGGTCGGTACACTCTTTCCACAATTATCAGGTAATTACAAAGTGTGTGGCACAAACAACAACTCATAGACAATTAGTGTACACACATTGACCTTCAACATGCTGGCTTTTATGTCGCAGACACACAACATGGCCTACTATGCATTCAAAACAAAAGCCATAATGTGTTAGTTTTGTAAATATATAATGCAAGTGTCATGCAGTTGGGATCCTGTTACTCGGCACCTTGTGTCCTACAGGAGTCGTCTTGTCTGGGTGTATTCTATTTGCAAAAGGTGTCTCTATGGATTAAAGAGTTCACGAAGGGGGCAGCATAACGTATGATGAAAGTTGTGCAGAAAACTCCCAAATGAGCTTTCTGTGTGACCTTTGCCCTTATTAAGAAGTCATTCGGTTGAACAAATCTACATTATTCTTTACTAAAAGCCCAGTGTATACATGTACGAAGGGGTTTACTGTGTCAGTATCTACCAGTTGTAGCGAATAATAACTGTTTGGCATGTTTTGTCAGTAGAAAAGTGTTTCTAATGCACGAATCGAAGCAGAATTTGATCTCATTTCTTGTCAAAGTTTTGCATAAAGGCGCACACATTCTGCGCCGCATCTGGAATCCAGTTGTTTGCAAATTCATCACAATTTCATCAATAACGTTATGGGTCTATGCTTATAAAACTTTTAGTTGAGTCTGAGTTCGTTCTCAAGTTTTTGATCGGTCAGATTTGAGCCTTTGGCTCATATCTGACCAATCAAAAGCTTGAGAACTCAAATCTGACCAATCATAAGCTTGAGAACGAACTCAGACTCAACTAAAAAGCTTTATAAGCATGGACCCTGATGATTAACAACACCATCCTCCTTGACAACCACCTCTTTACATGTGGCATAGCGTTCGCCTTCCATTTTCTCCTTGACAACCACCTTTTTGCCTGTGGTATAGCGCTCGCCTTCCTTTTCCTCCTTGACAACCACCACTTTACCTGTGGTATAGCGTTCGCCATCCATTTTCGGTGGTAATGTGTCCGATTTGCACAGACTGCTCACCTGGTTCTTTGTTTTATTATATGTAATGCCGGTGGAAATTAAGTAATGTTTGCCAAATGCTTTTATCCTTTCCCTCATATAAACGCCTTCTCTCGCATTTGCAAAAAAGATTATACCCATATCATACAGTTTCTATCGGTCTGTTCTCTCTGCTTAGGAAATCATAATGAATCTGACTCTATAGTTTCTACCGATACCAAACAGTCTGTGTATATATGCCATTAACAACATTGAGCTAGTACATATTCATGTGCAATTATATCTTACATCGATATTCCACAGGGAGAGTGTTAAATCAAGTGACTACTGTCCGTTTCAATTTACTTTGTTTGTCTTTTAGGGTGAGGATGGAATAAGTGTGAGGTTGGGCGCCCATAAACCGGTTTAACCCCCCCCCCAGTGACTTTTGTCACTGACCGTTCCAAGGCGGTACTTCCATCTTCCCTCTATTGTATGTTTGTTTTGTCTTTGTGCGTCTCTTGATGTTTTTATAGTTATGTACATTTGCTGTTTCCTTGTGTTGCTGTGGCGACTGTTTGTTCTGTATGTGGTGTTTCCTGCATGACTCATTTTTGTACTAGTACTGAATTTGAATCGATATTTTTTTTCATTTCTTGCCGGATTGTGATCTCATTTAAACCACTTGTGTTATCGTTTTTCAGGAACTCTGTGCCCGAGTTTCCCTTGGATCCATCTTTAAATAAATATTTCATGCATAACAGCAATGTTTTCCCATTGTAAACACGTTCATTTCAAATTGCAAATGGCGGACGATTGACAAGAGGTATAATTCTGGGTGTTAGATGCAGATGGTAGCTTAATGCAGGACCCAAGTAATACAGAAAGCTCCCAGAGGAACTTTCTGTATAACGTTTGCCCTGCATTAAGCAACCACCTGCTTATAAAAACACCCATGTGTATTCATTAAGTGGTCGCATTAGAGGGGTTCTACTGTATATGTATTATTACTTATCGTCTGATATACAATTTTCAGTAGATCCTATTCACTCATTATGCAAATAATATTGAGATGCTTCTGGAATAATGGTCACTAGGACTGAACGTATTAGAGAATGCAACATATTAGTTAAATCTGGTGGCAATGTTTATCACCTTCATCAAATTCTAAACGTATATGGTTTTTTCTCTCAATTCTTTTTTTAAAAACAACTGATTGCAGTGTCAATCTGGTACTTTACGCTATACCTGGATCTAAACTATTTGCAGCGTTCTAAACTAAACATACAACACAGTTTAAGTATTACTTCCCTTTACTACATAAATATGCATCCTTTCTATGCCTTTGCAAACAGATGATACCAAGATTAGACGGCTCCCGCAGGAGACGTATGATCAGAGTCTGGTCTGTCTGCTTATACATGTAGTATGACATAGATCTAATTCTAAAGTTCCTACTTCGGCAAACATTCCATGCTTTAATATGGCTTTAAGAAATTAATCTAATTATGGTGCATGATATCGTCATTCCTTCTATGAATGGTCATTAAGTAAAGGGTTAACCTTTTACCCGGGGATTGAAATAAGCAAAAAACAAAAAAGTAAAGTACCTAGTTATAGTCTACTTTCAGTCCGAATGACCGCTCAGCCGATTGTACATTTACTCCCCTGGTCATTGAGCCATTGGCCTACAATATTGAGCACTGCTAACATATGGCGCAATCATGCAGCCGCAGTGCCGGCGAGTGACCCTCACAGGTACCCATTTTAACCCCTGGGTGGAGAGGATGTGCGGGTGGGAGACACGGAAAAAGCGTCTCTGAAATTTCCAGGTGGGACCGGGACATGACTGTATTAATATTAATTTACTACAGTAAACCCCCACTAGACCGGAATTTAAAGACGAAAATGTTAAGGTTTCATAGGCAGATTGTTGCTTTTAATGCAGGTTGGAAGTCATACAGAAATGCATTAGGCTTCCACCTGTCTAACAGACCTGCACGGATACTAGTTTTAACGGCTAGTTTAGGGTTGTTGTTTTTTACTTTAAATGCTATGGTGGCACACACAGAGAAGACAGGAGCTGCCTAATGTTAGTCTACTCTGTGTGTAAATACGTAAATATTCGTTTCTACCTATTAAAGGTTCATGGAATCCCTAGTTGTATGTATTGGACCTGTGTGGTATTCCAATGATGCATTGTTTTACTTTCATAATGGCACAGTTGGATTGCAAGCTGGAAAAAATGATCAACAATCTTGGGGTTGCTTTCTGCAGATAAAACACCATCTGTCTGAAAAGATGTAAACACCTTTCCATATTCTATAAACACCGCAATCAAATTATTTTGCAAGCAACCATCTGGCATTTGATATACAGATGCTCGGTACGAATATTCAATATAAATGTGTATAGATAATTAACAGAACTTGGACGTCTATTTTTCAACACTGAATGTTGATGTTATGTGATCTCCTGTTTACAAGTGTATGTTTGCTAATACATCATTTACCTGAGGCGCATGTTCACCCCCTTGCAAACAGAGTAGACCCAGGCAAGGTGGCTCTTGCAAGGAGCAGTCTGGTCATGGTCTGCTCTATTTGCGTATGTAAGATCTTATTATACATTGTCCACCATGTCCAGCAAGCCCTGTGTTCGTATAATAGTATAACAATTCAGCTAATTTATATTGATGATGCCATTATTTCTTACAAAATCAAATCTTTTATTACATTCAGTTCATCATTTCACATGAATTCATTGTCGCCAATTAATGTCCATGAAGTGATAAATTCTTATTCTGGAAGGGTAACTCTGGGGTTTTAATACATGTTATGAAAAGAGCTTTCAGTATTACACCTGATTCAGGTTAAGCATATACATTTTAAGACTCCTATATTTAATCAGTAAATAGTCTCCTGACAAAGGGTTGATTGTTTATTTAACCTTTTCCTCCATAAATACGCCTGTCTACGCCTCTGTAAAAGTCACTTTATGAAAACATTGTGATAAATAGTGCATTTGCTCCATAGGAGCAAATGCTCTATTTATCACAATGATTTCAAAAGTACACAATTCTAACATTTTTCTTTTCTCTACTAAATGATCATTTTCGGTAGATTTATTCAAAGAGGTTGGGTCTAATTTCATCATTTGGTATACTTCTGCAATAAGAGAATTATTTGTTTCAGATATAATTTTAAACAATATTTAATCATATTAATTTTGTTTTATTAGGATATCTGCCTAACTCTCCGTACAGTACTGACGAATTCGTGTATTTCCTTACTCATAAGATTCGTTTCATGAATGTCAGGATATATTTAATAGTATGAACAATTTTAACACCCCTCCAATGTGATACCCCCATACCTGTGAGCAAAAGTTTAAAATAGATCCGACTAAGCTATCAAACAGTTTACATTTATCAAAAATCTTAAGCTCCATTTTGTTGATTATTCAAAACACATTATGTAAAGAGTATGTGGCAGTTTATAACGAGTCTGTGGAGGATTGCATTTGTAAATAGAAAGGGTGTATCTACTTGAAAAAAGACAGTGCTGCCAAACTGTGATAGCATGCCACAGTCACATTACAAATTGACATCGAATCTGTCAGTCGATGTTTTTTTCGTAGCACCTTCCGTAGCTTCATTGTAACGACCTAAAGCGCTGGGTTGTCTCGGCTAGGATCGAACTCCCAACACCCCGCTCCGAGGGCCGGCGCATAGCATTCTGAGCTAACCGGGTGGATCATGATCTTAGTAATCCATATTCATAAGTATTCAGTGTGCTTTCGATGTGTATGTATACATGAAGTATTTAATATTTAGCATGTTTAACTCGTTCGCTGCCAAATATTGTCGTCTGCAAAATGTGTCGTCTGCTACAGTTGCCGTTTGCTTATTCCCCCCACTTTCCTTTCAAAAAACATTATCATAGTAACAAACAGTTTTGATCCTGATGAAGTTACTTGGTGTCTCATCTGGATCCAAACTGTTTGCATAGGTAAGTACAGATATGACACTGACGCAAATGAATTCACCCTTATTCCGCTAACCGCGACCTAAAAGCGCTTTGACACTTGGTCAACAGTTTCTCGAAATGTTGTGGCATGACACGTGGTCTGTAGTTTCTTAAAAGCTTGCTCGAATCGGAAAATCGCAAGTACAGTCCAATTTGTACCAGACCAATTCATAGATTTTTGAGTGGGATAAAGGTAAACTGTTCTGCCTACTCATGATGTCATTATTTTTACACGAATATTGAACAAGGAAAGGGTTAAAGCGACCACATACAGTAAAACCTCTCTTAACCGGCCGTTAAATTTAGTATGAATATCGGTCTTGGAGACAAGTGACGGCTTAATGCAGGGTGAAAGTCATGCAGAAAGCTCCTAGAGGAGCTTTCTGCATGACTTTCACCCTGCATTAAGCAGCCACCTGCCTAAAAGTATCTAAATTCTTATCTAGTAGAATTACGGTTAAGAGAGGTTATACTGTACTTTATAAACATATGAGTCCGAAAAAGCAGGCGATTCCTGCTTGTAGTATGTAGTATGCGCATATCTCGTATTAATCAATTAAGACAAGAAGTTGTACACGTATACATACAATGAAAATAATGCCAACAACCCATTTACCGACAGGATATATTTGTTCAGCAAAATATTACCGCTATTCGAATACTGCTAAATAATTAAAAAAGGAGCCTCCTTTTTAGAAACGGGGATTTGTACGGAAATCAGCGGACATCTTAGGCCAAGTTCTGAATGCCTACGATTCTATTTCGGAACAACGCTTTGAATATTGATTAGGTTGTTATCACAGGTACAATGACTGACACTGATTTTTGACCTACATATACATCGAATGATTATTTCTGGTATGTAAATTTAAATCTTACGACAAATTCCGGCCAATGGCGAACGCTGCTCCGTCGGTTTCCGTAGCAATCCATTTTTCTATTTTTTCGACACAAACAACCATTTACTAACCGTACTGTTTAGCGTTAAATAAGTGTTAAGGTACATAGATTCCGATTCTGAAGTTAGTTTGAAACGCAAAATTTGCGGAAATTTGCGCAGCATACATCTTTAAAGCATGGCAAGCATAAGGCAGAACGCTACTACTGCAGAATTAGTCGTTGTATAAGTAAGGCAAAATTGCTCAATCGGCTACGAAGCATTTGTCTTTTTCTACACATATGTAATCAACCACGGTATCAATGGAATTGCATCATATTGAGACGTCGGGTTACATGGTGTCTTATTTCAATCCGAACCTTTTGCAAATGCAATCACGGTGCTGCCCCTAGTATATAACAGGTAACCTGTGCCTTATATAAATACATATCAATCCCCTGCTGCTGTAGGAGCCGCCTTGCCAGGTTATGCTCCGTTTGTTTGATATGGTATTTTGTTGATTTGATTCTATAGAATCTGTCATGGCCAGTCATCCTGTGCAGACATACCATTATAAATCACAAGCTAATAAATAGCCATTGTCGATAATTAACCTTACATATTCAGCAGGTAAGTGGTTTAATACTCAGACTACCCAGTGGTAGACAGGAGGCTGTACAAGGAATTCTGTCACATTCAATTATTTTTGAAACGGTTCTGCCGCATACTCTGCATGTTTTGTTGTTGAAAGAAGCAGGCATGAATAGATCGTACATTAAACGTATCAATATTAATTCGTCTCGTGCTACACATGTAACTACGTCTCTTGACTAGTATTTACAAACAGATTGGATCAAGATAAGACGCCGAATAACTCGGCGTCTCGGCACGATCCTAGCTGGACACGGGCAAACAGTGTCTGCACTGTTTTATGAACCCGTCGAAGTCAAATGTTTAAAATACCAGCAAATATTTTGTTTTTGCTGTGCCCCTTCAATATGAATATAGGCAAGATAGTATCTTGACGGGTTTCCTTAAATAATATGGGTTAAATACACTTTCCTTCCACACCCCCCCCCCCCCCAAAAAAAAACAAACAAACAAACAAAAAACAAAAAACACAACAACAAAAAAACACCCAACCCCACAAAAATAATAGTAAAAACTTAATAAGAGTGTCAAACTGTTTAGACACCGAATCATCTGTATACAAACTGCTAAAGTCATCAAAATTGTCCCATAAACTTTTACCATGCTCATGCTGAAAACATAAAGTCTGCTCAATCTCTGATTTGCTGAACTGTTCACTGACTTCCGATTCGATCAATGTCTGGAGACACTAATGAAGGAATGTCAAACAGCTTGGATCCACATGAGACGCCGAGTGGTTCTCGGCACAGGATCCATATGAGACACCGAGTGGTTCTCGGCACAGGATCCATATCAGACGCCGGGTGGCTCTCGGCACAGGATCCATATGAGACACCGAGTGGTTCTCGGCACAGGATCCATATGAGACGCCGAGTGGTTCTCGGCACAGGATCCACGTTGTTTGCAAATAAGAGACAACATGCGCTTAGCATGAGAATGCGTAACCCCTTCCCTGATGAATAGACCCTGATCAGACGGTTCCTATAGGAACCGTCAGATCTGGGTCTACTATGTTTGCAGATGCGTCAAAATTGGGCTTACATAAGACAAATGGTTAAATCTTTAAGCAGCGATTATTTGCATCAAAATTCAGTTTCTGCATGTATGTGTTGAAACAGATGCCTGTCCGCCCTTGCCCCGCAGTGAAAATATAATACCTGCTCAGAAATGGATCTGATGCAATTTGTGACTACTTCCGATTCGATGAAGCTTTTGAGAAACTGGTGACCAAGTCTCGAACAGTTTTGATCCTGATGAGACGCAGAGTTACTTTGGCGTCTCTTCTGGATCCAAGTTATTTTATAAATGTAGGTCAGGTCTGCGAATAGTGGGATGAGGGTTGATGTATGTCATAAGAATTAATATATCATAAAGAAATGTTTGACATCAGTAAGACGCACCTGATTTATATAAATACCTGAATATATATGTGGCATGCTGGTTTTATTATAGGACATCAAATACGTACTTATTTGTTCCCGGCTTTATTTGTGGACATCAAATACGTACACATGTGTTCCCTTAACCTTTCACATGATACACCTATGCCAACAGAGTAGACCAGATCAGACGGCTCCTGTAGGAGAATATTTGGCCAGAACAGAAACTGTAGAATGAAGTTTAGATTTTTTACTAAGCAAACAGAACAGACCCGATCAGACAGCTCCTAGAAGAGGTGTCTACTATCAGTCTACTGTGTGTACAAATGCCTAAATGTACAGTAAAACCCCTTTAAACCGGAATTCTAGTAGAGAAAAATTTAGACTTTTTGGGCAGGTGACGTCTTAATGCAGAGTAAAAGTCCTTATCATATAGAAACTTTCTGCATTTTCCTGAATTAATTGTTTTGGCGACAATTAGTTTTTGATCAGACAGGAGCAGTCTGATCTGGATCTACTCTGTTTGTAAATTCGTGAAAAGGCATGTATATGGAGAAAATGTTTAAGATGTTGCTGATTAATTCGGCATCTTTTCTGGAATCAAATGCTTTGTAGAGGTAATTATAGATTCACCTGTTTCAGTATGCTCATTGAGTCGCTTTCCGGCGACTTCGGCAGTGAAGGAGATTACATGTACAAGCATCCACCTTTGTTTAAACATATCTATGTTATTTAATTTATTTATCATTTGTAGAGTTTCCACTGTAAATTATTTGGCGCAGGTGTCAATTTTTCAAAGCTGGTTCTAAGAAAAGTGCAGGTTAGACCGCATTTAGAAAATATCTCAAATTGTACAGTAAAATCTGCCTTAAAGAACATTAAAACTACAAGTAATTCTAATCTGGATTTTTAAAGCAGCAGGTAGCTGGATGTAGGCCGACAGTATTACATGTACCGAACGCTCCTGTAGGGTTTGTCTGTGTTGCTTTTGCCATGCATTAAGCTAGCACCTGTTTGTTAATATTCCTATATTCAATCAATAATGTTCGCTTAAGGCATAGTCTACTGTATGTCTAATTAGCGTCCCATTGACATTTCACCAAGAACTGTCTGCAAACAAACTCCGTGTACCCCAGTTCTCACAGCACGCGTTTTTTTGTACTATTTATTTGTTTTGTCTTTGTTTTGTTTTTTGTTGTGTTCATTTTTTGTCTTTGAAAAATAAAGCAGTGTCAAACAGTTCGGATTCTGATGGGATGTCGAGTTACTCTGTATCTCATCTGGCTCCAAACCGTTTGCAGAGTTCTTATAAGCGTGCCCTTATTCCGTTATCCGCTACCGGGGCCGCCTTTGCAAACATTTTGGATCCAGATGATAGGCCGAGTAACTCGGCGTCTAATCAGGACCCAAGCTTTTTGACGCTAGGTCAATAGTTCCCCAAAATCTTAATAGAATCGGACGTAGTCAAAATTGAATAGCGAATGTAATGCAAAACGCATTCAGAGGAGTTTTCTGTACATACATTCGTTCTGCATTAAAATGTAATCTACAATTGTATTATTTAAAATTCACTTTCAGTGCGGGAAACGATATTTTATAAACAAACAGAGCAGACCCAGGCCAGATGACTCCAACAAGAGCCGTCTGATATGAGTCTACTCCGTTGGCAAAGGCGTGAAAAGATGTATATGCCAGAGACAGTCTCAAAGCGGTGCAAATGTAATGCTGATTCTTCTGTAGGAGCTTTTTAGGGCTCAAGCTAGAGGGCGACATGGGAGAATGGGAGAAAATATCTCACTAACACTGCTGACTTCTCCCTGTTTTGAGCTGGTGGGGCGGGGGGGGGGGGTATGCATACATGTATATACACCTCTCCCTAATAGACAGCTCCAGTTTGAGCCCTGCTTTCTGCTTTTCTTTCACTTGAATTTAATCAGGGTCCATGCTTATAAAACGTTTAGTTGAGTCTGAGTTCGTTCTCAAGTTTTTGATTGGTCAGATTTGAGCCAAAGGCTCAAATCTGACCAATCAAAAGCTTGAGAACGAAACTCAGACTCAACTAAAAGCTTTATAAGCATGGACCCAGACTACCACCTGCCTTAAAGACCCAGCATTAAGACTATTTCAAAGATCGTTTATGACAGAGTTTACTGTATTATATGGTTATTTCTCTCTTCAGGTGGCACTAGTAATACACGGTTAACAAAACTAAGACTAGTCATTGTACTTATTTACTCCTGTGATCCCATAAAAATGCAGTGTAGAAGACCAGACGAGTCCTCTCAGAAGCCTCTAATCACCGTCTGCACCGTTTGCAGAACCATTCAATGATAATGATTTATTCAAATACATGTATATATATTGTGTGCGGTGCGCCCTCTCCCACCCGGCACCGCTCCTTCACATGACAAATAGATGAGTTCCAAAATTCAAGTTACATGTAGATGAGGTACATGATATGGGAATAGGTAGGTTGACAAAAAAGGATTGTTTGTACAATATCACAGCAAGTATATAATAAACCTGTGCCAAAATATTTCATTGATATTGCAACAAATTATCGACATTCTAAAAGGTTTTGCAATGAACTGCAAAACATCGTTTACTTGCAGCCACAGTCAATGTTCATTCATGTCATTTCTTTATAAACCCACGACCAGCGTGACATACTATGTTAAATCTGAAAAGGCAACCAGTTGCTCCAGAACAATAGATAAACGTACGTACGCAAATACTAAAATGGTCATTTCTCTACCAAACCCTATGTTATGACCACTCGTTAGAATCGTCGCTTGGAGACGAATATAAAGAGTGTCATAACATAGGGTTTGATGGGGAAATAAAGGAGTTATTCTTGAAAATGAATCTTACCTGTACCCCTTTTAATTTGTATCAACAATAATTTAATAAAATTCCAAATAAACATTACGGCTTATATTCTTGGAATGTGTCATAAATATATTTCCCTTCTCGTTGTATGGCTTTTCACATAACTGTATCTTCTCTTATCACATTCCCATTATATCCCCACTGTCTAAATCTTCGTCGCTTGTCTATTTATATTCAATGTCGCGTGTCCAGTCCCAGGTCTGTTGATTTTGTCACCTGTCCATTTTTTTATTACATGTCATCTTTTCTGTCAATATCCGAAAATCGAGAAAACGCCCTGAGTACAAATTTGCACGTCGATAGCATCAACACAAGAATTACTATTCCAAGGACAACTACTTTTAACAAACGTATGTTCTTAACGAAGAAACCTTCTTCCACTATTGTCGATGTTGTAGTAGTCTCATTTAGTAAGGATGAGGAGTTGAAATCTGTCACTGTGTCCCAGAGATTGTATGTTGTGTTTAACATTCCATTTGAGTTAGTTCCTGAGAGATGAGTCTCCGGTGAATATTCGGTAATATTCCTGGAAATATTACGAATCAAGTCACTGACGATGCTGTAGTTAGTCCACATTTTGATTCTGAAAGAAAACAAGTAAAAACTGACATGTTTTAACATAACATTGCTTCTGTAAATACATGTTTAACCCTTTCGGCGCCAAATTTCTAATTGTCGTATGCATTCCAAACTTGGTTAAATCATTCGATACAATAAAGAAATGAGATAAATAAATGCAAATTTCAAAAGAATAAAGCACATAATATTATATAGAATTAGAGAATGAGACAAAAAGTGAATTACCAGATCAGACACCGCCTTGAAAAGGCGACGTCTGATCTGGGACTGCACTATTTGCCGTGGTGCATTTATGCGACTTCGGCAGTGAAAGGGTTAAACTAGTTTCATCACGAGAAATGGTATCTTAAGGTTATGCAAACAGAATAGATGCTATACACCCAGCTTGTCATAAGAGCAGTGTCGGGTCTTGGTACTTTTTTCAGATTTGATATCCAATGTACATGCACACTATTATCAAACTGTCGGTGTAGATTATATGGTTAAATTGTCACTAGGGTCAAACTGTCAGTTTATACTATGGTCAGACTGTCAGTGTGTACTGTGGTCAGACTGTCAGTGTAGACTATAAACAGAATGTCAGTGTAGACTTAATCAGACTGTCAATGTAAAATATGACCAAATTGTAACTGTAGACAATGGTAGAACTATCAGTGTAGACTATGTTCAAGCTATCAATGTCGACTATGTTCCAACTGTCAGTGTAATATATGTTCAAACTGCCAGTGTAGGCTATGGTCAAGCTGTCAGTGTAGACTATGTTCAAGCTGTCACTGTAGACTTTGGCCAAACTGTCACTGAAGACTATGGTCAAACTGTCACTGTGGACTATGGCCAGTCTGTAAATGTAGTCTATCGTCATTCTGTCAGTGTAGACGATCGTCAGGTTGCCATTGTTAGACTATGGTCAGTCTGTCAGTGTGAACCATAACCAATCTAACAGTATAGACTAATCAAATAAAAAGTGCGGGAATTGAGTAAATACCGCTTCTATGGCATGGACACGGATCTGCATATACAGTGGTTTAACATTCTCTTATGACACGACTTGAATTTTACTCAATCTTTTGTGTGTGCTACTGAAATACAATGTTTGCTAAAACTGTAATCTTGAGCAATTTTCCTTACTCTCGACCACGCATTTGAAAAATTCTGATCGAGTGTCACACAGCTTGGCACCTGATTCACTCTTCATATCATCTGTATTAAACACATGTTAATTAAAAGTGCATTATTTTGTTCTGCATTGTTCAGCCGTCAGCCTTCAGAAGTTTCGTGTTTGTTCATTCAGTATCAATCTAGAGAATGTATGCAATTAGTGTACAATGTTGATTATCAATCCGTGTTTAGCCTTGTCCTGATAAACGCCACTCCAAACAGCTTATGTTCAGATGAAACGCCGAGTAACCCGGCGTCTAATCAGGATTCAAGGGTTTTTTGTCATTCAGACAAGCTTTTTTTAAATGCATTAAGGAATCGGAGGTTAGTGAAAAACACAACATATCAGATTTTTACCAGACACTTGTTTTGGCAAGATGAGGATTAAAATAACGGTAACATGCTCCAGGTCAATGATATTGATTTCAGGCACACAGTAAAAATCCTCTAAAACCGTGATTTTACTAAAGACGAATTTAGATCTTTTAGGAAGGTGACTGTTTAATGCAGGATAAAAAACATGTAAAAGCCTCCCAAAGTAACTTTCTGCATGACTTTCACACTGTATTAGGCTGTCACCTGTTTATCAGACCGACATTAATACTGGTTTGAGGGACTCGTTTAGAGGAGTTTTATTTTAAATCTATATGAACAGCTGTGTATATGTACCAGTTTCGTATATCACGTATGTCATCATGTATGTCATCTTAATTTGTTACTGTATTTCCATTTCCTTCTGTCAGTATATTTTCATAGGATATGATTTCATTTTTCATATTATATGGGAGTTACGACGTTTGCAAACAGTTTGGATCCAGACGCAGTGGTATATCAGCATATACATGTAGTCAAGTTCAAAACTGATTGACATACTCATCGTATTGTTCTGTTGCATTGTTTGTTGTTTTTAGTTGATGTTGTTGTCGTTACTTGTTTTGTTGCTTGTTGTTGTTTTTTGTTGTTTGTGTGAGGGGCAGATGAAGCAAAACAAACTGTCTTGGCCAGAAAATATTACATGAATCATTAATAACTATTCATGACGAATATTCATGGATGATAAAATGACATCATGAATATGTATAGGTAAACTATTAAAATGGTAAGTAAAAAAATAACATTTTGGCCATTGTTGAAATTGCAATATCAGAAATCTATATATTTCCTTAAGCAAACAAAACAGACCATATATGGACGGCTCCTATGAGAACAGTTTAATATGGATCTTGGTAAAATGTTGGCAAAAGGATAAAAGGACTTCTCTCTATCAGGTAAATGGTTAAAAGCTATACGTGCTTTACTAAACTAAACATACAACTGGAAGGTGGCTTACAGTATAGAGCAAAGAATCTAAATACCCAACTGGTAAAACAACATAAGACAGTAAAACCCATCTAGTATAAATATCGGTCTTGGAGACAGGTGACAGCTTAATGCAGAGTGAAAGCTGTACAGAAAACTCCTCTATGAGCTTTCTGCATGACTTTCACCTTGCAGTAACCCTTCGCTTGCTATTCACGTCAATATACCTACCTGTAAATAGTGAAGACCCAGATGAGACGGATCCTGCAGGAGCTGTCTCATCAGGGTCTGCACTATTTACAAGTTGATTGTGCAACAAGTGCACTCCATATCAGTGATTGCACAGCGAAATACTTGTACACAGTGAAGATATCTCTAATCATACAACAGGGCATGGGTAAAGAAGGAGAAATGTATTTTAAAATTCAGCAAGAGAAGGGTTAAGCATATAAATTATCCTCTACTAGAACTCCGGCTTAGAGGGGTTTTACTGTGTCTGCTCAAATTTATGACTACTTCCGATTTGATAAAGCTTTTTGAGAAACATTCACCGAATGTCAAATACATGTACCCTGGCTCCTGATGAGATTTAATCAGCTGTTACTGCGCAAATGCGTCTTGTTACCGTTTTGCAAACAGAACAGACCAAGATCAGACTCCGTCTGTATGACTCGCTTGATCAGGATCTGTTCTATTTGCTTATGAAATAATACAGATTTGATTGTTCAGTATGTGCGATGGCTAAAACCTATTGCCTGCGTATGTCATTTTAAGAAGTCTGCTAAATAACACCCATGATGTAATTATTTATTACATAAAATATTTAATGTTTATGGGGTAAATGGGTCCATACAGGACGAAACCAATGTAGAAGCTTTATGTAGTACTGTCCACCTGCATTAAGCAACCACTTGCATTTAAAGACATACATGTTTATTCACAGTCCTAATTTTAGAGACGTGCTACTGTATTTAGTTTCAGCCGACCATCGACCGTCATGCCAATGAAATAGTAGACGGTCGACTTTCGTGCGTGAAATATCAACTATTAATTGACCTATGAACAGCTGTTGTATGCATTAACCATTTCAACGCTAAATCATCAGCGTGGACGAGCCCATCAGTGTTTAACTATGGAGTCCACTCAAAGTGAAAGGCTTAAACTTGCTACATGATTTTGAACGTCAAACAGTGCAGACCCTGATCAGAGGGTGCATATAGGACCCCTCTAATCGTGGTATACACTGTTTGCAAATTATAAGACATGGATGTTCCGCAGTCAGAGGGCTAACAGTCCTGCTGCTATGAAGCTGCCATTTATTCTTAATACGCTCTTTATCTGTTGTCCCTGTATTAGTTTTCAATACGTTATCTAACAACTAACTTGCAAACACGTACATGAGTTGTGTACATTAAAATCCCTCTATACCAGCCATTCAGATTAGCATCAATGTCGGTCTACAGAACATGTGACAGCTTAATGCTGGCTGAAAGTCATGCTGAAAGGCTCCAAAAGGAGCTGTCTGTATGACTTTTACTTAAGGGATATGTAGAATAGTTTTTGATAGCATGGATATATGAAACAAAACTTGGTCACACTGTATGAAACCGCGAAGCGCCTACATACTAAATCGTGACCAAGGATGTTTCATACCTCCATGATAACAAAAGATATTCTATATATTACTTATAATTTAATATCACTATTGAATGTAAGAACGAAATAAAAACAATACTCACAAAGTATTTGTTTATTTTCAACAGTTAATACCGATTCATATAACTGGACGAACACAAAGTAGTCCCGGCTAGGCGTGATCTATTTTTTCATGGGGTTATGAAATTGTTTTACAGCCAATCACAGCGCATCAAAAGTAATGAAAACAATCAGTATTAAATAATTCTGCATTAGACAGCCATCTGCTTAAAAAGTGTAAATTCTTTTTTTATCAAAAACGCCGGTTTAAAGGGGTTTAGTGTTTTTATTAGTACTTATAAATGTGTTTTATCCATTCACCTTGCCCCTTGCCCACGCCAGGTGGTTACAGTAGCAACCGTCTGATCAGGATTTATGTTTGCTTATAAAAAAAACAGACTTATGTTTACAGTTTCTACCATGATGAAACAAAACTTTGTTCATGAAACCATTAAAAATATACAGGTACATGTACATGTGTATAATACCCATATTCATTTCTTACTGACATGAGAAGGCATGGAATTGAGAGTTAATAGCAAGTGTCACTAAACGGTTGCATAGACACATCCTTTAATGAGTTGTCTGCATTGTTTGCTTCGCAAATTGGTTTACATTTGTCACTTCGGCAGACTAATCCTTGTAGGAACATCCATCAAAATAAAAACAATAGCAGTATTTGGACACGTTGATTAAGAAGTACAGACGTAAAAGTGTTGGATAAGTAAGTTGTTTAAGAGGTAAACAAGCTTCCTGCCAATACCTGCAATTGCGACTGCAGTTTAGTTCAACTGCGGAAACCCATACATTATTGTATTATGTCTTGTTTGATACCAAACAGTTTAGTGTCAATAGTCCTTTACCTCATAGAGATTTTTAGTTTAATGAAAATTAAACAAATGCTTCAGGGGTTTGTTAGTGTCAGATAGAGTAGTCGCTGATTTGAAGTCGCGGCACTGACATGAGCGATTGGTCGTGTTCTACATTCGTTGTAAAGCCGGCACTACGCAATACTTTGTGTATTTGGAGTTTACATGAATACATGTATGTAAAAAGAGGAAGAAAGCACGAATACAACTTTTAATTACGCCTACAAAGTCTTATTTCACTTATCCGGCGTTTCGCGACCTGACTCACATACACAAACAGCTCGGCACGATGAGACGCCGGGTAACTCGTCGTCTCATCATTATCGGAGTTGTTTGATAATTGATCAATAGTTTTTTTCAAAACCTTGATAGAATCAGAAATAGTAAAGTTGCACGAGATCCACACTTGAACAGACATTACTTTATCACAGTAGGGTAAAAGTTAGTTTTCTGCCGATCATCGACCGTTATGCTAGGTGGAACATTAGACCGTATAGCTCTACTACATGTAGTCATGCGTGGGATACCCCTTTTCCTCAAGAAGACTGCTTATACCACATTTGCACACATAGTAGAACCAGATCCAAACCAGACAACTATGTGTGATTACGGAATGAAATAGATCTGACTGTGAAGTTTCTGTCACCACTGAGTATGTCATTGTTAATGTTCAATTATAAAAAAACAATACGTCAATGAGTAGTCATACAGTAATAATTTCATAAATAATGAGGGTTAGGGATATCAACAGTAACAGTCATATGCACAGCTGTTTTGTACATTTGTACATAAACATTTATGACGATACAAATCCAGAGATGAAGGGGCGTATGTACAATAAGAAAATCATGATTTCTCCCCACCAAATCCTGTACTGTGACCACTGTTTAAATAGTCTCTTAACCCTTTCCCTCTTCTATATTTATTCCAAATTTGTATGCCTACTGAATATTAATGGACAATATCGTTGTAAATAATTAAATATGGAAGGTGGAATATTATAGCCATGTTGTAAAGTAAAGAAACAGAACTATCAAATTCCATTAGCAAACAGAGCAGACTCTGATCAGACGGGTCCTATAGGAACCGTCTGATCTGGATCTACCCTGTTTGCAAATACGTGAAACACATATGAAGGAAATGGTAAAATGACACTACAACCCCATATGCATATGTATATGTATTTGTATGTGTGTGTATGTATGCACAAGTATGCTTTTGTATTCATATGTATGTGTGAACGTGTTTGTATGTGCTTATGTATGTGTGTATATGTATGTGTGTGATTGCATGTGTTAGCCTGTATACTTCTGATCCGTGATTTCACAATAAGTTATGCTACATATCAAACCTTATCCTGCAGATCAACCTGATTGATATTAAAACACTGTTTGGATCCAGATGAGACGCCGAGTAATTCAACGTCTGATCAGGTTCCAAGCTGTTCGGCACTCGGCTGGTAGTTTCTCAACAGCTTCAACGAACCAGAGGTAAATAAAATTGAAACAAAGCGGTAAAACAGTTTACATACTAAACCCTTACTCAATGTTTTGAAACTGTAGTAATTCAGAGCTACAGATAAAGGTGCGTACCCAAATACATGTACTAACATCAGAGCTACAGATAAAGGTGCGTGCCCAAATACTAAACTCGTCATTTCTCTTCCAAACCCTATACTGTGACCACTCTTTAGAATCGTCTAGAAGAGACGATTCTAAAGAGTGGTCACAGAATGGGTTTGGTGGAGAAATGAAGGAGCTATTCTTGAAAATATATAAATGTACGTATCTTATCTTATCTGGACATCTGTGTAGTATGCTGTTGGGAACTGGTGAACATTTATTCAAACATTTTTAATCAAGATGCCAGTCTCAGTAGCCAGGCGTCTCATCAGGATTCTTACTGGTTGACCGTCTGAACATAGGTTTGACAAATGAGAACAAAATCTGTTTTGTTTATTGATAGACATTTTCCTCAGCCTATTAATATTAACTGATAGAACTTATTTTATTCGACTATACAAACTACAACCTCCGTTAAACGACCACCAGCTCCTCTGAAAACTTTCTGCATTACTTCTCGTTCTGCAGTGAACAGCCATCTGCTCCTAAAGAGTCTCATTGTGAATTTATTTCGTTGTCGTCTTAAGTAGAGGGTTTTTACTGTAGTGACATATAAAAAGCGGCAAATCGTGTAAAAGACAATATACATGTAGTTAAATATACACCAGAAAAAAACACAATAGTACTTACGTTACTTACATCCGTACTAGTTCAACACATAACTTTAGTGTCAGTATTAATCCATATCAAATAAAGTTATCTAGGGATTTAAATATTTAATTAATTCTTTACCTCATGTATATTCATACCACGACTACATGAATATTCATTAACACATTTTTAATAATGGCCATTGAACAAAGTACTTTAGCCATTGTAGAAACTTGAAAATATCGATATTTATTCATTTCATATATCAAACAGAGCAGACCCTGATCAGACGGTTCCTACAGGAGCCGTCTGATCTGGGTCTACTCTGTTTGCAAAAGTATTAGAAGGCATCTCTTTGAGGTAAATGACTAAAGTACGCCACATGTATTAACGCTTTTATCTGCCGGCGAGAGACCGCTCCATGGCAATGCACAATCCTCTCTGCACTGATCGGTAAATGTATATACTTATAATAGAGAGCAGAAACCCGATGGCTCTCTCGGTTGAGTTCTGTGATGTCAAGGCTATACTATTAGCGACCTATTAGCCTTTATCCCGCTATCAACGACTTGGCTCGCATTTGCAAACAGTTTGGATCCTGATGAGACGCCAAGTATATATCTCCGGATCTCACCAGGATCCAAGCTGTTTGGCGCCTGGTCAAACGTTTATCATAGGCTTTAACGCATCGGAAGAAGTGCAATTAGCAACAGATCCAACATTGATCAGACCTTATTTTTTTCACAGGGACCGGGGGGGGGGGACTATAAGAACCAACCATTATCCACTAAGCGCGACTTGACTTGACCTGACGTAAATCTGGCTGGCATGACGTTCAATACATGTTTCTCTAAAGCTTAACCTTTTCCTCAATAAATACGCCTTTCTACGCCTCTGTAATAACTACTTCTTGAAACCATTTTGATAAATAGAGCATTTGCTCCTATAGGAGCAAATGCTCTATTTATCACAATGGTTTCAAACTACAAATTAAAATTTTACTTTTCTCTAATAGTAAATTATCCTTTTGGGTAGATTCATTCAAAGAGGTTGGGCCTTAAAATAGCATATGAGGTAATGGATTAATAGAATCTGAAGTAGCCAATATTATACCAGATGCAAATCTGAGCGGGTATTATTTATTCACAGCATGGTAAGGTTTATTTTTCCATTTTAGGCGAGTGCGTGATAAACATTGCAAACTGGTGTAACGCTTTCGATACCAATGTATCATATTTCATTACTTATGCGAATAATTTGGATCCAGATCAGACGCAGAGTATTCGGCCTCTTATCAGGATCCAAACTGGTTAGTTTTACTGTGGCAATTTTGAAAGAAAGGAAAGAAAATTAAATGAACGAAACTTATAGCAGAGGTCAATCTTGCGGACGACAATATTAAAATTGTTGGCAGCGAAACAGTTAATACCGACGAGACGCTGATTCATCAGGATCTGAAACGCTGATCAATCTGTATTCTTCGAACAATGGAAATGTAGTGGTTATGGTCTTCGACTGACAATCGCGTAGCCCCTCAACGCCGTGGGTTTGAAGCCCGGTCTGGCATTTGGATTTTTCGTACGAAGCCTTCCAACTGGTTTGCGGTAGGTCGATGGTTCTGCTTGGATATATTTCTGTACACGAAACGATGCAATTTGTTCCGTACATATAAGAACCCCTGGGTACCTTCCTCCACCTGTAATTAGTTGGACGTCATGGGGAGGGGCGAAGAAGAGTCAGATGATGAAGCCAGAGAGTCTGGCCATCTCCTGCGTCAGCGTCCCTGTTGCCTCTCCCTCTCACGTATCAATGCAAGGAATACCACGTCGTGCTTATGCGATGCCACTTGAAGCTGCTCTTGCAGCATCAGAACCCGGAGTATCTGCAGTGGAATGGGTGGCATCTTGCGGCAGCAGCAGCAGCTGGGACATCTGAAGAGCATCAGAAGGTCGTCCTATGTATACCCACCACCCCTTGACATCGAGCTAAAACAATCACTTGTACGCACTTGCACGCACTTACAGCATGCGAATGAGTAATGACACCGTACGTGAGCAGCCCGTGTACGTATGACCACCGTACGATAACTAGGCAATCTCACGAAGATGGTACGTTGTAAGCATGTTGTAAGCACGTTCAACTCACTTACCACGAGTGCAACGTACGATGCACGCAACGGCCCGCGGCTTCTCCCAAAAAACGTACGGACTAAAAAGGCGCATGGTTGGTTGTGATCGGACCTTAGTTTATGCTATACGCGCGCGCCACGTGCAGTGTTTCTGTTTTGGTAAGGAACACATATAGCAAGTGACTTAAGTAGCTTGTATAATTCCCCATTGCGGCACGCATTCACTGTTTATCTATTTCGATAAAACGAACCGCAGTTTTTAATTTCTGTATTCCAATAATAGCATATGTATAAAATTAGGTCAAATAATTTGTTTGGTATACTAAATGAAATATTGCTTTCCTTAAGGCAGTTTGATGTTGCAAACATGCAATAAATTATGTTCACGAAACATATTAGCATACTAAAACATTACTTTTACCAGTTTAAAGTTTAGTATAAGATGTAAGACTTATACAATTTTTCGTAGTAATGGTAATGTTTTCGTATGCTTTTGTATTTCGTGATTGTAATTGATCAAATATATTTGCAAACTTAATCTCTGGTTTCGGCCTTTTAGAGTGACAATGCATATTGTAAACCTTCGAAAAATTGTCCCTCAAGCTGATAATATACACTGTCACTCTCAAGGAGGATAATTTATACTTAACCTTCTCCGAATTGGTGTGATTATATTACAATAAACTCTAAGAGATGGTACATTTACATTTTATTAGATAATTTGAACTAGAAGTTATTGACTGTGTGAAATAGGATCCCCACGACCTTGTCAAGTTACACGAACACTTGTGCCGTACACATATAAGTATTTAACCCATTTGTTCCCACGATCCCATATATGGGACATAGGCAAACAGTGTAGACTCAAAAAAGAAAATCAGACGCCGCATAATGCGGCGTCTGATCAGAGTCTACACTGTTTGCTGATAGGACTTTCAATATAAAACAAAACGAAATTGTAAATTTAGGCAAGGCATCCCTAACATCAAACATGGACTAATCCATTATATACACATGGAAGAATCAACTGGGCGCAAATGGGTTAACACTTTACTCCATAGCTACGTTATTGCAAACTGAGTAGACCTAGGTCAGATTACTACAGTAGGGGCATGTTCATAACATTTTCTTTGCATCTTTTTCAATATGCTCATTTACAGTAGAATTTGTCTTAAGCGGCCATTCCTTTATTGAATATATTAAGTATATTGACTGCTTAATGCAGGGCAAACATAATACAGAAAGCTCGTATATGAGTTGTCTGCATTACTCTTGACCTGCATAAAGCTACCACCTGCATTACAAACCCACTGTAATACCTCTTTTTGTGACTGCTTAACCCATTACCTCATAGGTTATAAGTATTAGATACTGTCTCTTTGAATAAATCTACCGAAAAGGAGCATGAACTAGAGAAGAGGAAGACTTTAGAATTTTGTAGTTTGAAACCATTGTGATAAATAGAGCATTTGCTCCTATAGGAGCAAATGCTCTATTTATCAAATTGGTTTCAACTAATGACTTTTACAGAGTTGTCAAAAGCCGTCAATATGAGGAAATGGGTTAAGACAGGTTCTTCCGTTTAGGCATATATTAACCTTTGTATGATGGAAGCGGCATTTTACGTATTTGAAAACAGACAAACCCAGATCAGGAGCCGTTTGATCAGGGTTTGCTCTGTTAGTCTATGAAATTATAATACTGATCTGACGCTACAGCTTCCTCCATGGCATGACGTTCCTGCGTCCAAATGCCTTGATTTAAATATTTCTTTCATGAATATGCATCATGTATAGGGTTAAGCAAAATATCAAGTGTGTCTATTTCAAGTTCTATTAACAAAAAGTCCGTTGCCATAGTACATTTGTACATGTATGCTCATGCATACTAAGTATACGTCAATATTATTTTTACATTAATTTATATTTGTTTTGTATAATATGACTTGCTTGAGACGTTTAACTTTTTCAACGCTAAGTATTTGACGATGCAAAAGGTCGTCTGCTACACTTTTCATAGTTCATATTTCTTCAATTTCTCCTACAACAATTGAGAGTGACAAACAGTTTGAATCCAGATGAGACGCCGAGTGCCGAGTATTTAGATATCAGGATCAAGCCTGTTTGGCATTAAGATTGAATGCTTGTGGATAACTATTACATGTATTAACCCGTTAACTCATTCTCTCCTAGGCTATTTTTAGACCCAACCTCTTTGAATAAATCTACCGAACAGGATCATTAACTATAGAAAAGGAGAGTTTTAGATTTGTGTAGTCTTGAAACCATTGTGATAAATAGAGTATTTGCTCCTATGGATAGGAGCAAATGCTCTATTTATCACACTGGTTTCAAAATGTGAATTTAATAGGGGCGCAAAAATGCGTCAGTAAGGGGCAATGTGTTAACTCATAAGGGCATCTTTTAACGCCTTTACAAACATAGTTGATCCAGATCAGACGGTGCCTGTAAGAGCTATAAGGATTTTCTTATAGAATTGTATGGTTCTGATGATACAGTTTCTTCCACGGCCGTTAGATACTGCGTTCATAGTTCAGTTATAAATGATATTCATACTATAGTTATTTATTAATATGACTACTGATTAACTCATTCCTTTATATTGACGCCTTTTGACGCCTCTGCAAAAGTGACCTGTTGAAACCATTGTGACAAATAGAGCATTTGCTCCATAGGAGTAAATGCTCTATTTATCACAATGGTTTCAATATTACACAATTCAAAAATTTCCTTTTCTCTAGTTAATGCTCCTTTTCGGTAGATTTATTCAAATAAGTTGGATCTAAAAAATAGCATATGAGGGAATGGGTTAAGCATAGGGTTAAACAAATATCCAATGCGTTCAAACAAACGTCCGTTGTTATAATACATGTACATGTATGTATAATAAATATACATCAATATTATTTTTCTATTGAGTAGTATTTGTATTGTATCATATGATTTGACATGTCACGTTTAACTTTGCCAATGCTAAATTTAGCTCAATTAGAAACATATCGTCTGCTACAATTCTCAAAGTTATGTTTTCTTCAATTTCTCCTTCAAAGTAGTCAGAGTGTGAAATAGTTTAGATCCAGATAAGACACTCACTTACACGACGTCTCGTTTGAATTCAAACTGTTTTCAAATGTGTTTCAGGTAGCGAATAGCGGAATAAGAGTTAACTGTGTGGGAGAAATCAAGGGATCAATCATTATTTGTAGCAAATTTACATACAGTAGAACCTGTCTTAAGCGGATATCAAAATGATGTCTAATTATGGGTATGTAAGGCAGGTGGTAGCTCAATGCTGGTCAAAAGTAATGCAGAAAGCTCCTACGGGAGCTTTCTGTATTACTTTTGACCTGCATTGAGCTACCACTTGCTTTATAAGACTCCTATGTTCAATAAATGAATGGCCGCTTAAGACAGGTTCTACTGTACCCGCGGCGTCTCATTTGGACTCCAATCTCAAAGATTATCCCAAAATCGCCTCCAGCGTGAAAAGTGTCCATCAAATAAGAAAAAATAGCGCAACCTGGAAAATGTAATGGCAATTGCTTTGAATAGAAAGACGAGTAATTAATTGTGGAATGTTGGAAGTGTATACATGTATTCATGAAAATGAACTTGCTTTGTATGTTGCCATAGGTGCTCTAGTGGCCATGGTATATGTCATCGTGCAATAGTTCTGTCCATACCGTGGTACATTGAATCGTTTGTAAACATTTGATTCCAGACGGGCCATAATGTTTGACAAACTGCTACGTTTTTGTGGGGGATCTGTTCTTATTGTGGTTTTCTTGTATTTTTTTCTTTTGTTTTCTTTCCTTTGTTTTGTGTTTGTTTTTGGTTAGGTTTGTGTTTTTCGTTTGCAGACAATAAAGACTCTGTCCAGTGAATGTGCCCTACTATTGCATACAGTGTAGACCTGGCCAGTTTCTGTAAACTGCCACTACAGACAGTGCAGAATTTGACCAGTGGCTATACACTGCCACTGCATACAGTGCAGACTTTGACCAGTGTGTAATACTGTCTATTCACTGCCACTGCATACAGTGCATATTCTGACCAGTGTCTATTCACTGCCACTGCATACAATGCAGACTTTGACCAGTGCCTATTCACTGCCATTGCATACAGTGCAGACTTTGACCAGTGTATATTCACTGCCACTGCATATAGTGTCTATTCACTGTCACTACAGACAGGGCAGACTTTGATTCACTGCCACTGCATACAGTGTCTATTCAATGTTACTACAGACAAGGCAGACTTTTAAAAGTGTCTATTCACTGCCACTGCATACAGTACAGACTCTGGCCAGTGTCTATTCACTGCTAATGCATACAGTACAGACTCTGAACAGTGTCTATTCACTGCCACTGCATACAGTGTCTATTCAATGTCACTACAGACAGGGCAGAAGTTGGCCAGTATCTATTCACTGCCACTGCATACAGTGTCTATTCACTGTCACTACAGACAGGGCAGACATTTACCAGTGTCTATTCACTGCTACTGCATACAGTACAGACTCTGGCCAGTGTCTATTCACTGCCACTGCATACAGTGTTTATTCACTGTCACTACAGACAGGGCAGACTTTTACCAGTGGCTATTCACTGCCACTGTATACAGTGTCTATTCACTGTCACTACAGACATGGCAGACTTTGACCAGTGTCTATTCACTTCCACTGCATACAGTGTCTATTCACTGTCACTACAGACAGGGCAGACTTTTACCAGTGTCTATTCACTGCCACCGCATACAGTGTCTATTCAATGTCACTACAGATAAGGCAGACTTTTACCAGTGTCTATTCACTGCCACTGCATACAGTGTCTATTCTATGTCACTACAGACAAGGCAGACTTTTACCAGTGTCTATTCACTGCCACTGCATACAGTGTCTATTCAATGTCACTACAGACAATGCAGACTTTGACCAGTGTCTATTCACTGCCACTGCATACAGTACATGCTCTGGCAAGTGTTTATTTACTGCCACTGCATACAGTACATGTCCTGGCAAGTGTCTATTCACTGCCACTGCATACAGTGCAGACTTTTACCAGTGGCTATTCACTGCCACTGCATACATTGCAGACGTTGACCAGTGTCTATTCACTGCCACTGCATACAGTGCAGACTTTGACCAGTGTCTATTCACTGCCACTGCATACATTGCAGACTTTGACCAGTATATATTCACTTCCACTGCATACAGTGTCTATTCACTGTCACTACAGACAGGGCAGACTTTTACCAGTGTCTATTCACTGCCACTGTATACAGTGTCTATTCAATGTTACTACAGATAAGGCAGACTTTTACCAGTGTCTATTCACTGCCACTGCATACAGTGTCTATTCTATGTCACTACAGACAAGGCAGACTTTTACCAGTGTCTATTCACTGCCACCGCATACAGTGTCTATTCTATGTCACTACAGACAAGGCAGACTTTTACCAGTGTCTATTCACTGCCACTGCATACAGTGTCTATTCTATGTCACTACAGACAAGGCAGACTTTTACCAGTGTCTATTCACTGCCACCGCATACAGTGTCTATTCTATGTCACTACAGACAAGGCAGACTTTTACCAGTGTCTATTCACTGCCACTGCATACAGTGTCTATTTAATGTCATTACAGACATGGCAGACTTTGACCAGTGCCTATTCACTGCCACTGCATACAGTGTCTATTCAATGTCACTACAGACAAGGCATACTTTGACCAGTGTCTATTCACTGCCACTGCATACAGTGTCTATTTAATGTCACTACAGACCAGGCATACTTTGACCAGTGTCTATTCACTGCCACTGCATACAGTACATGCTCTGGCAAGTGTTTATTTACTGCCACTGCATACAGTACATGTCCTGGCAAGTGTCTATTCATTGCCACTGCATACAGTGCAGACTTTTACCAGTGGCTATTCACTGCCACTGCATACATTGCAGACGTTGACCAGTGTCTATTCACTGCCACTGCATACAGTGCAGACTTTGACCAGTGTCTATTCACTGCCACTGCATACATTGCAGACTTTGACCAGTATATATTCACTGCCACTGCATACAGTGCTGACTTTGACCGGTGCATGTACACTGCTTCTGCAGGCAGTGGAGATTCTGATCAGTGTCCGAAATGAGTTGGGTCTATCATTTCTGCATATATATACCTGTCTGTATATCAAATAACTACTGATCTATATATAACCTGTCTACTTATCAGTGATGTTTATCTGGATTTACCTCATCTACAAGTCTAACAGTTGTTGATCTTGAACTGTCCCGCATACATGCCAAGCAGATGTTGATCTTGATCTACTCTATCTACACGTCTTACAGCTGTTGATCTTGATTTACTCTGCCTAAATGTCCAACAGTTGTTGATCTGGATTTAACCCGTATGAGTGTCACACAACTGTTAATTTGGATCTACTCTGTCCGTATGTCCAAAAGTTGTTGATCTGGATATGCCCTGTCTGCATATCCAACAGCTATTGATTCGGATATTTTCTGCATTTCGAAAACAATGGATCTAAGTTATGAACTGTTGATGAACCCTTTATGAAAGTAAACAAATGTCCTGTTAAAATAAGTCTCATATTTAAACTTTTAATGTTAATGAATAGAGACCTTGCACTCCCACTCACATACCGTAGTATATGTAATAAACACTCACTGGGGTTACGTGTTTTAAAAGGAGCTTCTTACATTTCGTACACAGGTGGTTGCCTAATGTAGAATGAAAGCAATGCAAAAAGCTCCAATGGGAGCTCTCTGTATTGATTTCAGTCTGCATTAAGCTACCAATTGAATTTTGATAAACCTATGTTTCTTTAGTTAATGGTTATTATATAGGAGTTTTGTTTCATTGGTCGTTGTTTAATTAGTCGTTATCCTCCTCCCCTCACTTCGAAGTAAGGATGTGTTGACTAGAGTGTTACATGTATGTGTTGTAAGCAGATTACGGTAATGTGACCACCATCAAATTATGTTCAATGCCATACTATGATTGACTTTTTCCCATGGGTTAAGTACATACTGTTATTTGTACTTTGTATTTACAGCCAAGGCTATTTCAATACAATCAACCTCTGTTTTAAACTATCATGGACCGGTTAAACGAACGGATTTGAAAAGGAGCTGTTGCTAAATAAAGGGCGAAACAAAAGTACATGTACATAGCTAACGTTAGAGTTCCCTGCGTTAAGCTACCACCTGCTACAAAGGTTCAGCATTAGACGTATTTAATGTCGCTTAATAGAGTGACTAATGTACAGTGTAATGGTTGCCTTTCCCCCAAGGTTAAGTACATTGATTTGATATTAACAAGAATGAGTTTCTGGCTTCATCAACTTAAACGGGCGATACATTACTTTGTGATTGTGGAAACATTGATTATGCGCAGAGATACACTAATCACCCTAAATATTCGGATGGACCACCTGATGCACATAGTGCAGAACCAGATCAAAATGTCCCTGAATGAGCAGTTTGATCTACACTATTTGCTACTATTTCAGTGCAATCTAATATTTTTAAAATGGTACCAAAATGACTTGTTCCCATGGAGCGCAGAGATTAGGGCCCCGAATACGTAGGATAAATAGGGCAGAAAACGTGTTCCCATTGGCGTAGTAGTTATTGGAGATAATCTGTTACTAGGGTATCATTTTCATGAAAGTGACATAATGGATATTTCACACAATAACATGTAGCTCAAGATCAGAAAACGCATTCTTGCATAAAACGTGCTGTTGTTGTCCCGCTAGACTATGTATTAACAAGGCGATTCTCGTGCTCACGCGCTGTTGTTGACCGGTTTTAATTATACCTATTCGGGGCCTAATGTAAACAATGGACGCCAACGCTATAGCGTTTGGCCTAAGCTAGATGAACGGTGTGAGTTTTTCAGGGGCACCGACAATGAACTGCTTTTAGTGATAGACATATTGAATGAAATCCCATGTAAACGGTATTTGATACAATCGTGGAATGACGTCAGAAAGAAAACAAAAGAGTGGCCCGGAAACTGCATAAATCGAACGAACGGAAGAGTCAAAGAAGTGTATAGTTTTGCTTGTATTTGGAAGAAATAAATTGATGCAGGAAAGCAGAAAATGGGTTTATGCAAGAATAGCGTTAATACACGTTTGTTTTCGGGCAATAACATCTGCAGTGTCCCTTGGGAATGTTGTTGCCCTCGCCCTTCGGGCTCGGGCCAACAACAGTCCCTCGGCACACTGCAGATGTTATTGCCCGAAAAAACGTGTATTAACCCTCTATTAGAACACTGTTTGATCAGGATCTACACTTCGTTTTTGGGTAGTGGAGAAAATACAGTTGCTTCTGAAGAGTAACAAATATTGTATGTCATTTCTGCCTTTCACAGTGTCCATAGAATAGTTAATCACATAAAAACTGGCAATAAATTAAGAAATTATTATGCCATAAATAAATAGTAGCCGATGTTTATATAATGGCATTTGTGGTATTGGTAGACAATGTAGAGTAAGATATATTATAATTTCATAAGCAAGCACGACAGACCCTTTTCAGACGGTTCCTTTTGGAATTTGATTTGAATCTACCCTGTCTGTTAAGGCGAGAAAAGTCGTTTATATCAGGGAAGGGCAGAAGACTCTTATAGGAGCCGTCTGACCTGGGTCTACTCTGTTTGCAAAGGCGTGACAAGGCGTTTACATGAAGGAAATGGTTAAGTATGATGTTTTACCGCAGTGTTCAGCAAATTATGGAATACGGGTCGGAACATGCCAATTGCTAATTTGCCAAATGCTTTTTTGCTAGTTACTAAATGCCAATTGCTAATTTACCAAATGCTAATTGCTTTTTGCCAGTTGATAATTGCCATTTATTCTAGTTTTTTTTCTCTGAAGAGTGCTTGCTGGTATCCGACAAATTTGATGGTATGTTTAGTAGGTCAAGTACCGCCACCACATTGCATTTTCGGGATCCAGATCAGCGGTATGGAATGCGGATCGGGCCATTCCAATTACTAAATGCCAATTGCTTATTTGCCAGTTGCTAAATGTCATTGCTTATTTGCCAAATGCCAATTGCTAATTTGCCAAATGCCAGTTGCTAATTGCCATATTGTCATTAATTCTAGTTTCTTTTCTCTGAAAAGTGCTTGGCAGATCTAAGGATTAGACATATCGGTGGGCTTTATTCTACATTGTGGTGTGTATCCTTATCAAAACAGTAATATACCCAATCTATGTACATCTGTAAGCGAGAAGAACACGTTCGTAAATTTTTCATTTGGCAAATGGCAGTTTAGCAAATGGCAATTGGCATGTCCCGACCCGCATTCCATAGCAAATACATACGAAAAGACGTTACAAAAACACAGATTCAGTATTCCTCATTAAGTTGAACACTCCAATAAGTATCATTATCGCTTTTCAATACAGGTGGCAGCTTAATACATGTACAGGGTGACAGTCGTACAGAAAGCTCCTCTGGAAGTTTTCTGTACGTCTTCCATTCTGCATTAAGCAGTCACCTACCTCAATATATCTCAAATCTTCTTTATCAAAAATTCGAATTATCGAGGTTTTACTCTAAAGCTAAATCTGTCGTATTTCCTGTTTTATTTGAGAAGCAGATTATTCTAAAGCCCCTCGACTAAATATAGATATAGCGCTCGCCAAGGGTTGCGTCGTATAATATAATTAACCACTGCCACGTTGAATATTCGTACAAGAAATAAGAATGACGTCATTGATATTTATGAGCTGAAATTTTATAATGGTAACTTAACACATGCATATTTGGCATTGACGGAATCTGTAGAGTCAGGTCTGTTATAATTTCATAAGCAAACAGAGCAGGTCCAGGTCAGACGGCTCTTACAGGAACAACTGATATGGGTCTTTTCTGTTTGGAAATGCGTGAAAATGCCTTCCATATGAAGTAAATGGTTAATACAACTAAAAAAATAAAAAGATATACACGTACGATTTTCTGTGTTATTTACAATAAAACCTCTCTATAACGGCCACTACATTGTAAATGGTGTTAATCAGTTGGTATCTAGGACAGGTGGCTGCTTAAAGCAAGGCAAAAGTAAAACAGAACGCTCCTATAGGAGCGTTCTGTTTTACTTTCACCTTGCTTTATGCAGCCACCTGCCTTTAACACAAAATACTTGATGTAATTTAGTGGCCTTTATACATGTAGAGAGGTTTTACTGTAGCATCAAATAGTATATTTACTCGTAGTAGTTTATACTATATAATAAAGTGATTTACTCAGAGGCTGGACTTTGTCATTGCTGTTTACAACGAACTGATGAGACATTCTTATAGATCGTCCTATCTACATAACACCTTGCAAAATGAATTTACCGTACTCTGCGTCACACTGACAGGGTATATTACCTCATCGTGATAAATTATTATCCCTAATGCCTTATGTATGTACACCAGGGAAATCAAATTGTTATTGAACACAAATGTGTTTTACCGACATGCTACCCAATAAATATCTGTCAGGTGATGTTGAATGGAAGATGATATCAGACATAACCCCTTAGCCTGTTAAAATAATAATATCTGCTCAAAATCTGAGCTTGACTTACTTTTGATTCTTTTAACTTTTGATAAATTATTGACAGTGCGCAAAACAGATTGGATCCTGATGAGACGCCGAGTAACTCGGCGTCTCATCTTGATCCAAACTGTTTGCAAATGCGGGTCAGGCCGCGACTATCTGGCGATGGGTTAACGATAAGATGCTTCAACGAATTCCATTTAAAAGATGAACCTTTATTGCGAATTGTAAAAATAATGTGTGCTCAAATTTGGATTAGGTGCAATTGTTGACTACTTCCGATTCGATCAAGCTCTTGGGAAACTATTGACCAAGACTTAGTGTCAAACAGTTTGGATAATAAGTATGCATGACGCCATTACTTCTTATAGGAATACTGAACAGGGAAATAATTAACCCTTTCCCTGTTTTGTATTTAGGTCAAGTTTCAATACCTACTGAATATTCATTAACATAATAGTTATAAAGAAATATGGACGCTGGAACATTGTAGACAGTTTAGAAAGCAAAGAAAACAGATATATCAAATTATATTAGCAAACAGAGCAGACCCTGGTCAGACGGTTCCTCTGGGAGACATCTGATCTGGGTCTACTCTGTTTGCAGATGCGTGAAAATACAATATAATCATAGTTGTAGCAGAGAAAGTGTATTATTGTGTATATGGACTGGTAAATCTGGGTCCGTGCTTATAAAACTCTTAGTTGAGTCTGAGTACGTTCTCAAGCTATTGATTGGTCAGATTTGAGCCTCTGGCTCAAATCTGACCAATCAAAAGCTTGAGAACTCAAATCTGACCAATCAAATGCTTGAGAACGAAACTCAGACTCAACTAAAAGCTTTATAAGCATAGACTCTGTTCTCTTCAATGACGTCATGTGTATTTACGACATCTGTATTTATGACTCTAGTATATAATTATGCACATTAAAAATTTTGCGATGCCCCATCGCCAAATTAAATGCTAAATGTGCAAAGATTGTTTAAGAATTGCATTATGTTTATCAGTACATAATAAGTGCAATTACAGTTAAACGATGATGCACAATTCCACTGTGCTAATTCGGCATTCGGTGAATAAACCCTTTTGCCACAAAATTAATTTCGTCTGCTAAGATGTTCGTCTGCTTCAAGTACCTAACTGGAACTGTCTTCAGTCTAGTTTTAACCCATTCCCGCATATTGACGCCTTTTGACGCTTCTGTAAAAGTCACTTTATGAAACCATTGTGATAAATAGAGCATTTGCTCCACAGGAGCAAATGCTCTATTTATCACAATGGTTTCAAAACTACACAATTCTGAAAATGTCCTTTTCTCTAGTTAATGCTCCTTTTTGGTAGATTTAATCAAAGAGGTTAGGTCTAAAAATAGCTTAAGTGGGAATGGGTTAAACCATAATTAGAATGTCAAACAGTTTGGCTCCTGATAAGACTCATCGGGATTCAGACTGTTTGCAACATTTATTTGTTTGCTTATTTCGGCTCATATAATCGCGTTTTCGCGCCTTTGCAAACAGAGTAGACCCAGATTAGATCGTATCCTGTTGGTACACGTGTATTCATTAGAATCGCATCGAAGCGGCTATTCTAATGAGTACCAAGCAAAATCTAATAGGGTTTGGTTGAGAAATTACCAAAACTTTTATTCCTATATTTCCTGAAAAAAACCACCTCTATCTTCTATAAACATTGCCCTTTTAGTGCCAAATTAATAATTGTCGTCTTCAACTCAGTCTCGCCAAAACAGTTCGGTAACATGAAGGTGTGATGTAAATAAATGCATATTCCAAAGGAGTAAAACGCAGACTTAGAACTAAAGGTTGAGGCGAACAGTGAAATCCTTGATCAGACGCCGTCTTGAAAAGGTGGTGCCTGTTCTTGGACTGCACTACGTGGTGCATTTTAGCGAAATTATTAGTAAACGAGTTAATTAAAATACACACTAGTAGTATATGGATCTCCACATGTGGCACCACGCATGCGTAGTCGAGACCCTTAAGAGGCACTAATACTACTCGCACTATAAAGATATCCGATTCGGGTCAAATCAGCAGTCTTTTCATGAATGGGGTAAGCGTGAATACTTCAAATAAAAAAAGATAGAACAGATATATATAGACAGGAATATTGATAGAAAATGACATACAAATGGCTTCCCTCGAATGCCTGGAATTGTGAATGTAATCACGTTCATACCAGGAGCATGAAGAATTTGTAACAGGTAATTACAAAAATGTGACTCTTTCGCTGCCAATAGACGAATCTATGATAACCTTTAAAAACAGTTTGGATCCAGATGAGATGCCGACTATCTCGGCATCTCATCATAATCCAAACTGTTTGATGTTTTGATTGCGTTTTTAACCAAAAAGTGATGATAAAATTAAACATTAAATTGAAGCAGAGTACAAATGTTGCAGACAACAATATATATAGCAGTGAAATAGTAAACGATAAGACGTGCATTGACTGTGATCATTGGTCTTAACGTTATACCTGACGAATATTAACCCATTATTCCCCTGTCATTTAACCCTTTCCCTATTCCCTATTCTATGTTTATTCCAAATTCAAATACCTACTGAATATTCATGGACAAAATAGTTACAACAAAATATGAAATGTGGAAAATTGTAGCCGCTTTAGAAAGTAAAGAAACAAATCTTTCAAATTCTATTAGCAAACAGAGCAGACCCTGATTAGACGGCTCCTATAGGAGCCGTCTGATCTGGGTCTACTCTGTTTGAAAATGCGTGGACACGTTTATATGAAGGAGAGGGTTAAGGTAACCCGTCCAGATCTTACTTAAAACCCATCAATTTCCAATGTAGAGGAGCACCGTGGACACACTATCTGCTGGTATAAGCCGTTGACATTGATGGGTTCAGAAAACTGTGTAGACACTGGGTCTACACTGTTTGCCTGTTTCTTTTTTAAGGACACCGCACACTTATTGGTTGACGGCATACTGTGTCCATTATAAAATCCACTTATGTAACTTTTTTATATATAAAAACAAGTGATTACATTGCTATACAGTATATAATCAGATAGGTAGCAAAGACGATCCTGATAATTCGGCTTTTGTGTAGGTTGTCTTTTGTGTAGGTTGTCTGATCTGAGTCTACTCTGGTTGCAAATGCGTCTCTACCAGGTAAATGGTTAACCCATTACTTCATAGACTATTTTTAGATCCAAACGCTTTGAATAAATCTACCGAAATGGAGCGTTTACTAGAGAAAAGGAATTAGTTCAAACATATTTTAGTTCTGTAATTTACAACATGCATAAATATACATAGTTTCTAAGAAGGATTGGAATGAAAGCTGGGAGCTTATTAAAGAGGAAGTCCCTACAATAAACGCATATGTTCAATAATATCATAAAACTTGGTATTTGTTATGCTCAATCATTATTATGAAGATTGTCAATTTGAACTTATGTCGAAAAATGCCCCTGTGATACAAAATAAATCGATTTCATCAATACTTATCATTTTTGTTCTACAACAAAATATTATCGGCCCTTTCCGTTCAAATTTTCCGCGTTTTGCCGATGGTCACCCGAGCCCTCCATTGTATACATAACATATTGTCTTGGAGGTGGTCGGAGAGACGCGAATAGCGCGAACAGATACGAAACTAAACCCAAACCGAATAAGACTGAAACATCGGGGAATAAATTCGGGATCGTCGATATTAAACACATGGATGTTTTGTCATTTTCAACGCTTATTCGATAGGTTTTCTTGCGGTATACTTCTTTTCAGCATATAAACAATGAGTTTTGCATATTTTAGGTATTCTGAAACGCGTCGAATGTAGGGACAGTCCCTTTAAATTCCTCTCCTGCTTGACATTCGGGGTTGTTATTTGAATGTCGATCTTAGAGCTGACACGATATTAACCCCAGCTCGATATTCCGGGTCGGAGTTGAATTTCGATCTCAGAGCTGGCTCGGTATTGACTCCAGCTCGACATTCGGGGTTGTTACTTGAATGTCGATCTCAGAGCTGGCTCGATATTGACCCCAGCTCGATATTCCGGGTTGGAGTTGAATTTCGATCTCAGAGCTGGCTGGATATTAACTCCAGCTCCATATTCGGGGTTGAATGTTGAATGTCGATCTCAGAGCTGCCTCAACATTCGCACCAGCTCGATATTCGCTGTTCATGTTTGAATGTCGATCTCAGAGCTGACTCGATATTGACCCCAGCTCGATATTCGGGGTTGGAGTTGAACCTCGATCTCAGAGCTGGCTCGATATTGACTCCAGCTCGATATTCTAGGTTGAATATTGAATATCGATCTAAGAGCTGGCTCAATATTTGCACCAGGTCGATATTCGCTGTTCATGTTTGAATGTCTATCTCAGAGCTGACTCGATATTGACCCCAGCTCGATATTCGGGGTTGAAGTTTGAATGTCGATCTCAGAGCTGGCTGGATATTGACTCCAGCTCGATATTCTGGGTTGAATTTTGAATGTCGATCTAAGAGCTGGCTCAGAATTCGCACCTGTGCAGTTCGATATTCGCTGTTCATTTTTGAATTTCGGTCTTCTATGTCAGTGCCAACTTCACACACCTGAATTTATGATCGGCTTATCTAGATGCAAACTACTTACAACGTTTATCATATAAATTTGCCCTGTACATTCCGAACGCTAAAGTGATAAACTCAACTTGCAATCCGTTTTAACCCTTCGCTTGCTATTTACGTAAATATACCTACCTGTAAATAGTGAAGACCCAGATGAGACAGCTCCTGCAGGAGCTGTCTCATCAGGGTCTGCACTATTTACAAGTTGATTGTGCAACCAGTGCACTCCACAGCAATGATTGCATAGCGAAATACTTGTACACAGTGAAGGTATATGTAATTATACAACAGGGCATGGGTAAAGAAGGAGAAATGTATTTTAAAATTCAGCAAGAGAAGGGTTAAAGATGTCCAACAACAACACAAATCATTAGTTTATATACAGAAAAGAAGTGTATCGCAAGAAAACCAATCGTCTAAACGGCGACGAAGACAACACTTTCACGTGTTTGATATCAAAGACCTAGTGTTATTCGCCAATGCTTTAGTATTTGTTTGGGTTGGGTTTTGATTTCGATATGAGGTCAAATGGAAAATTTTGATGATTAGACATAACAAATACCAAGGTTTTTTTGACATTATTGAAAATATACGTTTATTCTAGGAACTGTCACTTTAACTCGTCTTCGCGCATTCGCAAACAGAGTAGATCCAGATCAGACGGTTCCTATAGGAACCGTCTGATCAGGGTTTGCTTTGTTTGCTAATGGACATTGAAAGATCTGTTTCTTTACTTTCTAGAGGACTGCAATTTGCCATCTACCATATTTCATTATGACTGTTTTGTCCGTGAATATTCAGTAGGTATTGAAAGTTGGAGTAAATATAGAACAGGGAAAGGGTTAACCCTTTGGATGTATTTCTTGAATGCTCGTGTAATAAATAATGACATCATGAATACAATAAAGCTAAATATTTATAATTGCAAATTAACAAAGGCACGTTTTAACATGGTAATACATGTAGAATCGTATTTATATTTTGATATAAAACAGGGCAGATCCTGATCCTTTTTATTCATCTGATAAATAACCCTTGTATTCGAAAGTGTGAATCTCCATGTATGAAGTAATGTACATGTATGTATAAATATTAATTGCAATGTACATTGTAGATGAACTTTTATACTGTCACCACGAGCAACATGTCACAAGAAGACTCAGAACAATATAATTCCATCAGCAAACAGAGCAGAACATGATCAGCCGGCTCCTATTTGAGCCATCTGATCTGGGTCTACTCTGTTTGCAAAAAGAGATAAAAGACGGTTCTGGCAGGTACATATATCCAAATGTCAGATTTAAATTAATGTTGATATAGTTTATTGTAAATAATGTCATAACACATGTTTAAGTACTTTATTTTTAGTAGATCCAATAGTAGTCGTATGATTAGGGTCTGCTGTTTGCTTATGGTATAATATAGATGACGATTCTACAGTTTCTGCCATGACCAAACATTCCTGTATCCATGTGATATTATAACAATTAATCGAATTAATATTTCATGTTGTCATTATTTTTTACATGGATATTCATGGAGGAAAGGGTTAACACCGACAATGATATTTATTTAAGTGTTCGGATTAGCTTGGTATTGCTGTAGTCACATGCTCTAAACCAGGATTCTGTGCTAAACAAAAAGTAACTTTAGCCCGCAAATAAATGTCCTCTGCTAAAATTTGCAAAGCTTGTTAATGAGTTTTTTTTTGGTTTTAACATTTCTTTAACCCATTCCTCCATAGGCTATTTTTAGATCCAACCACTTTGAATAAATCAACCGAAAAGGAGCATTAACTAAAGAAAAGGAAATTTTTAGAATTTTGTAGTTTGAAACCATTGTGATAAATAGACCTTTTGCTCTTATAGGGAGCAAATGCTCTATTTATCACAATGGTTTCAACAGGGGACTTTTACAGAGGCGTAGAAATGCGTATTTATGGAGGAAAGGGTTAAGAAAACAACGCTTGAGTGCCAAACCTTTATGGATCCTGGTGAGACACGAGCTACACGGTGTTTCAATTGAATTCAAACTGTAAATGTTTGAGCTAGTTGGTATGTAGGGTTGCAAGAGTTAATTTTAGCTGTACTTTTCCTCGCCGTGTTAAAATAATATTCCTTTTGCAATAGAAACTTTGAATTACCGGCGTTAATCCTTTCACAGTAAAGCACTGTTGTCTGCTGAAATTCGCCCGCATGCTTCATTTTGTATTTAGTCATTAATGTGTTTCCATTTTTATTGAAATCAATCACAGCTTTAAACAGTTTTGATCTTAACGAGACGCTGGGTAACTCGGTGCATCATCTGGGTCCAGCCTGTTCACAAAGGCAATCACAGAATGTCAATTGGCAACGAAAGAGTTAAATTATCTAGATAATACCGTATAATTATGCGGGAGTGTTCATTGCAAATTTTCTTGGTATGCCGCAATTACTGTAAAATTGCTTGTCTAGACAAATTAACTTTTTGTATTTTCTATACCTACACTATTGCTTGAGAGACAGTTAAAATGAGTAGCATGCTGATAACAGGCACTGCCTAACAGTGTGGCTGCCACGAACTGACGTCTGCAAACTATATCGTCGTCTGTTCAATGTTAAAATGTATTCCCTTTTTATTTAAAAAACAACAAGACAACAACAACATAATCACAACATCAACAAGGTTTGGATCCTAATTAGACGCCTACGCACTATCGTGCATTTACATACCGTGTAGACCTAAACGAATAGTTGTGACCTGACGCACATTAGCAAACATGAGACACACAATAGAACGGCCGTTTAACCCATTCCCTCATATTGGCGACTTTTGACGACTGTGTGAAAGTCACTTTGTGAAACCATTGTGATAAATAGAGCATTTGCTCCTATAGGAGAAAATGCTCTATTTATCACAATGGTTTCAAACTACAAAATTGTAAAATTTTCCTTTTCTCTAATTAATGCTCCTTTCGGTAGATTAATTCAAAGACTAGGGTTGTATCTAAAATAGCCTATGAGGTAATGGGTTAAACATTATCTTCATCTAAACGCCTTTTCAAACACAGTTGGTTCCGATCAGACGGCTCCTATCAGGGTTTTGTGGTATTGACCTGATTCCACTCCTCTGATATGGGTATACTCTGTTTCTTAAGACGTACTTGTAAATGTATCTTTATCAAGTCGGTCAAAAGCTATACATGTACATAGCTAACGTTAATTTGTTAATGTAATCCGACAATCAATAAAATTTGTATTTGTATTTTGTATTTGTATCAGGTGAAGTGATCACTCATTCCCTCAGTTGAACTTCGATATCTCGAACTCGGATAACTTGAACTTCCGGATAAATCGAACAAAAACTTCAGTCCTTCCAAAACTTACAATACAGAACTGCTCTAAAATGTATCGATAAAGATATCGAGAAACACATTTGCCAGCTTGATACGGGTCTAAAGTAATGCTGAAAGCTGGAGCTTTCGTCATTACTTTAGACCTGTATTAAGCTGTGGCAATGAGAAATTGTTCAGATTAGAATCGGATGACTGGAACTTCTGTTATCTGGAACTAATTTGTATGGTCTGATAAGAACACTGATTAAAGTTCAGTATATATGAATCATAGTTTTCTCTCAGATTATGACATGAATATCTAATACATCTTTTTCTCAAATTAAAAGAAAACTACAATACCAGGTTTGTAACCAAACTGGATATCAATGCTGATGCGCGGCCACGTAACAAATTGGTTTATCTATACTATTCTACTACCAGTAATACTTTCCCTGTTATTTTAAAGCAATGTTCACTCTCTCCTTAATGCTCTTTTATATGTGTTTATCAACCGCCTAGTGTAAGGCAACAAACATGTATCATGTTATGCCGAATAAAATGATTTTGACTTGACTTGACTTGGTCCCTCTAAGGCCTAGTTATCGAAGTTCACCTGTATATAGATGTATTGTCCCTATGGTCAACCTTGTTATTTAATATGCTTAGTGTTTAACCCTTTCGCTGCCAATGCCGGATCTGTGATTACCTATGCAAACTGTTTGGATCCAGATGATACGCCGAATAACTCGGCGTCTCATCTGGATCCAAACTGTTTGTTACTGCTACTATGTTTTTGAAACAAAAATAAAGAAAATCAAAAGAATGAAAATTTGTAGCAGACGACAAAGTTAGCAGACGACAGAGTTTGGCAGCGAAAGGGTTAACGTTTCACGCCTTGATATGTGTCCTGTTTGGTTTTATCTTGTGTCTGTGCCGTTTTATCTTGTGTCGGTGCCGTTTCTTGTTTGGTGCACAGGTGTACTTCGCATGATATGTCTGAAAAAAACAACAAAAACAACAACTCCATCACAAATACATTATTTTAAATCACATGTCACAAGTTTCTAAAACATATCAAACGATAGTTTTCTGACCCAACAAAAAAAGTAAAAAAAAAATTTTTTCACGAACACCCTGCTCTATATATTTTTACTTATTATACAGAGCAGGGGTGTTCGCGAAAAAAAATTGGGGTTGGGTCAGAAAGATATCTTTTGGTATGTTTTAGATACTTATGGCATGTGATTAAAAAATAATGTATTTGTGTTGGAATTCTTGTTATCGAGACATAGCATGCGAAGTGCACCTATGGTTTGGAGGTGTTTGGTGCGGTGTCCTTTCGTATGTGGCTCTCCCTGTTTGACAGACTGTTACATATTTACCAACAAACATACACTCCAACTGGCATACAATTTGGATCATGCCGTCATATGTATACAAACTGTTCAGTAATCACAAGTTTGCCATTAATGTGCTAAGTGATAGCCTCTACAATAAACGCATCTGTTCAATAAAATCATAAATCATGGTATTGGTTATGTTCAATATTTGTTTTATAAAGACTGTTAATATGAACTTGTATCGAAAATTCCCATGTGATGCAAAATAAATCGTTTTCGTCGATACTTGCAATTGCATTGTTCTACAGCCCATTTCGAACACTTCTAAAGGAAACTCCTTGCTCACATCAGTTCCACTCATAGTACTCTTTGTACAAATGCTTTTTGTTTCAAACGTCATAGTAGATCAAAAGTTATTGGCAAGACAAGAAATTATGAAAAAGGGGAATAACTGTAAAACTGCTGATGCTAGAGTTATGGAACTTGTGCATGACACTTCCTCTCATCATTCTATAATGAATTCTGAAGGGAGGTGATCCCCCGAAAGCAAAAATTGCAACACAAAAAGAGACAATTCGGTTTTATTGAGTCTGTTCATGAGCAGTAGTTGAAAGTGCAACACTGTTCGGTTTTATTGAGTCTGTTCATGAGCAGTAATTGAAAGTGCAACACTGCTCACGCCCCCTAGCACCGGCTTAAGCGGTATTCAATTTTCAGAACAAGAAGTACTGAAATTCATGATCTCGAAGGATCTGAAGGTATAACAACACTGAGAATGAAGTACGGGGCGAAGTTTTACGACCGCCACACAAGCACTTAACACCTGCTGTTGTGAAGATTATAAATTCTGAAGAGAGGTGATCCCCCGAAAGCAAAAATTGCAACACAAAAAGAAAAAAATGCAGACTCGGTTTTATTGAGTCTGTTCATGAGCAGTAATTGAAAGTGCAACACTGCTCACGCCCCCTGAAGTTTCAATTCAACTAAATCAGTAGCATACGAGTTATTGGCGGGACAAGAAAATATGGAAAAGGGTAACAACTCAACACATATTGAGGCTGTAGTTATGGCCCTCGTGCATGACACTTTCTCTCGTCATGCATGTTCCATATGTGAAGTTTCAACTCCATTGAATCAGTAGATAAAGAGTTATTGTCCGGACAAGAATACATGAAAAAGGGGAATAACTCCCAAAATATTGATGCTCGAGTTGTGGCTCTTGTGCATGACACTTTCTCTCATCATACTTGTTAAATGTGTGAAGTTATAATGAATTTGGCCAACACTTGTACGAGATACGGCCCGGACATAAAGCGTGACAGAGGGACGGACGGATGTGCGGACGGACAGGAGCAAATCTATAGTCCCCCAACCGGTAACCGGTGGGGGACTAATAAATACCAATACATCCGATTTTCGATATTAATCACATGATCATTTCGTCTTATTCATCGTTTATTCAGTCGGTTTTCTAGTGATATAGAACTTCTGCTTTCAGCATATTAACAATTGACTTATTTAAAGCATTTTCAAGAAGGGCTGCAAATAGAGACTATCACGTTAAAGTTGAAAAGATAAAACATTAAACATCATAAACATATTTTGTTTTATTTATCATAAATGCATGACATATAAAAATAGTTCTGCTCAAAGGACAACCAGGACAGGTCAGCTCAAGGCTTTTTAAACTAAAATCATATCATACTAAAAAGTAACACACTAACAAAAACAATAAAGTTTATAAAACGATGTAAGAACTCTCTTCTCTAGAAAATTGTGGTGCGTGCAATGCTTGTACAAATAGGCACAATGTTTATGCCATTTTACAGTAAGTCGCTTAACAATTTAACCATTTACATGTACTCCATAAATATGCCATTTACCCCATTCCCTCATATTGACGACTTTTGACGACTCTGTAGAAGTCACTTTGTGAAACCATTGTGATAAATAAAGCATTTGCTCCTATAGCAGCAAATGCTCTATTTATCACAATGATTTCAAACTACAAAGTTTTAAAAGTTTCCTTTTCTCTAGTGAATGCTCCTTTTTGGTATATTTATTCAAAGAGGTTGTATCTAAAATAGCCTATGAGGTAATGGGTTAACACTTTAGCAAACATAGGAGCCGTCTGATCACTGTCTGCTCTGTTTGCTAATGAAATAATGCACACATGATATTTTATAAATTCATCTGATTAATATTCATATATGTCATTATCCCTTGCATGGATATTCATGGAGTAAAGGACTAATTATCCCCATCCCCACAAGAGACGAAGGCAAATATTATATTCTAAATATTCCAATATGTAATAATCAACACAAGATAAAATCAACTGAATCATGTAACTGTACAAACACGTATATTGGCCTAAATACACATAACAACACTAAAGGGTTGGTCTTAATATTGGAATTACATATAGAAGTACAGACATACAATAAAAGCCCTCTAAACTGGACATTAAATTCAGTAGAAATATTTGTCTTGTATACAGAGACAGCTTAATGCAGGGTGAAAGTCATGCAGAAAGCTCCACTAGGAGCTTTGTGCATGACTTTCACCCTGCATGAAGCAGCCACCTGACTTAAAGTATCTAGATTCTTCTCTACTAGATGCCTGGTTTAATGGGATTTTACTGTACTGATTTTACACATATTATAAACCATATAGAATCATTGTATTCATATTATACATATTAACCCCATAATCCTTCACTACATGCATACATGTAGGAATGAATAACATCATGAATATCAATTATATTAATTTTTATACTGACATATGAAAAAGGGAATTGTCCCTAACAAACACTGTTCAATCAGATCCATATTATGTCAGAAGCAATTAGACTAGACCCTGATCAGATGGCTCGTGTGGAAGCCATCTGATCAGGGTCTTCTCTGTTTGTATAGGCATTAAAATATGTATCCATGCAGTAAAGGATCATAGCTTATCACTCTTAACCCTTTCGCTGCCAATGCTGGATCTGTGATTACCTATGCAAACAGTTTGGATCCAGATGAGACGCCGAGTAACTCGGCGTCTCATCAGGATCCAAACTGTTTGTTACTGTTACTATGTTTTTGAAACAAAAATGAAGAGAATCAAAATAATGAAAATTTGTAGCAGACGACAAAGTTAGCAGACGACAGAGTTTGGCAGTGAAAGGGTTAATATGACAGGCATATGCAAACAGCTAGGATCCAGATAAGACACAGAGTATTGTGCCCTGGATGATCCAAATGAGACACAGAGTATTGTGCCCTGGATGATCCAAATGAGACACAGAGCATTGTGCCCTGGATGATCCAAATGAGGCACAGAGTATTGTGCCCTGCATGATCCAAATGAGACACAGAATATTGTGCCCTGGATGATCCAAATGAGACACAGAATATTGTGCACTGGATGATGCAAATGAGACACAGAGTATTGTGCCCTGGATGATCCAAATGAGACACAGAATATTGTGCCCTGGATGATCCAAATGAGACACAGAATATGGTGCTCTGCATGCAAGCTGCTGGACAATTGGTCAATAGTTACTTGAAAGCTTTAACACTTTACTCAATAAATACACTATAGAGCCTATAAATACGCCCATAGGAGCCGGACCGCTGTGTTGGCTAATGATATAATATAGATATGATTCTACAGTTTCTGCCATGGCCAATAATTGGCGTCAATGTTCTATTATAGCAATTAATCTAATTGATATTGATCATGTCATTCTTTCGAAGTAAAGGGTTAACGATTAAGAAGTAAGTAAACTCACAACGAATCAAAGTTCAGACATGCGTTATTACAGCATGATAAAGGTTAATTAACCCTTTCCATGTTCTATATTTATTCCAAATTTCAATAACTACTGAATATTCATGGACAAAAAATTTATAATATAATATGGAAAATGGAACATTGTAGCCATTTTAGAAACTAGAGAATCCGATCTTTCAAATTCTATTAGCAAAGAGAGCAGACCCTGATCAGACGGCTCCTATAGGAGCCATCTGATCTGGGTCTACTCTGTTTGCAAATGCATGAAAAAGGCGTTTATATGAAGTGTAAATATATGTAGAATACAACAACTATTATGTTATGTGGTAGAGATATTATGACGATAATACAAGGTTGAATATTTCTGTGTAACACACACGTGTAACCCTTATTCAGCTGTAAAAATAGTGTCTACTCAAACATCAATCTGTCACAATTTTTACCTACTTCCCATTCGCTCAATAGAATACTATTGACTGAATGTCAAACAGTTTCAATCCTGATGAGATGTCGAGTTACATATCGTCTCATCTGGATCCAAACTGTTTGCAATTGCGAATCTGGTCAGTGAGAGCGCAATAAGGGTTAAGACAGGTAGAAATGTTAAGCTTGCAGTACAGGATGTGGCCTATGATGCAAGCTAACAGCATATTAACCCTTTACTCAATGAATATTCATATTTGAAACAATATCATGAAATCATGAATATTAATTAGATTATTTTTTATTATGGCATACGGACATTTCAGTCATGGTAGAAACTGCAGAATCATATCAATATTATATCATAAGCAAACACAGCAGGCCCTGATCAGATGACTCCTACTGGAACTGTCTGATCTGAGTTTACTCTGTTTGCAAAGGCATAGAGAGACATATTTATGGAGTAAAGAGGGTTAAATCAATAGAATATCAAAGACTAAAAGAATATAATTATAATTTGAGCATTTGTTTGTTCAAGCACTTACTACAGTGAGATCAAGCAGTTAGTAAATATGCAGAATATTAACTAATCTGAAAGGTGCACCAATAGCTCCAGTATGTGTATAGTTTCACGTTTAACCATTTCCCTGTTTAATGTACAGTTGAACTTTTTTTTAAAAAAATCACGTATATATATTTAGAATGTCAATCAGTTTGGATCCTGATCAGACACCAAGGTACTCAGCATCTCGTCTGAATCCAAACTGTTGGTATAGGTAATCACTATTTCGCCACTAGTGTGCAAAGAAGTAATCATTCACGCACTCATTCTCTCTCACTTACTGAGACATTGCCATATTCAACATATATAATACTATCAACTGTACATGGACGAGAAATGTGTCTATCCTAAATATTCGCAAACCCAGTCTCCCCTCTCAACCAGTTGGCACAGATGTGTTAGTCAGTTTGGAACCATTTACAGTAAAACCTCGATTATTCGAATTTTCGGTATGGAAGAATTTAAACCCTTTTAGGCAGGTGGCTGCTTAATGCATGGTGAAAGTCATGCAGAAAGCTCCTAGAGGAGCTTTCTGCATGACTTTCACCATGCATTAAGCTGCCACCTGTCTTAAAGAGCGATAATAATACATATTTTAGTGTTCGAATAATCGAAGTTTTACTGTATTATAATATGGACACCTATCTTGATTATTTGGCCATGGCATAAACTGTACAGTCAGATCTATATAAATCAATAAGCAGCCAAAAAGGACATGATCAGATGGCTCCTGTATAAACCATCTGACCAGGGTCTACTCTGTTTGCAAAGGTGTGTATCTATGAGGTAAAATATTAAATAACTAGCAAACAAATCTTGAATTTTCATGCATTCCATGACACTACTCAAAGTTTGGCATTGATTTTTTTATATAATGGAGAGAAAGATTTTTCTGAGTAGTAGCCCTTTCCCTGTTCTATGTTTATTTAAAATTTCAATACCTACTTAATATTCAAGGACAAAATAATTATAATGAAATACGGAAGGTAGAACATTGCAGCCATTTTAGTAAGTATAGAAACAGATCTATCAAATTCCAAGAGCAAACAGAGCAGACCCTGATCAGACGGCTCCTATAGGAGCCATCTGATCTTGGTCTACTCAGTTTGCAGATGTGTAAAAGCACGTTTATATGTGGGAAAGGGTTAAATTAAATAAAGGTGTGTATTCAAATACTAAAATCATCATTTCTTCATCAAAAACTTATGGTGTGACCATTCTGTAGAAGTGTCTCGGAAAGACGATTCAAAAGAATGGTCACAACATAGAGTTAGGCAGAGAAATTGAGCTATTTTTGAAACTGTGTTGGTTTATGCTTCTTATCTTGGCCTCTGTTATGCTTACACAAATAATCACTCTCATAAACCTGTGTACTACATGTACTTTACCAGGTAATTTTGTCATAATCAAACCTTTCTTTATTGTTTAACATTCCCTGATGAAAATTCATATAAGAAATAAGGATATCATGAATATTTATGAACTGAATTTCTATAAGTGCACATGTACACGAAGTTTGGTATTTGTAGAAAGTATACAGTCAGATCTATTACAATTTCATATAAAGCAAACAGAGCAGACCATGATCAAATGGTTCCTACAGAAGTCGTCTGATATGGGTCTACTATGTTTGAGACTTTTCACACCTTTGTAAACAGTGTTTGCTTGTGGAATAGTACAAAATTTGATTCAACAACTGCTGCCGTGGCAATTGCTTTCTGATATTGATCATTATAAAAATTAATCTAATTAATATTCTTGATGTTGTTATTTCTGACTTAATAAATATTCAATTGGGAAAGGTAAAAATAAGTTTGTATTACAAAAAAACACTAACAAGTAAATTGTACACAACTGTGGCCATCTGGTATTGCACATCCCTCAAAGCTGACTAGCTATTGCAGTTGCCATAGAAACAAGAACTAAACAGAAAAAGACAGAAAAAGCAGAAAATCAAACTTAAATACATCAAAGTTTTAGTTACAACATTCAATAATTAAGACAAAAAATCTCAACATACAGTTTTACTGTCAGAGGAAAATGACCTCTTTCCTCCTTAGTTTTTTCGCTTTCCCTGTTCAATGTTCATGTAAGAAATAATGACATCACAAATATTTATTAGTTGAATGATGTACAAGGATTGTTTGCTATTGGCAGAAAGTGCATGAATATTTATGGACTGATTTTTCATTACACATTTACATGGAAATGTTCGGTTGTGATAGAAGCTTCAGAATCAGATCTATATTATTCCATAAGCAAAGAGAGCAGACCCTGATCAAGTGGCTCCTACAGGGGCTGTCTGATCTGGGTCCACTCTCTTTGCAAAGGTACTTTGTGAATGAAAGCGTTAAGAAAATTCTATCAGCAAACTAAACAAAGAGTTAATAAATCATCTGAGTCCTAACTAATTTTTAATTTTTATAAAAAACATTCTGTGAAGTTAATATTTTCTCCTGATAGAGATGCCTTTGCAGACAGGGTACACCTTGATCAGAGAGCTCCTATAAGAGCCATTTGATCAGCTGTTCTGTTTCTTTATGGAGTTACATAAATCTGATTCTGCAGTTTTCCCATGGCAAAAAAATCCTCTGTTCATGTACCACTATGAAATTTCAGCTAATACATATGATGTCATGTTTCATACAATATCCATGAGGCAAATGCTTTCACATATTTTTCACGTATCATCAACAATTAGAGCAATAATTTTTACTGCTCCTTTTAGATTTCTAAAACATTCCCCATAACAGCGAGCTTCAATTCATCAATCAAAATGATACAATTCCCTAACTATCCTAAATATCTGGACACCTACTGTAAAGCTAAATAAAGTAGAACCTGTCTTAACCCATTCTCTCATGGGCTATTTATAGACCCAACCTCTTTGAATCAATGTACCGAAAAGGAGCATTTACTAGAGAAATGGAAACTGTTAGAACTGTGCAGTATGACACCATTGTGATAAATGCTCTATTTATGACAATGGTTTCAAGAAGTGACTATTACAGATGCATATAAAGGCATATTTATGGAGGAAAGGGTTAAGCAGCCATTCATTTATTGAACATAAACATATCAAAAAGCAGGTGGTTACTTAATGCATGGCAAAAGTAATGCAGAAAGCTCCTATATTTACAGACCTATAATAAGACCTCTTTTTGATGGCCACTTAAATCAGGTTCTACAGTAATGCAATTTGATACAATTCTAATAACTTTAAATTACACTGAAATAGTAGCAAATAGTGAACAGCCTGATCAAATGGCTCTTGCAGGAGCAGTTTGATCTGGGTCTGCACTATTTGCATAACCATGTCTGTCTAAACACTTAAGGCATTTATGGTAAAATTAATAAGAGTAAAAGCATTAACAAAATACATCTACTGGGAGGTAATAATTGCTACAAGAGCTGAACAAACTACATGAGGTATCAATTACTTCACTTCCTAAACAAACTACAACTAGAAATAAGGGTTTTCACAGTATCTAAGCATGCTATATAAAGCAATCTTCTAACAACCCTATACCTAATAGAGATGGCTTTTCAAACACAGTAGGATTGCTCTTGCTTGCTTATGAAATAATTATATTTGATTCTACAGACTACATGTATGCTGTTGTAAAGTTCAGCTAGTTATCATTTATACAGGAACTATTTCTTACACAATATTCATGATGTAAATGGTTAACCCGTTAGCTTATGAATATTTATGTAAGAAATTAATACCTGCATATATATTGATAATAGTTATAATGGTTCCATGTACAAGAGAAAATTTCATCATGGCATCGATCTTTATTAATTTATTAGGAAACAGATTATTAACCCTTTCCTTCATAAATATGCCTTTCTACGCATCTGTAAAAGTCACTTTATGAAACCATTGTGATAAATAGAGCATATGCTCCTTAGGAGCAAATGCTCTATTTATCACAATGGTTTCAAGACCACACATATCTAAATTTTACCTTTTGTCTAGTAAATGCTCCTTTTTGGTAGATCTATTCAAAGAGATAGGGTCTAAAAATAGCCCATGGAGGAATGGGTTAAGTATGTCCTGAGGTTCTGATCTGGTTCTATTCTGTTTGCATAGGTGTTAAAAGACATATCAATAAGGTAAAGGTTTCCCTAAACGAATCACAACTACAGAGAGGTATGTATTACATGTACTACAAGGGTAAAACAAGCTACATGAGGTACATACACTGCTATACCTTTACTACAGGCATATTCATGTAAGAAATAATGACATCATGAAAATCGATATGCTGATTTTTCGAACATGCTGCACGAGGTAACAACCAAAACAACTGACAAACTACCCCAGGTCATGTTATACAGAGGTATAGTATGACACAATGGTCAAACAATGGTTTCCAAACCACACAGTTCTAATTTTTCCTTTTCTCTATTAAATACTCCTTTTCAGTAGATTTATTCAAGGATGTTGGGTCTAACAGTAGCATATGAGGGAATGGGTTAATGGTTTGATACAATGGCCAAGTATACTACACAAGATACCAGGTCAAACAACCAGTAATAAAAGTACACCAGGCCCTTAAATTAATAGTTTGATGCAATGGTCAAACATACCACACATGATACCAAGAAAACCAAGAGGTAAATACACTAATCAAGGTCCTGCTACATACAGAGAGGTGTCACCGTATGGCCTGAAACAAAGAACTACCGATAGCATGCTACTCAAAGCACCACAACAACTGGTAAACAAACTACAACAATACTTATTTCAGAGGTGAGGATTATTTCCAACTATGAAATGAGCACAGGTCCAATACAGCTGGATGTACACGTTGAGGTATGTGTTGCTGTTACAAATTTAAACACTTATTTACCTAAAGTCTTTGCAAGCGGATGTAAATTCTTAATTATTGCAAATTACAAGCATACAACACACTACATGTATCTCATATATACATATAATGCCTTTGAATCAAAATAGAGTACACTCAGATCAAATATCTCCAATAGGAGCTATCTGATTTGGGTCTGCTCCGTTTGCTTACATTATATTATATATGTCCGATTCTAAAGTTTTTGTCAAGGCCAAAGCTCCTGTATCCATGTCATGAAACAAATTCAGCTAATTAATATTCATAATGTCATTTTTTATTACATAAATATTTAGGAGGTAAAGGGTTAACCCTTACCTTCATATAAACGCCATTTCACACATTTGCAAACAGAGTAGACCCAGATCAGACAGCTCATGTAGGAGCCGTCTGACCAGGGTCTGCTCTGTTTGCTTATGACATGATAATAGATCTGATTCAACAGATTTGAATTCTCTTGAAAATAGGAAATTATACAAATTCAGTATTAAAATAAATATTCATGATGTTATTATTTATAACATGCAAATTCAGGTTATGGTTTAAAGGTATCAACTACAACAGTGAGCAATGAGGCTTTCCAATCACAACAAACACGTTTGTGCAGCTAGTCTCTCTACAGTGCTTGGCACTGTCTCTACATTAAGATCTGTGCCAACACTTAAAGAAAAGGGAATATATGGGGCTTTGCAGGCAGTGTAGAGAATGACCAAGTAGCACATCAAAGGTGTAGCATCGGACCAGGCATCTAGCTAACTAAACAGTTTAGACCAAACCAAGCCTGGTCCAGGTGCACACTGCTTGCCAATCCCCCAAACCATTTTCATGTGGTATTGCTAATTCAAACGAATAAAAATTCCTGATATTTATATTGCTACAAACACTTGACAATTTAGGCACCATAATTCTGACAAAACTCTTATACATAGTAACAAATGTTTGGCTGGAAGTGCAATCTAAAGGGTGCAAAACAAGCATAATGAATCAACAGTGAAATAAAGTTCATCCTTTTGGGGGGGGTACATGTACATGTATATAATTATGTAAAATTAACAAATAATGAAATCTCACTATTAAATTCTAGTCATACAACAAGAAAGAAATAAGTGACAGTATTAGTATTTAATCCTTTCAACACTTAATTTTCAAATTGAATATTCCACCAAAATTCGAACTGGTCGGGCTTAACATGAATATTTAGGGATTCTTTTTCAAGGAAAGTGTAGCATGACAAACAGTGCATGCCCTTGTGAGAGGACCTGTCTAAGAACCTCTCATCTGGGTCTACAGTTTGCAATTAGTGATTTGTTCTCCACACTGAAAGGATTAAAACAACCTTTATCTTCACATGGAATTTATGGAAATGCACAACAGAATGGAAAATTCAACAATGTCAACCCATGAACCAATTTATAACTTTTTCCAACAGTTTGCATCCAGATCAGTTGCCACATAACTCAGCATCTCGTTAGGGTCCAAACTATTTGACAATGTGAACTTATTTTTAAAACAAAAATGGAAGAAAAACATACTTTAAGTAAATAAGAAGAAACAAATTAAACCACATCTTTATGTAAACAAATTATTTAATCTCTCAAAATCTGGGTGTCAAAGGATTGGATCTCAATGAGACGCAAAATGACTGGATACAAACCATTTGCAAGTACTAATCACGTTGTCCTTGGCAAGACAAAGTTGTTTGGTGTTAACCCTTTCCCTCATATAAATGTTTTTTCATGCCATTGCAAACAGAGTAGACCCAGCTCAGATGGTTCCTGTAGGAGCCATCGGATCAGGATCTACTCTATTTTTGTTTGGAATAAAATAGATTTGATTCTACAGTTTCTACCAATACCAACACATAATATGCCATTGTAAAACATTGGCTTATCAGTATTGATGATGGCATGGTTTCTTATATGAATAGTCAATAAGGAAAGGGTTAAAACAATTTTAAAATACATTTCTCCTTCTGGACCCATGCCTTGTTGTATAATTACATATATCTTCACTGTGTATAAGTATATCGCTGTGCAATCACTGGTCTGGAGTGCATTGGTTGCACAATCAACTTGTAAATAGTGCAGACCCTGATGAGACAGCTCCTGCAGGAGCTGTCTCATCTGGGTCTTCACTATTTACAGGTAGGTATATTGATGTGAACAGCAAGTGAAGGGTTAACAAATCAAATCCTTCAATGACTCAAATATAAAGCAATGCTTGAACAACCGGCTATCATAATTATTTCTTTTCTTCAAATGAGGATGATTTGTGGAGATTATAAGAATATAGGGTTATATTTGTAGCAATGAAAAAAACCCACTACAATAAACATGAATGTTTCATTAAAAAATAAAATAGAATGAAATAAAATCTTGGGATAAAAATGAAAAAACGATTAACTGAGTATCACCAGGATCAGTTTAACCCATATCCTACTGAAGAAAATACAGTAAAACCTTGCTAATGTGACCACCGAAATGGGGCATAATTCACAGTGGCAAAGGCAGGTGGTAGCTTAATGCAGGATGAAAGTTATGCAGAAAGCTCCTACTGGAGCTCTCTGCATAATTTTCGTCCTGCATTAAGCAAACCACCTGCTTATGAAGACAGACATGTTTGTTCATTAAGTGGTCGCATTAGAGGGGTTCTACTATAAAAGTATGTCTGCTAAAATTCTGATCTGCAGCAATGTTTTTACTTAGTTCAGAATTGTTAACCCATTACCTCATAGGCTATTTTTAGATACAACCTCTTTGAATAAATCTACTAAAAAGGAGCATTAACTAGAGAAAATGATTTTTTTAGAATTTTGTAGTTTGAAACCATTGTGATAAATAGAGCATTTGCTCCTATAGGAGCAAATGCTCTATTTATCACAATGGTTTCATTAAGTGACTTTTACGGAGTCATCAAAAGTCGTCAATATGAGGGAAAGGGTCAAAAGTGTTTGAGAACTGGGTATTAACCCTGTACTCCTTGAATGCTCACGTAAATTTGAAAAGTCTAATTAAGTCAATTTTTTTTCAGTCTTAATATTTTTTTCATATCACCATACAGTAGACTTATTACTTTCAGCAAAGCTACTTTTAATTCCCAAGGGGTGATTATGTTTCGTGTAATACTTACAACTAAAGTTTATATCTGTGTATTGTATACTCTTAAAACTAACTGGTAAGGTGAACAGTACAGGCCCAGATGAGATGACGCAGTGATTAGCAATTTGATCTAGGTTGATACTTATTTGCTTCTATCTAAACTTTAACCCATTCCCGCATATTGACGCCTTCTGACGCTTCTGTAAAAGTCACTTTGTGAAACCATTGTGATAAATAGAACATTTGCTCCACAGGAGCAAAAATGCTCTATTTATCACAATGGTTTCAAAACTACACAATTCTGAAAAATTCCTTTTCTCTAGATAATGCTCCTTTTTGGTAGATTTAATCAAAGAGGTTAGGTCTAAAAATAGCCTAAGAGGGAATGGGTTAAACCATGAATATGCAACAGGGAAAGAGTTAAATAAAGATGCATATTCAAATACTAAAATTATCATTTCTCCAACTAACTAGTCACCACTCTTTAGAATCATCTTGAAGAGACCATTCTAAACAGTGGTTATAACATACGTTTTTGTAGAGAAAAAAGGCGTTATTCTTGACAATGATTTAATTTATGCATCTTATCTGGGCCTCTGAATGTACTTTCTTCAAAAGAGGGTTCATCATCAATCAAATGGCACTTAAAGACTCTCATAACTATTACATCTATCTGACAGAAAATTCTTATGGACAAATAATCTGTTTATATATATACAAACAGGGTTTTTGACAAACAATTATTCACATAAGTAACAATATTTGAGCAAAAGGTATCAGAAATACTTTACTTAACCACATCAAAGAACCATGTACACAGATAAATGTGCAACATGCAACTGTTAAATAAAACAGTATGTTTTACTATTGATAATCTCACCAATTCATGCAAACAGAGAGGATCCAGATCTGGGTCCCTGCTTATAAAACTTTTAGTTGAGTCGGAGTACGTTCTCAAGCTTTTGATTGGTCAGATTTGAGCCTCTGGCTCAATTCTGACCAATCAAAAGCTTGAGAACTCAAATCTGACCAATCAAAAGCTTGAGAACTCAAATCTGACCAATCAAAAGCTTGAGAACGAAACTCAGACTCAACTAAAAGCTTTATAAGCATGGACCCAGAATGCTCCTGTAAGAGTTGTCTGACCAGGGTCTACTATGTTTGTGCTTAATATATATTACATATCTGATTCTCTTCTGTTTGTCATGGCAATAAATGTCCTTATTTATTACTTTAACCCTTTACTCCATGAATATTCATGTAAGAAATAATGACATCATGAATATTAATTTGGGGCATGGACACAGAATGTTTTGGCAGGATGTTTCGGCCATGGTAGAAAATGTAGAATCAGATTTATATTCATAAGCAAACAGGGCAGACTCTGATCTGGGTCTACTCTGGCATATTTATGGAGTAAAGGGTCAATACAATAACCATATTAACCCTTTCCCTCATATAAACGCATTTTCACACATTTGCAAACAGAGTAGACCCAGATCAGATGGCTCCTAGAGGAGCCGTCTGATCAGGGTCTGCTCTGTTTGCTAATGGAATTTGATAGATCTATTTTTTTACTTTCTAAAATCGCTACAAAGTTCCTCCTTCCATATTTCATTAAATGTATTTTCCCCTTGAATATTCAGTAGGTGTTGAAATTTGGAATAATCATAGAACAGGGAAAGTGTTAATCATTATTCATAATGGGTGGATAATCTTGCATAATTATTCATCAGGCAAACTTTATGCATAGCAACGAGAGAAGAGCATATCTATCTGTGTACATAGGTCCATGCTGGCACACCACACTAGAAAATTTAACTAGATACTAAATATTCAACTAGATACTACACTAACAATTCAACTAGATACCACACAGGAAATTCAACTAGGGCTTTTAACTCTTTGCACATAATGTAACTGTTATGTGATACAATGCTCAACTTAATTTTTCTTAAAAATGCAGCTACAGTGTCAAACAGTTTGGATCTTGTACTGGTAAGATGTTGGTTAACTAGACAATTCAATTTGAATCCAAACAGTTATGTTATCACAAATTTAAAACTGATATTGATATTTATTTATAGATTAGCCAGGTTTGACTGTAAATATTATATAACATTCACTAGCAGTCTGGATTTTAATAGATAAAATTCAAAATAATGGAATAAAATTATCTAGAACTTCTGAGAATACCAATAGCATTCTTATCAAGTTTACTTCATTTGAAAAATCAGACTCAGACTTTATTGTGTGCACTTTAATATTCTTTATAACGCTTCCCCTGTTGAATATTACGTAAAAAACTAAATTCATGTGAGAAGTAATGGCATCATGAATATTCGCTGAATAATGGAATTTGGACACAGGACTGTTTTTAGAAACTGTATCGTCAGATCAATTATAATTTTATAAGCAAACAGAGAAGACTCTAATCAGACAGCTCCTATCATGATTCTTGATTGATTAGTATTAATTTGTACTAACAGAAGATTCCTCTCAGAAATTTCATCCTTTCATAATTATGTTCATTCTTTACTCCGTAGATAAACCTTTTGTTCATATAAACACATTTTCATGCATTTGCAAACAGAGTAGACCCAGATCAGAAGACTCCTATAGGAGCCGTCTAATAGGGTCTGCTCTGTTTGCTAACAGAAGATGTTTCTTTACTTTCTAAAATGGCTACAATGTTCCACCTTCCATAGTTCATTATAATTATTTTGTCCATGAATATTCAGTAGGTATTGAAATTTGGAATAAACATAGAACCGGGAAGGGGTTAACGCCTTTGCAAGCAGAGTAGACTCCCTTCTGATCAGGGTCTGTTCAGCTTGCTTATGAAATAATATAGATATGATTCTTCACTTTTTGCCATGTCAAAAAAGTCCAGTTCTTAGTGGCATATAAAAATTCAGCTTCTTAATATTCATAAAGTAATTATTTCTTCCATAAATATGCATTGGGTAAAGGGCTACATAGAAATTGTGATACATCTGTTTCCTATAGTTATTCAAAGCACTGAAAAATTCAATTACAACCAAATCTACATTTAGCATAACCATTGAAAACAAGGATATTTCATAATTGCCAAAAGAGCAGATCCTTGATCAATCACGTCACTGTTTGTCTGGTAGGAGTTTTAAACATCAGTCAGTCAAATCACAACAAATAGTGAAAGACCTGTTACAGTAAAACCTCTCCATAAAGGCCACTAAATTACATCAAGTATTTTGTGTTAAAGGCAGGTGGGTGCTTAAAGCAAGGTGAAAGTAAAAACTAAAGGAGCGTTCTGTTTTACTTTCTCCATGCTTTAAGCAGCCACCTGCTCTAAATACCAAGTAATTAACACAATTTTGTGGCAATTACAGAGAGGTTTTACTGTATCTAATAATGAGGCTTACATATGGAAGAAAAGCAAAGCAATAGAGAGGAGTACTGATCTATTTAAATCACTTATTTCTCAGCCAAACCCCATCTTGTTGGTACTCATTAGAATTGCCTAAGAGAGGTGTTTCAAATGAATACTGACAAGATAGGATTTGGCGGAGAAATATATAAACTTGTGTATATCAACATTTCCTTAAAAAGGCTATTTTTAGATCCTACCTCTTTGAATAAATCTACTGAAAAGGAACATTTACTAGAAAAAATGAAACAAATGTTGATATAAAAAGAGCATTTGCTCCTCTGGGGCAAATGCTCTGTTTATCACAATGGTTTCAAAAAGTGACTTTTACAGAGGCGTCAAAAGGTGTCAATATGGGGAAATGAGTTAATACTCCTCATATCTGAAGCTTTAATATGAAGAAAAGCATAAGGTCCCTTTAAAATTTAATCCCTGATCATTATACATGAAGCAGTAATTATATATCACATGATTTATGGACTATTTGCTTTAATATAGTAAAATATTTTATACATCTTGCTTTCAAAAGCCTGATAGTTGGTCCCCTGCATATAGAAACAGCGTGCATAGTGCCCCTGCCTCAGGATACATGTGTGCCTCCAGGTACAGACAGTATGCTCAATATATCAACCATGGACGACAGAGCCACAACACACAGCCAGTCCAATCCCTGGAATGAAAAATTCACACAGAAATGACAGATGAGCTTAATCTTTTGAATGCAGGACACACATGCATAGTCATTTGCAAACAGTGTAGACAAGATCAGAGAGCTAAGTACTAGAGGGACCCTCTGATCAGGGTATGCACTGTTTGCCATTCAAAATCCTCTTGCAAGTTTAAGCCTTTCATACTGTCAGAGTAGACTCTTTTAAACACTGAACATTCAGAGCTGAAAGGTTTAACCATCAAAAATAATACCTTATAGGTCCCAAAAACTATTACAACTTTTCCCCATAAATTGTAGAACTTAAAACTGTTTTGTACTAAGCCCTCAAACTGTTCTGTTCTGGATCATGACTGTATGTCAAAATCAATAATAAAATACAGAATATGCAATGTTTCGTCATAGCAGATAGTGCCAAATCAGATTTTGCAATTCCCTAAGAAAACAGAGCAGACCCAGATCAGACCTCTCCTATAGAAGCTGTCTGATCTGGATCTAGTATGCCTAAACGAAAATAGCTGCTTAAAGCAAAATAAAAGCATTCCTGCATAACTTTTGTCCTGCATTAATTTTTTCCTTCACAAATATGCTTTTAGACACATTTGCAAACAGAGTAGACCAAGATCAGATGGATCCAACAGAAGTTTTCTGATGATGGTCATCCCTGTTTGCTAATGAAATAATATAGGTCAGGATTCTGCAGCGTTTACCATGGTAAAAATTCCTTTATTCATGATACCGTTATCAAATTCAGCTAAATAACCCTTTCCTACATATAAATGCTTTATCAGGCATTTGCGAACAGAGCAGACCCATATCAGACAGCTCTTATAGGAGCTGTCTGATCAGGGTCTGCTCTGTTTGCTAATGGAATTTGATACATCTGTTTCTTTACTTTCAAAAATGGCTACAATGTTCTACCTTCCATATTTTGATCTATTTTGTCCATGAATATTCAGTAGGTATTGAAATTTGGAATAAACATAGAACAGGGAAAGGGCTAACATTCATAATTGTCATTATTTCTGAGTATTCATTTGGATTAGGATTAAGCCAGCATCTCTTTTAATCCCTTCCTTCATGAATATTTAAGCATGAACTGATCACTTCATCTATCTTATTCACTAACTCAATTTCTAAAAGGTAAAAATTGAAAGTGAATTTTTGGCTTTACAGACAAATCTGTACGATCACCAGCAGGGGACTAATAACCCAAGTTCATTATACCTGAAATCCTGCCCCAACTCTGCTACAGTATATTGCACTTCCTCTTCTTCCCCCGGTGTCTCTTCAACTGGCTCTTAAACTCTTTTGGCTGTTGTCTAGTTTGTAAAGAAATGGTAAAATGAACATAAGATATCAATATACATTGTATTACCAATACCTTATGAATCATAATGTTAGAAAACAAGAGTGCCAGTGGGCACAATATACGCCCGTCGGAGTCTTGTTCAACATAAACTGAGGTTAATGTGTTTGCTAAACGCAAATGCTAAACACAAATTCTAAGTCCAATTGTGCGACCAAGTTTCAAGGCTTTATCTCAAAGGGCTGTAAATAGGCGTACTTTAACAAAAAACCTTAACCAAAAATTCTAAATTAAAAAGGGCCATAATTCTGTCTAAATGCTTGACAGAGTTATTTACTCTAGCCTACAGATGAAGCTTCTGATGGTGAACAAGGGTTCCAAGTTTAAAAGCTTTATCTCAAAGGGTTATGTAAATACATAGACTTTAACAAAACCCTTAACCAAAACTTCTAAGTTAAAAAGGGCCATAATTATGTCAAAATGCTGGACAGAGTTATATACTGTTGCCTACAAATGAAGGTTGTGATGGAGAACAAGTGTTCCAAGTTTCAAAGCTTTATCTCAAAGGGTTATGTAAGTAAGTGGACTTAACCAAAACCTTAACCAAAAATTCCAAGTTAAAAAGGGCCATAATTCTGTCCAAATGTTGGACAGAGTTATGTGCTCTTGCCTACAGGTGAAGCATGTGATGATGAACAAGTGTTCTAAGTTTCAAAGCTTTATCTCAAAGGGTTATGTAAATAAGTGGACTTTAACAAAAACCGTATCCAAAAATTCTAAGTTAAAAAGGGCCATAAATCTGTCAAAATGCTTGGCAGAGTTATGTACTTTTACATACATGTGGAGGTTGTGATGGTGAACAAATGTTCCAAGTTTCAAAACTGTATCGCAAAGGGTTATGTAAATAAGTGGATTTACAAAAATGTGTTCAACATAAATTGAGGTTAACATTTTTGCTTAACGCAAATACTAAACGCAAATTCTAAGTCCAATTATGCAACTTGACCCTGGATAAACATACCGGAAAACATCCATGCTACTGTAGCATGTCCAGATAAACATTGTGGTGAAACTTGAGAAGGATCCACCAAGCAGAACTTGAGTTAGAGATGTTACAGACAGACAGACAGGTTAACATTTTTGCTAAACGCAAGTTTCTAAGTCCAATTAAGTGACCTTGACCTTGGATATACGTACCTGGACTGGGTATGCTACTGTATCATGTCCAGATAAACATTGTGGTTAAATTTGGGAAGGATCCATCAAGCGGAACTTGAGTTGAGATGTTACAGACAGACTGACAGACGGATGGACAGACAGCGCCATTCCATAATACGTCACGTTTTTTCAAACGGGCGTATAAAAAACTAGAACTATCACTAAAGGTGATGGAATACCCCCGCTCAGCTGCCTTGATCGCAAATCAAACAAAACCGTAACAAAAAAAATTCTGATTTAAAAAGGGCCATAATTCTGTCAAAATGCTTGACAGAGTTATGTACTCTTGTCTACAGATGAGGCTTGTTAAGCTGAACAAGAGTGTAAGGTTTAAAAGCTTTATCCCAAAGGGTTTTGTAGATAAGTGAACTTTAACAAAAACCTTAACCAAAGAAAAATAAGATACAAATTGAAAGTGAAAATCAAACAAATCAGTGTTTACCTTATCACCCTGACCACATCATGGAAGGCTAGATCCACATTTACTGGTGGGTTTTTGGCACTTGTTTCTATGTAAGGCAACTGAAAAGTATGGAAGATGGAAGGTCCATGGAATTTATTGTATATATTCAGGCATGTACACTGTATTATATAAGGCACATGCAGCCCCATGTACTCTACATAAGGCACAGGTAGTCACATATACACTGTATAAGGCACATGTAGTCACATGTACACTGTATAAGACACAAGTAGTCACATATACACTGTATAAGGCACATGCAGCCCCATGTACACTACATAAGGCACAGGTAGTCACATATACACTGTATAAGGCACAGGCAGTCACATGTACACTGTATAAGTCACAAGTAGTCACATGCACACTGTATAAGGCACAAGTAGTCACAGGTAGTCATGTGTACACGGTTTAAGGCACAAGTAGTTTCATGTACACTGTATACAGCACAAGTAGTCATATGTATACGGCACAAGTAGTCATATGTACACTGTTTAACCATTTCCTCCATAAATACCCATTACTAGGCCTCAGTAAAAGTCACTTTATGAAACCATAATGCTCTATTTATCACAATGGTTTCAAACTACAAATTCTATCATTTTCCTTTTGTCTAGTTAATGTACACTGTATAAGGCACAGGAAGTCATATGTGCACTGTTTAAGGAACAAGTAGTCATATATACACTGTATAAGGCACAGGTAGTCACACAGTAAGTTTAATTTTTATGTTAGATTTATTGAAGGAGAGTGGAACACGAACCATATTATGAGATTCGGTGTGACTTTCGATGTCATCAGTCGTGAAAATGTACATGCATGTGTCGGTAGCGACTCGGTCGACTAAAGCTAAGTTGGAGTTTATCGTCTCAGTACAGTAATTTTTCGGCAAATGCTCTGCATCAATGGCTTGTATTTTAAAGTCTAGACATTTCTGCGTGTAATGAATCATATTTTATTAAAATTGAGCCGAAATTGACGCTGTAACAAGACGCTGAATGTTGTTTATGCATTTTTTCTGCCATTTTGGACCATTTAGTTACACACCTTTACATAGTATTATACTATACGAAACTGTCACGTGCCTGACACCTGTGCTGTATAAGGCATAGGTAATTATATGTACATTGTTTAACCCTTTCCTCCATAAATACACCTTTCTATGCCTCTGTAATAACCATTTCTTAAAACCATTGTGATAAATAGAGCATTTGCTCCTATAGGGGCAAATACTCTATTTATCACAATGGTTTCAAACTACAAAATTCTAAAATTTTACTTTTCTCTAGTAAATGCTTCTTTTGGGTAGATTGGGTCTACAAATAGCCTAGTATGGTGGAAAGGGTTAAGGCACAGGTAGTCACATGTACACTGTATAAGGCACAGGTAGCCAAATAGACATTGTATAATAAGGCATGGGTAGTCACATATATACTGTATAATGCAAAGGATTACAATTGTTCACAATTGGCCCAAGTGTTTCAGAGATATTTGAAGTGAATTGTTGATGATGGACAAAAGAGAATGGACAACAGTACTATAATCAGCAACCAACCTAGTCATGGCAAATGAACATAGAATTTTTTTACCAGAGCAGAAACTATAGAATTCCATAAGCAAACAGAACAGACCCTGATCAGACAGTTCCTGCAGGAGCTGTCTAAGTTGTGTCTACGCTATTTGCAAAGACATTAAAAGGCATTTATATGGAGTAATGGTTTCAATTAATGGCCCCAAGTTCCATAATCATTACATAACTTACCTTTAAATGTGCTGCAAGTGATCTCCCTTGTTCTTCTGTAACCCTTCGTTGTCTCACCAAATCAATCTTATTGGCCACCAAGATCATAGGGTAAGCATCTCTAAAAGATGACAATAACAATGTCAGACAGATGAGTAGTAAGAGATTCATATCCATGGATAACTTTTGCATGACATGTTTAACCATTTCCCTGTTTTATGTAAATGTTTCATATTTCAATACCTACTGGAAATTCATGGACAAAATGATAATAATGAAATATTGAAGGTGGAGCAATGTGGCCATTTTAGAAAGTAAAGAAACAGATCTATCAAATTCCATCAGCAAACAGAGCAGACCTTGTTTGACCGCTCCTATAGGAGCCATCTGACCTGGCACTACTCTGTTTGCAAATGCGTGGAAAAGGCATTTATACAAGAGCTGTCACAGGACAGCGAGCTCGACTATTCTCAGAATTGTTAGTGTAAAAATGCTTGATAGTGGACTAAAATAGTGTCCAATGATACTAGAAGCGAGTAATCAGTCTCAGTAAAATATCTTTAATAGTATTCAGGATGTAGGATCTCTTTGAACTCTTTAATGAAAGAGAAAAACTTAAGTAAACAAGAGGGCCATGATGGCCCTTAATCACTCACCTGTTCGTAACAGATTAATGATTTCAATGACAGATTGCATAATTTGAAAAATATTGGTAGAAAACCATTAGATGATGCTACATACTAAATATAAAGAGTCTAGACCTTATAGATTTGGAGGAGAAGATATTTTAAAGATTTTCCTATGAAAAACGGTTAAGCCCCAGGGCGGGGCCAATTTTGATCCGGGGTTCATAATTTGAAAATCTTGGTAGAGGACTATTAGATAATGCAACATACCAAATATCTAAGGTCTATGCCTTACAAGTTCAGAGAAGACTTTTAAAGATGTTTAAGAGAAGATTTTTAAAAACTGTCCTATGAAAAACTGATATGCCTCTGGGCGGGGCCGTTTTCAACCCAGGGGACATAATTTGAACAATCTTGGTAGAAAACTATTAGATAGCGCTACATACCAAATATTAAAGGTCTCTGCCTTACAGTTTTGGAGAAGAAGTTTCTTAAAGCTTTTCATATGAAAAACTGATAAGCCCCAGGGTAGGCCATTTTTGACCCAGGGGTAATAATTTGAATAATATTGGTAGAAAACCATTAGATGATGCTACATACCAAATATCAAGGGCCTAGACCTTACAGTTCTGGAGAAGATTTTTAAAGATTTTCCTATGAAAAACTGATAAGCCCTTGGGCGGGGCCATTTTTGGTCCGGGTCATATTTTGATTAATCTTGGTAGAGGACGATTAAATAATGCTACATACCAAATATCAAAGGTCTATACCTTATAATTTTAGAGAAGAATATATTTAAAGATTTTCCTATGAAAAACTGATAAGCCCCGGGGCGGGGCCATATTTGGCCCAGGGGTCATATTTTGAACAATCTTAGTAGAGGACCATTAGATGATGCTACATACCAAATATCAAAGGTCTATGCCTTACAGTTTCAGAGAAGATGATTTTTAAAGATTTTCCTATGAAAAACTGATAAGCCCTGGGGCGGGGCCATTTTTGTCCTGGGGTTCATAATTTGAACAATCTTAGTAGAGGACCATTAGATGATGCTACATACCAAATACCAATGGTCTATTCCTTACATTTTCAGAGAACAAGATTTTTAAAGATTTTCCTATGAAAAACTGATAAGCCCCGGGGTGGGGCCATTTTTTGGCCCAGGGTCATATTTTGAACAATCTTAGTAGAGGACCATTAGATGATGCTACATACCAAATATCAAAGGTCTATGCCTTACAGTTTCAGAGAAGAAGATTTTTAAAAAATTTCCTATGAAAAACTGATAAGCCCTGGGGCGGGGCCATTTTTGTCCTGGGGGGTCATAATTTGAACAATCTTAGTAGAGGACCATTAGATGATGCTACATACCAAATATCAAAGGTCTATGCCTGACAGTTTCAGAGAAGAAGATTTTTAAAGATTTTCCTATGAAAAACTGATAAGCCCCGGGGCGGGGCCATTTTTGGCCCAGGGGTTATAATTAGAACAATCTTAGTAGAGGACCATTAGATGATGCTACATACCAAATATCAAAGGTCTATGCCTTACAGTTTCAGAGAAGAAGATTTTTAAAGATTTTCCTATGAAAAACTGATAAGCCCTGGGGCGGGGCCATTTTTGGCCCAGGGGACATAATTTGAACAATCTTTGTAGAGGACCATTACATCATACTACATACCAAATATCAAAGCTCTAGGCTTTGTAGTTCCAGAGAAGAAGATGTTTAAGTAAATTGTTGACACCCGCACGTACGCACGACGCACATACGCACGATGCACGACGCCAGACATAGGATCATCCCAATAGCTCACCTTGGCACTTTGTGCCAGGTGAGCTAAAAAGGGCAATAATTTCTGTTAAAATGCTTGACAGAGTAATGTACTCTTGCCTACATATGAAGCTTGAGGTGGTGAACAAGTGTTCCAAGTTTCAAAGCTTTATCTCAAAGGGTTATGTAAATAAGTGGACTTTAACAAAAACCTTAACCAAAAGTTCTAAGTCAAAAAGGGCAATAATTCTGTCAAAATACTTGACAAGAGTTATGTATTCTTGCCTACAGATGAAGATTGTGGTGGTGAACAAGTGGTCCAAGTTTCAAAGCTTTATTCCAAAGGTAAGAGGCAAAAAGTGGACTTTAACAAAAACCTTAACCAAAAATTCCAAGATAAAAAGGGCCATAATTCTCTCAAAATATCCATGGTGTCAGTATTTCTAACATGAATACTGAACAGGTAAAAGGTTAACCCTTTTCAACATGAATATTTACATAAGAAATACAATGTAATGACATCATGAATACATTTAAGCTTTTTTTTTTATAACTACATGAATATTCAATTTCATATAAGAAATAATAACATAATGAATATTTTTTAGCTTTTTTTATAATGGTACAATATAATAAACATGTACAGAGGTCCAGATAAGATGCGTAAATTTAAACATTTTCAAGGATAGACTATTAGCTTCGTTATCTCTCCATTGGGAGTGGTTTTCACCAAAATTGGAAAAAATGTATCCTATTGTGCATTGGAAAGGGGTCCATTTAATGTACTCTTGTAAACACCAGAAAAAGGTCTGTATGGAAAAAGCCATGTCATGACTTATCTACATTGTACCTACTTGTCTTTGACTCTAAGAATCTGTGTATGGAAGCTTTGAATGCTTTCATAGCTGGCTGGGTCTGTGACAGAATAGACAAGCATGAATCCATCTCCCTTTCGCATATACTGTTCTCTCATAGCACTGAATTCCTCCTGGCCAGCTGTGTCTAATACTGCAAGGCAAAATTACAAGGCAAAAATAAATAACCCTTTACTCCATGACTATTCATATAAGAAATAATTTATTCATGACTATTGATTAGTTTTTAACCCATTCCCTCATGTGCTATTTTTAGACCCAATCTCTTTTAATAAATATACCGAAAAGGAGCATTTACTAGAGAAAAGTAAAATGTTAGAATTGTGTAGTATTGAAACCATTGCGATAATTACAGCATTTGCTTCCTATTATGGAGCAAATGCTCTATTCATCACAATGGTTTCAAGAAGTGACTGTTACAGAGGCGTAGAAAGGCGTATTTTTGGAGGAAATGGTTAATATGTATAATGGCACATGAAGAAAAGCTCTGGCCCTGTTAAAACTGTAGAATGAGATCTACATGTATATTTCTAATTTCAGAGCAGACCCATAAAAGATGGCTACTGTAGGAGGTGCAAATGTGTCAAAAGGGGTATTTACGGAGTAAAATGCTGAATATTAATGTAAGACTCATAATTAGATGATGTCTTTAAATATTGGCCACAACAGAAACTGTACAATTAGATCTATATAATTCAATAAACAAACAGAGCATACCCTGATCAGACCACTACTATAGAAGCCATCTAATCTGGGTCTACTCTGTCTGCAAAGGCACAGAAGAGCATATTTATGTACTAAAGGGATCATATAAACTCCACTCCACAAAACATTTGTTACAAATCATTAACCCTTTACTCCATGAATATTCAGGTAAGAAATAATGTCATCTTGAAAATTAAATTAATCAAAACCAGAAGCTGAACACGTATACATACAATGAAAATAATGCTTACAACCCATTTCCCGACAGGATATATTTGCTCAGCTAAATATTATCGCTATCCGAATACTGCTAAATTCTTAAACGGGTGATTCTTCAAAAATGTGTAATATGCTGTCCCTCACCTTTCACATGATTTAAAAGTCATAAAAATTTACTTTTAAAAGAATATTTTATCTTTGCCTGGTTAATATGACATACCTTAGTGAGAATATAGTGATAACCAGTGAGAATTTATGTTCATTTTCTTGGAATCGAGTTTGAAATATGAAAGGGGGTGCAAAATTCCCATGTCCCTCATGATACAACACATAATAGAATGAGATATCTTGACCTTAAATCATCATAAATTTGATAATTTTTCTCTATTGATAATGTCATTATATTATCATAGAATGAATTGATACAAAATATAGCTGTTAGTTTAATCTTTAGTGGCTTTTTTCAGCTGCTGATTTTTGTCCCTCGATTTCCTGTCAGTACCGAAACGGTATGGTGTTTTAGCCTGTACCTATTTTATCTTGAAATTAAGGGAAATCCCTTCTGACGTCATCAGAAGGTTTTCCCCATGCAGTCATTATAGGGTACACTTCGAATTAGCAATCCCAGTTCTGTTATAAGAAATGGCCTCCCAAACATCTATTTCTATTGATTATGTTTTTAGGCCGTCAGCACCGAAACGCCCTCAAACCAGGCAAGCTGAACTATAAATTCATGTTAACAGATCTTGTCGTATACGCTGTGTGTACACGATGCTTAAATGCATAAAATAATTGAAACATGTACTGGGTAAATGCCTGAAATTATGAAAAACAAACAAAATTGTCATTACCGAAACGGTCATTACCGAAACGGCCTGTGTTTCGGTACTGACATAACCCTTAATTATTTTGGTATCTTACAACTATTTTGTGAAAATACGACTTTAACTTGCATCCAAAAACAAAATAAATAATATTTCTGAATAAATTCAGTACCATTTGGCTTTACTTTTTGCTGTCATTACCGCAACGTCATTACCGAAACGTCATTACCGAAATGTTTTTCATTCATTTTTTGGCATTTTTTGGCATTTTTTAAAAGTTGAGCAATGGAAATGTTTGAACTGTATACTTTTACGATAAATTAGTCCTAAAGCTAGTATAAAGCATGCTTTTAGTTAATTAAAAGAAATTTAGTAACACTTTGGAGACAATTTCGATACATCAAAATCTTAAAAATTAGCTGTTTCCATCACCTTAAGAGACAATTTTTGATTTTGCAAGATGTATTACTAAAAGAAACAGAATTACGTTATTCATATTCATAATTTACACACATCATGAACGATAAACACCCTTTAACTAAATATTAAGATAAAACGAGGTCCAATTATACATCGTTGCGGTAATGACATTTTCAGGTCATTGGCAATTTATAAAATGTAAAAAAACATTTTTCTATTGAACAATCAGCACGGACATTACTCTTTATAAGTCAAAGACAGTTCATAGTTATGGTATACGTGTTAAGCAAACGGTTTTATGAGTAAAATGTTTTTGAAAAATTTGTAGGCAAAATTGCAAACTTTTGAAGAATCACCCTTAAAGGAGCCTCCTTTTTAGAAACGTGAATTTTGTACGGAAATCAGTGGACATCTTCGGACAAATTCTGAATGACTCCGATTCCATTTCAGAACAACACTTTTAATATTAATTATGGTGTTATCACATGTACACATCAAATGATTATTTCTGATATATGTAAATTTGAATCTTGCCACAGATTCCAGTCAATGCCGAACGTTGTTCTGCTGGTTTACGTAGCGTTCCATTTTTCTAACACAAATAACCATTTACTAACTGTGCTGTGTAGTGTTAAATAAGTGTTAAGGTTCATCTAGAGGTTCAATTGGTATTATGAACAAAGTAATGTTTTATCGTGACAGAAACTTTAGAATCAGATCTATATCATATCAAAAGCAAACAGAGTAGACCTTGATCAGACAGTTCACGCCTCCAACAGGAGCCGTCTGATCTGGGTCTACTCTGTTTGTAAAGGCGTGGAAAGGTATTTATGAAGAAAAGGGTTAAAAGCTGCTTTTCATGAAACGATACACATTGAAGACAAAGACCAGCTGTTGTCTCTTCATGTATAATACCAATACTTTTAAACTCTTTACTCCATGAAGGCATGTGAGAAATAATGAAATTCTGAATATTAATTAGAATTTAGATTAATTTTTATAAATGTTAGCACATGGACACAGGAATCTTTGGTCATGACAGATACTATATAGAATATTATATCTATGCTAGTTATATCATAAACAAAGGGAGCAGACCAGGGCTCAACCTTAACTTTTTGCTTACTAGACCGGTCGGGCTAGTGTTTTAGAAAACTACTAGCCCTGGCCAAAATTTCTTGTGCCCTGACTTGGTGATTAACTATTTTGGTCTTTAAAAACTTGTGAGATGTTGAACCTGTATGAAGTGTCAAATCCTGCTTTACAATTTAATACATTTTATCAAGAAGATTTAGAGAGGAGCAGGGTTGTTAAAATGTGTTTATGGGTAGTGAATAATGTGTTATATTTGAATGTTCATGAAAATATGGCACTACAATGCTATAGTAAACACCATACATGATCAGGAGCCATTTAAATTCTCAAGCCATTTTAGAAGAAATTGAGTTTCGCTTCTCTTTTTCATACGTAATTCTTTGTTTCTGGTAGGCCCCTTCGATTTATTATATTGTCATCGCTACTACCGCCGCATTTAGATGTAAAGCCAAGGTTTAAAAGCGACATTTCTTTCAATAGATGAATCTTACTGATGATAAAGCTTCCACAGTGTTATTGTAATCAAACGTAAATGAGTCAAAATGTCTAAATTTTTTGGCATGTTTTATTTATTCCGGAGATTATTTCAATACAACATTTCGCGTATTAACTGATTTATTGTTTGCAAAATGTTGCAATTGAACACTACATGCAAATTAATACATTGTACAGGCACCTTTTTTGTGACAACTTCCTCAACGGTGTTCCCTGTTCGATAGCAAAAATAGATACGAAATTCCAAGACTGGTATCCTAAGGTTGGTCACCACGTGGTGTTGTAAAGGCTAGCTAGTAGTGGGGAAAATATCGCGAAGAGCAGTCTGTATTTTTGCACATATCAAACAGACTCTAAATAAAAATTTGAATCTTGGTGTCACTGCGTTTCGCAGCTGGAATGTTTCGCTCATATTTCAATTATTTATTTCTGGCGAAAATATGTTGTTTTTCTTTTCATTTTGTTAAATCCTATATGTCTAATTGTATTCATCAATATTGGGTTCTTTGCGTAGCGAATATGATACACTCACCACCAGAAATATTCGAATAATTCGAATATGTTAGTGTATCATGACAGCCCTAGTCTATGCTGATTGTTCAATCTTGGTCAATACGATCTGGAAAACAACACTGGACAAACATATATTGTATAGTTTTGTCATGTTAATCATACCTGTCCCATATGTGTGAAATACAATCGCTAAATAATTGCTTTCTAGTCGAAATATCCAAAGGGTCTACTATATCTTAAATAACTGTAGGCGAAATTGTCTTGAGGCGAAAGCTCCAGCACCTCTATAATGCAAATTACCACCAACACTCGAATCTTACCGTCAAGGATGCACCACTCTCCGTCTATTTCAGTGTGCTGAATGTATGAATCTTCAATCGTTGGATCATAATCTTCGACAAACATTTTCTGGAAGAACTGAATCGTCAGAGCACTTTTGCCAACACCTCCATCCCCGACGACCACTAGCTTATATTGGGTCAAATTACTGTCGTTTGGAGCTCGTGACATCTCGAAATGCTGTATACTGACTTGGTATTGAAATATTTAGCAACGTTTACTGTAAACTGTCAGCATGGAGCCTCAAACCAACCTCATTGTAAATATACAACAAAAGTTGCTACTGGGAGCGTCCATGTTGGATTAAACGTCCTTGAACTTCCGGGTTCTATAAATAGACTTTATATCCCACCGCAAGAGCGTCTTTCCAGCGTAAATGTTTTCTTTCAAATTCAAAACCATGTGTAAAACGTCCTCAAATGCAGTATCAGAAAGATTCATAACAAAAATGAACATGCGAGTTGGAGTTGCTTGATTTAAATACTTCAGCAATTGGATGTTTCCAAAAATATATTTCTTAAAATAGCTTCACAAATTGGATGAAAATAAGGGATTGGCGGATATTTTTAGATATAGTTCCGTCCCAATTAATCCACAAGTCCAAAGTACTGAGAGTACTCTCTGAATTGATGTTATGGGTCTGTTACACATTAGCTTTGGCACCAATTCACACTAGAGACATAAATATATAGTTTAATCATATTTTAGTTCCATATTAGAGGAAAATGGGTCGGGTCACAAGTTCTTATAACATTAGATTTGACCATCCCCATATGTAATGGCAAACAAAACATATGAAATTTAATAGATTTTTTCTTTTATGAAAGAGAGATATACAGAGAGAGAGAGAGAGAGAGAGAGAGAGATAGATAGAGAGAGAGAGAGAGAGAGAGAGAGGGGGGGGTAACATGTATATTGTAGTACGATATCAGAGGATTTAAGCAAGAAATGTCCTCGGCCTGTGGTTCTAAGCATTTCGTTATAAAGAGGACGGTACCTTTGGGTTGCGCTAAATAGGTTAAATCTCTGGTTCTGAAAAAATCTACATGTATGTATAATTATATATGTCTCTGTTCACACCTACTATGAGTTTATAGTTGTAACGAAAGTTTGCATAGACATAGGCATACATAGACACATTTTATTTTCCGCCGGGCACAGCAAACAATACGTACTACCTAGGGCTTTTATTCCGACAAAACAAATGTAAATCAACAGACAATAAGTAAAACAAATCTAAACATGCACGCAAAATTATAACTACACATAAAAACAAGCACAATTGCAAGCATTTTATTTCACTAAAAAGCACACGACCCACGGCTTGTGGTATTTAAACAAGCAACACAGAATGAAAAGAAGACAAAGCAGATCATGAGGTTAAAAAATACTAATCTTGTTAAATCAAATGGTTAAAAATCCACATTTTTTTTTATAAACAACCGAAAACAGTGCTACATCCTATATCCAAATTAGTATATATATATTTTTTTTATTATTATTATTGTTATTATATACCACATTTATTTAGCGCTCTTTTCACACTAGATATGTGCGTTCAAAAGCACTTCACGCGGATGAAATCACTAACCGGAACGATCCGCATGGTTATCTATCCAGAGAATGAAAGATGTACAATATATATGAAATCGCTACCCGGAAGGGACTACATGATGTTCCATCCGGTCAGTGAAAGATATGCAAAAGATATACAATACATATGAAATCACTATCCGCAAGGAATAACATAAACATAAACGGTATTAACAAACTTGATACAGACAAGTTGACTGAAAGCCGTGCTCATCAATATCACAAATTAGAATACTCTGTATTAACAAACTTGATACATGTACATACAAGTTGACTGAAAGCCATGCTCATCAATATCATAAATTAGAATAAATGGGCTGACTGAAAATCATTCCATTTATATGACTAGTGGGTCAACTGTTAGCTTTATAAGTTATATGCCTTATAAGGATACAGCTCGGCTAAAGCAACTGTGTCTGGTACTCATGTGTACTGAAGTCCAGAAAAAAATGCTATCACAGACTTTAAATAAAGCTATATTTGTTGTCGGTTAGACTAGGATTTCAGGAATTGATATAATTATACACTAACCGTTTTCACGAGTCTGCTTTCAAACAAAATTCAAACTTTATCTGTAACTCATTTTAACAAAGTTACGCACCAAATATCACTTCAATATCTGTACGGAAAATCGAAGTGTGACTGACTGACTGACAGGCAGACTGACTGACAGACGGATTGGCGGACGGACGGACAGACAGACGAACGGAGCGCAAACCTATAGCCCTCTTCAGCGCTGCCGGTGTAATGAAATAAAGTGGCCCCCGTAATATATCGACCCGGTCATAATATTTAGCAATAATACTGCCCGGTCATAAGATATTAAAAGCCCATTACATGTTACAAACTGACCCCACATGGAACAAACTGACCCCAATTAATGTAATCGCCTGCCCATATATAATTTATACTGGACTAGATGCAACCAATGACTTAACAATGACTGACTCTTATTTCCTACCTCAAGTGATCTGTATCGAGACAGTGTTACATGTATATTACTATTTAAAACTTATTACTTGTAAAACTCGCGCGTTCCCCAGTGGGCTCAGTGATGGATGAGATTAGGTCATCACTGTTCTCACGCGGGTTTCGCGGTCAGTTTGAAATATTTGGCGCGCATGAGCGGAGAAGCGGTCAGTATCAACGCCTTCATTCATATAATCTTGCGCTAATTTCTTCCGCAGTTTAACCAACACTATGTCATCGAGATCACATGTGTGCTGGTTCGTACTCCCGTAGAATATTCTACTCCAATTCCATTTTTACGGCTAAAGGAGTACTTATCTGACAACAAATAAGCACTCCCCTGGTAAAAGACCATAATATCATTAAACCCCCCCCCCCCACCCCCCCCCCACCCTCACATAGAATATTAAATTAAGTACTCCCGTAGACAAAATACTCCCCTTTAAGATTATACCCAAAAAACTTTGTTTGGCGGGTACACTGGATTCAACTGGTGGTCGGTGGGTATGTCGATTGGTTGGTCGGTTGGTTGGTCGATTAGTTGGTCGGCTGGTTGGTCTATTAGTTGGTCGGTCCGCATAATATTGTTGCGTGAACTACTTTTCATTTTTAATGTACAGTAAAATTTCTCTATAACGACCAATAAATTGTATTAATTAGTTGGTAGTTAGGGCAGGTGGTTGCTTAAAGCAGGATGGAAGTAAAACAGAACGCTCCTATAGGATCGTTCTGATTTACTTTCACCTTGCTTAAAGCAGTCACCTTCCTTTAACACAAAATACTTGATGTAATTTAGTGGCCGTTATAGTAGAGAAGTTTTACTGTATTTTTAATGTATTTCAAGGAAACTTTCATTCTCAGTGTTGTTATATTTTCTGGTCCTTCGGTATCATTAGTTCTGGTGCAATAAGTTTAAGAATACTGCTTAAGTTGATGCTAGAGGGCGTGAGTAGTGTTGCACTTTCAATTACTACTCATGGACACTCAATAAAACCAAGTCTGCAAAGTTATCTTTTTTGCATTGCTACTTTTACTGTTGAAGGATCTCCCACTTTCAGGCTATATTTATTCACATTATAATCTTGAAGTGTTCTTGTGCAGGACGTACTTTTTTCCAGATTCGTCATTGCAGAGAACTAAGTTTGTTCAGCGAGCTTTATTATACAGTTTAAAGACATTTGAATGATTCAAATGATGTGTGGTCACTATTAAGTGTACTTGTGCAGAATGTAATTGTTTAATGGATCAGACTCGAAATTACAGAGTTATGACCCTTTGATACCATATGCATTGTTACTGACATATAAATTTGTTCTTAATGTAAAATACCTCATTTTGTATTGATCAGTGTAGGTTCGGGGACATTTTTGTCTCATCAGTGACTGCTCTGTGTAACACTTAGCGGTCCATAAAAATCTGCGTATGCGCAGACTCTCGTCTGTTTTATGATTATAAAAGCTTAGCAAATTGGTTCGATTTCTCATAAATGAATTTTTTGACATCATCTGTTTCACAACCCGTAGGAGTTTTCCAGATTTCGGACAATATAGTACATCGTCATGAACTAACTTAAGAAGTGTCTGCACATTTTTTAAAGTTTCTCCTGTTTCCCGTATCATTCTTCAATCGCGCTAGATAACTTTTGTGCAGTAAAGACTGCTTAACCCTTTCCCTGTTGTGTATTTATGCCAATTTTCAGTACCTACTGAATATTCATTAACAAAATAGTTATAAAGAAATATGGAAGGTGGAACATTGTAGACATTTTAGAAAGTAAAGAAACAGATCTATCAAATTCTATTAGCAAACAGAATAGACCCTGATCAGACGGCTTCTCTAGGAGCCGTCTGATATGGGTCTTCTCTGTTTGCAAATGCGTGAAAACACGTTTATATTAGGGAAAAGGTTAATCTCATGGTATGTTTGGCGCTCAATTACCTAAAAATGAAACTCTGGCGGGAAAGTCACTCTTTTTTATTCTATTTATATGGACTGGTTCCTTGAGCTGCAAAGTCAAGTGTATGTCAATTAGCGGATAACTAAAGTAACAGAACTGTTACTTTTTTATACATGTATATATCGCCGAAAGAGCTTTGGCAAATACATATACATGTATAAAAACAACTGAAAGACCGACAAGTCGACATGCTTTGATTTTAATAGCAATCAAGTATAGGTTAGACAACATGTTGCCCAGGGGTCCATATTCTATGGGAGGGAGTATTACCGGGGAGTAGCCTGCCCTTTTCTCCGTCGAATATGGACAGTGGAGTACAAATTCTACGGGAGTACAAATTCGTCATTACACCGGTACATTATAGATTAGATTTGCGTTCCCTGGAGAATTAAGTCCGCTATTGTTGCAAACTGAGTGTATTTACTTTGTTAATACACACTCTTCATGGGATATAAGTGAGCGGGTTATGGAAATCCAACACATGATACAGTTCAAATAGTTGCCGTTTAATAAGTTGACCCCAAGCAGCTGAGTGAAATGTTAGTGTATTCATTAGATTGGATCAGATCTTTTACTTGGGAATTGTTGTTGTACTTGGTATTTTGTTTAGTAAACATTACACACGGTTTAAGTTTATATCTTCGTAAAAGCTATATTAATGATATGTAGTATAAACAATCATAATCTAACATTGCCAGTCAGTCTCAAAATGGATAAAGGGTCTGAATTCAACAATATATATTTGAAACAATATTTGAATGAAAACGGGATGTATTAATTTATTACAAACAATACACTAAAGCAAATTTTGTTGAGCATGTCAACATACAGAACGAAGTTGACATTTTTTGCATACATCTACCTGAATATTTTTAAACAAAAATTCAAAAGCAAATCGTCTTTAAATACAAAAAGGTGACCCTGTGCGCATTTCCTATCTGAGGTATCATTTTCAACATTAAGTATTGTCATGTTTAACTAAACATACATACTTTTGAAAATAACAGTTTAAGTTGACCTCAGTTCGTTCGTGAAACCGGGTTATGGTCAGACTTTTACTTTACACTAATCCTGACGAGTCCTATTCAACGGATGTTCTGTAAGATGACAGTGCTTTTGGATAGACACATCCTTGAATTGATTTGAAAACTATGACTTTCTCAGACTGTCTTACTTGATGATTGGTATAAATAACCATATGTATATAGGAATTTCATTGGCTACTCCAGAGCAACATATAAATGCGTGTACTCAGATACTAAAATGGTTATTTCTCCACCAAGCCCAATGTTGTGACCACTCGGTAGAATCGTCTCTACGAGACGATTCTAAAAAGTGGTAACAATATAGGGTTTGATGGAGAAATAAAGGGGTGTTAATCTAATCTGTATCTCTGCAGTACTTTGCATGCCTACTTCAGCTATGGACTTTAATGCAGAATGAAAGCAATTCAGAAAGCTCCAAAGGAGGTTTTGCTTTGCTTTCAGTCTGCGTTTAACTACCATCTGTATAGATGATTCAACCCGTATCCCGCTAACCCCGACTCGAGTCTCATTCGTTAACAGACTGACTGAATCCAGATGAGACGCCGAGTAACTAGGCGTTCACCAGGATCAAAGCTCTTTAACATTCTGTTAATAGTTTCCCAAAAGCTTGTGTCACTGGGTCAATAGTTTCTCAAAGGCTTGTGTCATGTCATCGGGTCAATAGTTAATCAAAGCTTTGTGTCATGTCACTAGTTCAATAGTTCCTCAAAGGCTTGTGTCATGTCATGTCAAATGTTCAGAAGTTCCTCAAAGGCTTGGGTCATGCCACTGGTTCAATAGTTCCTCAAATGCTTGTGTCATGTTATTGGGTCAATAGTTCCTGAAATGCATGTGTCATGTCATTGGGTCAATAGTTCCTCAAATGCTTGTGTCATGCCATTAGGTCAATAATTCATTAAAGGCATGTGTCATATCACTTGGTCAATAGTTCCTCAAAAGTTTGTGTCATATCACTGGTTCACTAGTTGCTCAAATGCTTGTGTCATGTCATTTGGTCAATAATTCCTCAAAGGCATGTGTCATGTCATTTGGTCAATAGTTCCTCAAAAGTTTGTGTCATGGCACTGGTTAGCTAGTTCCTCAAATGCTTGTGTCATGTCATTTGGTCAATAGTTCCTCAAAAGTTTGTGTCATGGCACTGGTTAGCTAGTTCCTCAAATGCTTGTGTCATGTCATTGGGTCAATAGTTCCTCAAAAGCGTGTGTCATGTCACTGGGTCAATATTTCCTCAAAGGCTTGGTCGAGTAGGAAGTAGTCAAAATTGCACCAGATCCAAATTTGAGCAGCCATTATGTTTTACAGTGAGGTTAACTCTTACCCTGTTGTATATTCATGTAAGAAATAATGACGTCATGAATATTAATGAGATTATTTTTTATAATGGCATATGAACACAGGATATTTGCCTCAAGCAGAAGCTGTAGAATCAGATCTTTATTATACCATAAGCAAACAGAGCAGACCCTGATCAGACGGCTCCTATAGGAGCCGTCTGATCTGGGTCTACTCTGTTTGTAGATGGGTCAAATTGCGCTTACATAAGGGAAAGGGTTAACATAATAGTATATAACTATATTGTGTCTAATAAACGGTTCCGAGGCGTTACATTTTTAAAAGGAGCTTCCTGCATTTGGTACACATGTGGTTGTTTAATGCAGAATGGAAGCAATTCAGAAAGTTCCAAGGAGGTTTAGCTTTGCTTACAGTCTGCATTTAACTACCATCTGTATTTTGAAGAAAAAAGCAACAAAACATTTTGCTTTATTAAACTGATTCGCTTCCAGTGTCACATTTGGCATTACCTATGCTTATTTTTTTTTTATCCAAATGAGACTTCGAGTAATTTGGTGTCTCATCAGGACCCAAACAGTTTGTTATTGTGACTGTTTCTTGAAACAACATAATTTGAATTTGGCAGCGAAAGAATGCTTATTCTATAAGGGTTCAGTTGTTTTATCAGCCCCCACCCAGCGACATAATGGGTATTTATTCGAATGTGAGCTTTTATCAGGGAGAATACGGTAAACTTATTTTGTATTTGCATTCCGGCATAATAATAATTTTATAACCCCCCCACTCCCAAGTGGTGGTTTTGCCACTGACCGTTCCAATGCAGTACTCTCTTTGTCACCCTTGCTTTTGTGTTTGTCGGGTGTCTGTGTCTTTGTGCTTGTGCGTTTGTTCGTGTTTTGCTGTTTTCGCGATATGAATGTGGGTGAGTAAATATAAATAAGTTGTATCGTGTGGTTTTCTTCCACTGTGTGCCAATTTAAACAGTTTCATCTAGTTAAGACAACGAGAAACGTTAATGCATCACAATAGGAACCAAGCTGTTTCATATTTTGATCTCTTTATTTATATTTGCTAAATATATATTCAATACATATGACGGAATAGCAAGATAAAGCCCAGTCGAATACGGCTATTAATTGAGCGAGTGACAGCGGCCCCCTGCTGTGATAGGCGTGGCTAATGGATTGCAGACGACAATTAGAAAGTTGGCGCCGAAAGGGTTTAAATAATAGAACGGTGTGGTGACAAAGACGATTTTATCAATGATTTTGACAACAGACATAGCCTACGTATATATATCTTCTCCTCTGTGTGGTGACGTAGATACCATATTAAATATACTGTTATACTAATTTAAGCGCTGAATTTTGAAGTTGGTATCTTACAAGGACAATTGGATTGTCAAAACGTACAGCTGCATTCAGACTATTGTGGTAAGTTATTAAATCATTTACTTTTGAATACGCGTAAGTTATTTACTTCATAAATACGCCTTTCTACGTCTTTACAAACAGAGTATACCCAAACCAGACGGCTCCTATAGGAGCCGTCTGGTCAAGGTTTGCTCTGTTTGCTTATTGTAAATTTAGATATGATTCTACAGTTTAAACCATGACCGAAAGTTCCGATGTCTATATGTGCTATTGTACCAATTACTCTAAATAATATTCGTGATATTACATGAGTATTCATGGAGTAAAGGGATAATCTATGTCACAAGTTTCACTCTCAACAGCGCTTTGGTCACCTTTATTCAGATAAGACCGATCTTGTTTGCATTAACTCCTTACCTGTTCAATATTCATGTATTAAATGATGACATCAGTCACATCATGAATATTTATTATCCGCCATAATGGTATATGCACACAGGCTTTTACATTGTCAGAAACAGGGATATCTGGGTCCATGCTTATAAAGCTTTTTAGTTGAGTCTGAGTTCGTTCTCAAGCTTTTGATTGGTCAGATTTGAGTTTCTCAAGCTTTTGATTGGTCAGATTTGAGCCTTTGGCTCAAATCTGACCAATCAAAATCTTTAGGACGAACTCAGACTCAAATAAAAGTTTTATAAGCATGGACCCAGATCTTTATTATGCAACAAGCAAACAAAGCAGCCCCTAATCAGACGAATCCTATAGGAACAGTCTGATATTGGTCTACTCTGTTTACAAAGGCGTGAAAAGTGTTTGTATAAAGGAACATATTAATAGAACAATGGCTTTTTAAAAGCTTGAACGGCTTGAAGGGGTTTAAATGCAAAAGAGCGGTGTTTAACCCTTTCCATCATATAAATGTGTTTTCACGCATTTTTTCACGCATTTGCAAACATAGTAGACCGAGATGAGACGGCTCCTGACCAGGGTCTGCTCTGTTTGCTAATAGAATATGAAATACTCGTGTATTTACTTTCTAAAATGGCTACAATGTTCCACCTTCCATATTTCATTATAACTACATTGTCCACGAATATTCAGTAGGTGTTGGAAATTGGAATGAACATAGAACAGGAAACGGGTTAAGGAAATATTATTGTTTAACACGATAAAGTCAGTTAATTTAAATGACTGTTTAACTATTTACTCCATGAATATTTATGTAAAAAATAATGACACCATGGATATTAATTAGATTATTAGTCACCTACCGGCGAAAGCCGAAGGGGACTCTAGTTGGACTATAGTTTTTTGGAAGCGTCTGTCCGTCCGTCTGTCATTCAGCAATCAGTCAGTTGGTCGGACCTTTTTTGGAGGTGGTTTGAGATATCAACTTTATATTTGGTATAATCTAGATGAGTTACAGCTCAAATCTCACTCCGGTAAAGTAAGTTTTGCTAGAGTTATGGCCCTTGGACATGTCAGTATTTCGTCATATTTTCCGTTGTACGGACTTTGTTTGAAGTGGTTTGAGATATTTACTTTATATTTGGTATAAGTCCGACGGAATAATTTTGGCTAGACTTTTAGGCCTTATGGCCCTTGGACTTGACATTTTTCGTCAGATTTTCAATTTTCCGAGATATCCGCTTTATTTGGTATAAAGCTAAATCTAGATGAGTTATGGCTTAAGTTCAAATCTCGGTGCGGTTGAATAATTGCCCAGACTTTTTTTGGAAGTTGTCCGTGATATTAACTCTATGTTTGGCAGAAAGCTAAATATGTATGAGTTACAGCTTAAGTTCGAATCTCGTTCTGGTTGAATAATTTTGATCAGAGTTACGGTCCTTGAACTTGCAGTTTTTACGAATAGGTACCTAGGTTTTGAACTTTGGAGTCGACATTTTACAAAAAAGCCCAAAATACTGCTTGGCCTTATTAGATGACATTGTGTGGCAGCAGCCATAACTCTTCTATGAATTTTAACCCATTTTTTGACTTACAATATTTGGTAAAAAAAACAAAAAAAACCAGCAAACAAAGAAAACAAAGCACAAAAAAACAACAACAATAAGCGATAGTGTTATCAAACTTATTGCCCATGTTTGCAGTCTTTGACTGAAACAATATGTGTCAGGAGCGATTTATTTTTTTTATAAATTGTGTTATACAGAATTCTTATGAATTTGCAGCACGTAAGGGCTTTTCATTAAATTGTGACACAAAGAGTTCAGCCGGTAGGGGACACTGGCATTGCTCTAAATGGCATTGCTCTTGTTATTATGATAATGGCACACATACACTAGGAATTTTGACCAAAACAGAAACTGTACAACCAAATATTTACCATTTCATAAGCAAACAGAACAGACCCTGATTAGACGGCTCCACAGGAGCCGTTTGATCTAGCTGGATCTACTCATTTGCAAAGGCGTAGAAGGGCGTGTTTATAGAATACATTAACCTATTACCTCATAGGCTATTTTTAGATACAACGTCTTTGAATGAATCTACCAAAAAGATTATTAACTAGTCTAAAAGAAAAGGAAATCTTTTAGAATTTTGTTGTTTGAAACTATTGTGATAAATACAGCATTTGCTCCTATAGGAGCAAATGCTCTATTTATCACAATGGTTTCACAAAGTGACTTTTACAGAGTCGTCAAAAGTCATCAATATGAGGGAATGGGTTAATCAACACTTTTCTCCATAGCTATGCCCTTTATCGCATTCGCAAATAGAGTAGACCCAGACGAGACGGTTTCTGGGAGAGCCTTCTGATCATTGTCGGCTTTCTTAACCCTTCGCTTGCTGAATTTTAAAACACACTTCTCCTTCTTTGCACATGCCCTGTCGTCTAATTACATATATCTTCACTGGGTACAAACATTTCGCTGTGCAATCACTGCTGTGGAGTGCACTGGTTGCACAATCAACATGTAAATAGTGCAGACCCTGATGAGACAGCTCCCACAGGAGCTGTCTCATCTGGGTCTTCACTATTTACAGGTACATGTAGGTATATTGACGTGAATAGCAAGCGAAGGGTTAATAATAACTAATATAAATATAGTTCTACAGTTTATGTCATGTGAACTATGTTTTATGAATATGCTATTTCAACTTCTATTAACATTCATTATTTCTAACACGAATACCCATGGAATAAATGACGAATATCATTATTAAACTTAGCTTTATATTGCTGCAGATGAAACACCGTGCTACTATAAATACACAGTCTGAGAGATAATATAATATCTAACTCCTTTAAGTGACTTTCTTTATTACCTTTGTCCTGCATTAAGCAACTGCCTGTTTAATCAACTCACATTTTTAACCCTTTCCCTCATATAAACGTGTTTTCACGCTTTGTAAACAGAGTAGACGCAGATCAGACGGCTCCTGTACGAGTCGTCTGATCAGGGTCTGCTCTGTTTGCTGATGGAATTTGATCGATCTGTTTCTTTACTTTCTAAAATGGCTACAATGTTCCACCCCCAATTATAACTATTTTGTCCACGAATATTCAGCAGGCATTGACATTTGAATAAATAAAGAACAGGGAAAGGGTTAATTAATGAATGACCGCTTAAGGAGGAAGTCCCTACAATGATCGCATATTTTCAATAATATCATAAAACTTGGTATTTGTTATGCTCTATCGTTATTATGAAGGTTCCCAATTTGAACTTATATCGAAAAATGCCCCTGTGATACAAATAAACCGATTTCATCAATACTAATAATTTTGTTCTACAACACAATATTATCGGCCTTTTCCGTTACATTCTTCCGCGTTTTGCCGATGATCACCCGATCCCTCCATTGTTTACGTAATAGCTTTCTCTGAAGTGGTCGAAGAATCGCGAATAGGGCGAACAGTTACGAAACTAAAACCCAACCTGAATAAAACTGAAGCATCGGGGAGTAAAACCGGGATCGGCGATATCAAACACATGGATGTTTTGTCATTATAAACGGTAATTGGGTGGGGCTTTTTGCGATATACTACTTTTCAGCATATAAACAAATTAGTTTTGTACATTTCAAGTGTTTATAAAACGCGTCAAATGTAGGGACATCCCCTTTAAGACACCTTCTACTGTATACAAGTACATATCTTGATTTGAATTCTTTCAAATATCGCGCAACAACAACCTTGCTAACCTTGTTATTAACCCTTTCACCGCCAGTGTCGCAAAAATACACGACAAATAGTGCAGTCCCAAATCAGACGCCGCCTTTTCAAGGCGGCGTTTGATCAGGGACTTCACTTTTTGTCCCAATCTGTAGTTCTATATATGTGCGTAATTCCTTTGAAATTTGCATTTATTTATTTCATTTCCTTATTTTACCGACTGATTTAATAAAATTGCATTGCAGACGACAATTAGAAATATGGCGCCAAAAGGGTTAATTATCGACTTTTACAAAATAAACAATAATCTCTGCCACACTCGTCTGCAGAGGGTTAAGAGTTATGATTATAAACAATACTACACAACCCCTCTAATGCGACCACTTAATAAATAAGCATAGTTGTCTTTATAAGCAGGTGGTTGCTTAATGCAGGACAAAAGTAATACAGAAAGCTCCCCTAGGAGCTTTAGGCATTACTTTTTCCTGTATTAAGCTACCACCTTCCTGAACCACCCAGGATTACACCTCTTTTAGGTGGTCGCGTTAGAGGGGTTTTACTGTACATGTAAAATCAACAAAGATCAGCTTGCACATGGAAGATGTGGCTGATTTGGGTCTGCACTGATTATATGAGGTTAGAAAATGGAATTTCATGCACAACTTCAGTGTCAGTTTTTTATATTTAGTCTTTTGTGTTGATTGTATAGATTTAGATATTTTTATTATATAGTTTTTGTAGAGATTTATAAATAACTGTTGAATTTTAAAAATATGTTGAATTCAACACATTTACCTCAAAGATATCACTTTTACAACTTTGTAAACAGAGTAGATGCAGATATGTTAGTCTCAAACAAGAGCTGCCTGATTAGGGTCTACTCTGTTTGCTTGTGGTAATATTACAGCCTGAACTGGGGTGTTTACAGTGATATTCTAATGAATAGATATAACTAATTGAATTTTGATAAAATAAGATAAACAGTTAGATTGAATTTCTCTCTGGATTTTTTTTAAAAACTCAAACTTTAATTCCTTGCACACGATGTGTTTCTTATAGATGAATTAAAGTGTTGACTTATATTTTAAATGTGTACATAGGTGTAACAAGCAATCCTTTCAGTAAACAGTCCTTTCAAAGTTTAGCTTCATGATTTGTCTTCAAATCATAGCTTTGATTTTTGATATTAAAGAGAAAAAAATCTTAACTGTCTTTGTGAATCCTCAGAGACCATAAATGAAACACAACGCAAGTATTGACACCCTCTGTCTGATGTTGAGAAATTGTTGATAACTCATTGAAAAGCAATGGCTATAAAATCTGGATCCTCTCTGTGTATTATGTAAGTGTTATCCGAAATATACACAAATACCTGTCAGGTTACATGGTATGGCTAAATATTATCTTTCATGTACATTATGTACATATGTACAAATGTATCTCGCTCAAACTAATCCTCAGTCAAAACACTCCTAAATTCTAATCCATGCTGGTTTAACCCTTTCCCTTTTTTCTATGTTTATTCCCAATTCAAATATCTACTGAGTATTCATGGTCAAAATAGTTATAATGAAATATGGAAGGTGGAACATTGAAGCAATATTAGGAAGTAAAGAAGCAGATCTATCAAATTCCGAAAGCTAACAGAGCAGACTGTGATGAGAAGTCTCCACTAGGAGCCGTCTTATCCGGGTCTGCTCTTATTGCAAATGCGTGAAAACATTTTATATGAGGGGCAGGGATTCCCTGGAATGCATGGATTTCGACCAATCAGAGCCCTCCATTCGGTTATTACAGTAAAACCTCTCTATAACGGCCACTAAATTACATAATATATTTTGTGTTTAAGGCAGGTGACTGCTTAAAGCAAGGTGAAAGTAAAACAGAACGCTCCTATAGGAGCGTTCTGTTTTACTTTCGCATTGCTTTAATCAGCCACCTGCCCTGCGTACCAACCAATTAACACAATTTAGTGGTCGTTATAGGGAGGGTTAACTGTATAAACACTAAACTTTAGATGCACATCTGCATAACCAGCAATGTGAATGTCAAATTTCATTAGGATCGGACTATTACTTACCGAGAAATATGTCGGACAAGTTCACGGCGGAGGAATTAGAATAAGAGCAAGCATAAGAATCGTAAGAAATAACAATAATAATAACAACAGCAGCAACAACAACAACAACAATAACAATAATAGACAGAGTAAACACAATATATCCCACACTTCGTTTGGGGGACATAAATATACTACATAATTATAAGGACTAAAGGTACGATAGTTTGTACATGTATGTATCAGGGTTCACTAGTCCATTACAAAGATAATTCAACCGTGATCGAATTGAAGGATGCTTGTAAGTTCGAGCGTAGAAAACATTCAACTGTCGGATTGAATGTGTGTCATTAAATATTAACCCTTTACCTGTTCAATATCCATTTAAGAAATAATGACATAATGAATATTTATTAGTTCAATTTTCATTATGTAAACTTTTCAATTGGATATTTTGCTCAGAGAAAAATTGCAGAAACAGATCTACATCACGTCATAAACAAACAGAACAGACCCTGATCAGACGGCTCCTATATGAGGCGTCTGACATGAGTCTACTCTGTTTGCAAATGCGTGAAGAAAGCATTGTATATGAAGGGAAGGGGTTAACGGATGCTTGTAAATTCGAGCTTAGAAAACATCCAAATGTCGGATTGACTGTGTGTCAGTAAATAACTCTTTTGGTATTTGCTAAATCATTATATATAATATGGTCTTTTGATTATGTATTGCGCTTGGATGGCGCTTCTGGTTCTTCAAAACGTAAAACTGATTGGCGCAATGTGACATAACTGTAGCGGTGCGGCTGATATTAGATCGTTGTTTCAGTTTTGACTCGGCTGTCAAAATTAAGACAGGTACTTTAACCAGTTACTTCATGCCCCTCTGCCTCATTTTAACCCATTCCCTCATATTGACGACTTTTGACGACTCTGTAGAAGTCACTTCGTGAAAACATTGTCATAAATAGAGCATTTGCTCCTATAGGAGCAAATGCTCTATTTATCACAATGGTTTCAAACTACAAAAATCTAAAAAAAATCATTTTTTTTTCTAGTTAATGCTCCTTTTCGGTAGATTTATTCAAAGTGGTTGGTTCTAAAAATAGCCTACGAGGGAAAGGGTTAAACAGGGTATACTGTAGTAGCCGACTGATCAGGGTCTATGCTGTTTGCTTATGAAATAATATAGTTATAATTTTACAGAATTAATCTAATCAATATTCATGATGTCAATATTTCTTACTTAACCCTTTGCTTGCTATTCACGTCAATATACATGTACCTACCTGTAAAAAGCGAAGACCCAGATGAGACAGCTCCTGTCTGGGTCTGCACTATTTACAAGTTGATTGTGCAACCAGTGTACCCGTGCACAGCAGTGATTGCATAGCGAAATACTTGTACACAGTGAAGATATATGCAATTATACAACAAGGCATGGGTAAAGAAGGAGAAATGTATTTTAAAATTCAGCAAGAGAAGAGTTAAATATTCATGGAGTAAGTTAGTGTTTGGCTAAGATATGTGAAATTTAAATAACAATACACACAATGTATCATTATAAAGATTTACGTTTGCAGTTTAGCATTTGTTTTTTGTTTTTAAAAATAATACCCATGTACATATAAGTATTTATTCCAAAAATATACTATTCTACGCCTTTGAAAGCAGAAGAGACCCGGATCAGACTGTCCCTGTAAGAGCCGTCTGATCAGGGCCTACAATGTTTGCTTATGATATAAAATAGATATGATTATGTAATTCCTGCCATGGCAAAATACTCATGTGTCCATGTACTATTATAATAATTAATCTAATAAATATTCATAATGCCATCATTTCTTACACGTGCACTTGAGTCGCAAAGAGATTGGATGTAGTCGAGTCATCAAGTCACTCGGCGTCTCAAGAGGATCCAACCTGTATGAAACTCGATAAAGGATTTCTCAGAAATTTAATCGAATCTGAAGTAGCCAACTGCACCAGTATCCATGTTTATAAAACTTTTTTAGTTTAAGCTGAGTTCGTTCTCAAGTTTTTGGCCCAAATTGTTTTGTATTGATAGACATTAGAAGTAAATCTATTAGAGTTTCATAAGCAGATACATGTACAACAGATCCTAATCAGACGGTCCCTACCAGAGCTGGCTGATCTTGGAGCGAAACGGCGTTTATTTATGGGAAAGGGATATACCAAGGAACACTTTCAGAAGATGTTTGCCAGTTGAAAACCAGCTACAGATTGACGAGATTATGTAGTTTGAGATGATTTTAACCCTTGCCCCGTTAACTGCGACCAGGGTCGCATAAAATGCAAACAGCTTGAACCCAGGTGAGACTCCCAGTACGTCAGCGTCTCTTCATGATCCAAGCCATTTTTGCCTGTTTGGGCATTAGTTTCACAAATTATTGTGCCAGACATATGATTGGTAAACCTTAAAATTTGTGAATCACTATGCCCCCGATATAGCCGTGATGTATGACCTTGACGTTAATAAGTCACTCCTAAATATTAGTAAATTAGTCGCCTCTATAAATTGCATATGCATGCCAAGTTTGAAGGATGTCTATTGAATGACGACACTATTATCGCCAATCTAAGTTTGACCCGAACTTAGATATAATTATAGCCTTGATATTAACCCTTCGCTTGTTATTCACGTCAATATACCTACCTGTAAATAGTGACGACCCAGATGAGACAGAACAGGGCATGGGCAAAGAAGGAGAAATGAGTTTTAAAATTCAGCAAGGGAAATGTTAATAAATAATCCCATAAAATGTTCGCCTCTATAAGTTGCACATACATACCAAGTTAAAACTATGTATGTTGAACGGCGACACAATTATCACTAATTTAAATTTGACCCGCATTTTAACCCTTGATGTATGACCTTAGACAAAATAAGTCACCCCGCAAAAATGATCGCTTCTATAAGCTGCACATGCATGGCAGGTTTGAAGTACATCATAATACATCAAATAAAACTTTAATGTATGTATTCGATGACTACAAAATTATCACCAACGTTAAAGTTTGGGACAAACAAACACACCAATTGACAGGGCAAAAACAATATGCCCCATCCTTTTGAAACAGGTGGGGGTGGGGTGGGGTTTTTGGTTTGGGTGGGGTTAAAATAACCAAATCGAGCCGATATTTTTAGCAGACATTTGAGCAGTCATTAATTTTTCACAGTGTGGTATGGAATAATGAATTTTCTTTCTAACCCTTTTCCTGTTCTATGTTTATTCCAAAAGTCAACTGAATACTCATGAATATGTTATTATGGAATTTGGAAGGTGGAACATTGTAGTCATTTTAGAAAGTAAAGAAACAGATCTTTCAAATTGCATTAGCAAATCAGAGCAGACCCTGATCAGACGACCCCTATAAGAACTGAAAGGGTTAACCCATTCCATCATAAGCTTTTTCAGACCCGAACTCTTTGAATAAATCTACCTAAAGCAGCATCAATTTTACTAGAGAAAAGGAACTTATTAGAGTGTGTAGTTTGAAACCATTGTGATAAATAGTGCTCTTTTTATAACAAAGGTTTATAAATGCATTTACACAGGTATCAAAGGCGTTAACTCATTCTCTCCTAGGCTATTTGTAGACCCAAGCTCCTTGAATAAATCTACCGAAAAGGAGAACAAACTATAGAAAAGGACAGTTTTAAAATTAAGTAGTATTGAAACCATTGAAGCAAATGCTCTATTTATCACAATGGTTTCACAATGTGGATTTTATAGAGGCGCAAACATGCGTCACTGGGGGGGGGGGGGTTATTATGAAGGAATGGGTTAAATTATTGATCCATATAATATAATATGTATATATATTTCTTCATGATTAAAACCATTAACAATCGCTCCGGTATAGTGTAACTGTGTTGGGGTATCACAGAGGCCCAGATAAATTGTGTAAATTAAAACATTTTCAAGTATAACTTCTTTATTTCTCAAACAAATCATATGTTGACCCCACCCACTGTCTCGAAGTGTTCACAACATCCTGAACGGATTTTGCGTGTATGCACCTTTTGGACGGTATCATTATGCTCAACATTTCAATAATTATACTCAGTTACACGCTATAAGGATTCGAGAGTCAATCCATATTCATTTATTCTAGTGAAACATCGTGTGGGATAGGAGGATATTCCAACTTCCTTGGACGATCCCATTGCTCACAACATGTCAACAGATATTGCCATACACAAAAAACCTTTCTGTGCGGGAAATAAGTCTCTAATATCCTTAACAAACAGCGTAACCCCAGTTTAGAGATGAAGAGACGATTCCGAAAGAGGGTTTGGTGGAGGGTTTGGTGGAGAAAAGACGGTTTTTGTAATTTGGAAAGCACCTGTATCTGTAACTCTGTGAGTTGTTTTATTAACTGAGTAATTTTACTGTTTGTTTTCAGATCGCCTGTCAAACACCATCGAAACAAAGATGACTCACAGAATAGTCAAAGTGTCGATATGGTTTGTGCTTGCCGTTGTTTCGTATCTAACTATTACACAAATAAAAGAAGCAAATAAGAATGGCATGTTCGAAAAGGAGGAAAACGACGGACGACCGCTGATTGTACTTGGAATTTTGACAACCGACACCAAAGGATATTTAAGGAACATGCAGAGGCAAACATGGTTGTCACTCATGACGTCATTACGGAAGCAACTGCCTTTCAGAATTGTATTCAAATTTTGGTTTGACGAACCGACTGAGGAATCCATTCGAGAAAACAAACTTCACGGTGATATCAGGTACCTGAACGTCTCAAGCCATGGCTGGGCGGTAAATTTTGGTGAGAAACTATATGTGTGGTTTAAATACATACGTACCAATTACCCAGACGCTATCATGGGAATTAGGATAGATGATGATGTTTTCTTGTGTGTTCCTCAAGTATTTCAAAAACTTAACATGGTTAAATCTGACAAGCTGTACTACGGGTATGCATTGGGCAAAGGACGTAGGGAGAACGAACGCAGATCTATTGATGAAATGTTCGTCGTTATAGGAAGAGAGTTGATAAACAGAATCACTCAAAGACAATACTGTAATCCTATGAAACAGGTTTGCAATGGAACACAGCTTACCGAAGAGGGGTTTAGAAGAAAGGGAACAGGTTCTGCAGCTCTTTCTCACTGGTTATCAATATATAACGACATCGACTTCCGTCCCGACAATAAAAACATTATTCTCCATGCTAGAGGATTTCGGGGGAACAGAAGTGCCATAATTACACCGGACTTTTGTCAGAAACATCTAGTCCACCATAAATCTACCACAGAGTTTATGAAGAAGCTCCATGAGTACAATACATAGTTGAGCTATTACTGCTCGTACAATCGAATTAACCCTTTCCCCGTTCACTATTCATGTAAGAAATAATGACACCATTAATATTTATTTGCTGAATTTTTACAAAATAAAGTTTTTAAGGAAGTTTGTTTGCTTTGACAAAAACTGTAGAATAAGATCTGTGAGGTGCGGTGGTTTAGTTGTAACGCACTTGACTATCAGTCCGGAGGCCCGGGGTTCAAATCCCAATCCCTCCCGGAAATTTCAGAGACGCTTTTTCGTGTCTCCCACCCGCACCTCCTCTTCACCCAGGGGTTAAAATGGGTACCTGTGAGGGTCACTCGCCGGTACTGCGGCAGCATGATTGTGCCGTATGTTAGCAGTGCTCATTGTTGTAGGCCAATGACTCAATGGCCAGGGGAGTAAATGTACAGTCGACTGAGCGGTCATTCGGAATGAAAGTAGCCTATAACTAGGTACTTTACTTTACTTTTACTTTTATCTATATAATGACAAAAGCAAACAGAATAGACCTTGATCACCCGGTTCATATAGGAGCCGTCTTAACTGGGTTCATTCTATTTGCACATGTGTTAAAAGGCGTTTATACGGGGGGGGGGGGGGGGTGTTGGTATTTTGTTTGGCCACTATGCTAGGATGTGCCTATTGATGTGAATAAATAAATTAATTAATTAATAAATGGATAAATAATTTTATCACTCACACACAAATCTTTACAAACATATACATACTATGTTGAAATGAATTTCCTAGGCAAAGCATAGAACATGCAGGCATGGATTTTCCATCGCCACCAATGCAGACCCAGATGAGAGCTCCTATAGTATCTCTCATCTGGGTCGACACTGTATGCAAATGCAACTATAATTGTGACTGGCGGTCTATGGGTCAATACCTATGCACCAAGTAATATCACGATCGACCACGCGAAATTCGGGGTTTAGCCCTTTCAGCCCGAGACACACACGTGTAGTCATTTGAAAACAGTGTAGACCAAGATCAGATGGCTCTTAGAGGTTTCCTTTGATCAGGGTCTTTACAGTTTGTCTTTCAAAACCTTTAGCGAAGTGTAAGTATCGTACTGATTGGATTCATTTCATTCTGGTAATTTTGGCTTGAAGGGTTGTTAGTATTCAAACTAATCGATAGTTGGATTAATTTGCATATTCGTACATTTCATTTTTGATTAACACATTCCCTCCTGAATAATTACGTAAATAATGACACTATTAACATTTATCAGCTTAATATCGTATAATGACATATTACACAGGGACTGTTGGTACTGATAGAAACTGTAAAACAAGATCTATATTAGTACATAACCATCATAGAAGACCTTGGTGAGACCGTTCCTACAGGAGCTGTCTGATATGGGCCTACTCTGTTTGCCAAGGCGTGAAACGACGTAATTGTTTTAAACTTAATCTCACTAACCGCGACCTTAGTCGCATTTGCAGATGAGGCACCGACTAACTAGACGTCTCATCAGGCACTTCATCATTAGTTACTCAAAAGCTTATATTTTGACACATGGTCCTGATGTTATAAAGCTTTTTGCTTTAGTCTGAGATCATTCTCAAGCATCTGATTGGTCAGATTCTGAATGATCTCAGACTCAGACTCAGAAGTTTTATAACCTTGGACCCTGGTCAATGTTATTGTTATTGCTTCAGAGCGGGGTAAGGTATAATCATACATAATTTGGCTCTATACACTGATTTGATTGGATTCACGGAGAAACTCATAACGTGAACAATTGCAAACTTGAATCATTTAAGATAAACGTCTACGATCTAATCTGAATAAAAATCCTAAATATAGAATATCATCCTTGATATATTTTAACTGTTGTCGAGGTCAGATTGTCGAGGCTTTAATTGTTTTAGTATTAAATGGTATCGTAGAGAACATCTTAATGCTCTTTCAAACTGAATGCTCTTTCAAACTGAACAAAAAACAAGAGATGTTTGTAAAACATGTATACCCCCCGACCCCCTGACCTTTGATCTAGTGACCTCAACTATAGAGGTCATCTAGCGGTCGTGACTAATCACCACAGCAACTTTGAATATCCTAAGCCAAACCACTGATCATTTATTGATCTGAAAACATTTCACATATTCAGGTCATGGTGACCTTGACCTTTGACCTAGTGACCTCAACAACTTTAAGGGTCATCAAGTGGTCACAACCAACTACCACAGCAAGTTTGAAGATCCCGAACCAAACCATTGAGCAGTTATTAATTGGAAACCATTTCATCAGTTAAGGTCATGATGACCTTGATCTTTAACCTAGTGACCTCAAAATCAATAGGGGTCATCTAGTTGTCATGACCAACCACCTCAGCAAGTTTGAAGATCCTAAGCCAAACCCTTGAGCAGTTATTAATCGCAAACCATTTCACCAGTTAAGGTCATGGTGACCTTGACCTTTGACCTAGTGACCTCAACAACTTTAGGGGTCATCAAGGGGTCACAACCAACCACCACAGCAAGTCTGAAGATCCTAAGCCAAACCCTTGAGCAGTTATTGATCAGAAACCATTTTACAAGTTAAGGTCATGGTGACCTTGACCTTTAACCTAGTGACCTCAAATACAATAGGGGCCATCCAGTTGTCATGACCAACTACAGCAGCAAGTTTGAAGATTCTAAGCCAACCCCTTGAGCAGTTATTGATTGGAAACCATTTGACCATTTAAGAGCATGGTGACCTTGACCTTTGACCTAGTGACCAAAAAAGCAATAGGGGTCATCTAGTGGTCATTACCAACCACCACAGCAAATTTGAAGATCCTAGGTCAAACCCTTGAGCAGTTATTGATCAGAAACCATTTTACCAGTTAAGGTCATGGTGACCTTGACCTTTGACCTAGTGACCTCAAAATCAATAGGGGTCATCCAGTGGTCATGACCAACTACCACAGCAAGTTTGAAGATTCTAAGCTGAACCCTTGAGCAGTTATTGATCGGAAACCATTTAACCATTTAAGGTCATGGTGACCTTGACCTTTGACCTAGTGACCTCAAAATCAATAGGGGTCATCTACTTGTCATGACCAACCACCACAGCAAGTTTGAAGATCCCATGCCAAACCCTTGAGCAGTTATTGATCGGAAACTATTTCACCATTTTAGGTCATGGTGACCTTGACCTTTGACCTAGTGACCTAAAAAACAATAGGGGTCATCTACTTGTCATGACCAACCACCACAGCAAGTTTGAAGATTCTAGGCCAAGTCGTTTATTAGTTATCGTTCGGAAACCATCGATCTACCGACCGACAGACAGACCGACCGACCGACCGACCGACCTACCGACCGACATGTGCAAAGCAATATACCCCCATTTTTTCAAAAGGGGGGTATAAAAACAACTAATGTTTTATTTAATTGACAAACGCATTTTATGTTACAGCTCAAATGAACACATTCTTCCACCTATAATAGTTTAAACATATTTTATTCCATATAATGTTTGGAATGGGGTCGGGCCACAAGTTCTGACAACATTAGAAACGGCCCTCCCCCTACAAAACTTTCTCAATTTACATTCAACGGCGGTAGTGTATAAATAATGTCAAATATAAACAGACAAGAGAGAGAGAGAGGATAAAGAGAGAGAGAGAGAGAGAGAGAGAGAGGCTTGTGATCAGAGGCCAGTAAAAGCAAAGTTTGAGGTAACCATTAATCACATATGCTAATATATAATATCCTGGTAACATCTTACATGTTGTTAGTAGTCAAATATCGACGTTACTAAGAGAAGAAAATCTTCTTGTCTGCTTTATAAAGCAATGGACAGCAGCAAATATAGTTTTCCTCATCAAAAAAATCGCTGTTTCCAAATAAGAGCGTGTCTATATTTAGTGGGTGGTAAAAACGTGTCTTATAAAATAATGCTATTCTCTGATTCTGGAAAAATCTGCAGTGGAAAAAATAATGAAAGGCATCTTCAACATCATCAGTACATTCACAAATTGGAGTTTGACTTATGTGATTAATAAAAAAGATCATTGTTTAAGTTACTGCAATTGTTTCTGATTCGAGTATGTATAACTGATAAATACCTATTGCCATAAAAGTAATAAGAAGGAATACTCTGATATCCTGATTCTTTACGTAAAGCACTTTTGAAAGAAGTGAAACTATCTGAATTCCTTAGATCACGGTTACAGTTGTTCCAGGGAAGTACTGAGGACGGAATGCACGATCTTTTTGAGATGATTTCCGAAATGGGGGCAATACATAGTCAGCTCTGTTTCTCAAAGGAATATGAGTTACTTCTCCTACAATCGGTGGTACTAAATCGTTAATATATGGTGGAACTATACCATGAAAAACTTTATACATGAAACAGAGTTTTTGAGTTTTACGGCTACTAGATAAAGATTCCCATCCACATTCGCGATATAAGTTTTCTAATGCGACTGATCTAGTGAGACCGGTTACTATACGCGCTGCCTCGTTCTGAAGTTTTTCCAAGGTATCAGAGCAATTCTCTGAGCAGCCATCCCAAACAATAGAGACATACTCAAGTATAGGTCTGACATAATATATAGATTTGATTTAAAGATTTTCTATTTAATGTGAACTTCAATTTTTTCATAATACCTATAGTTTTGGATGCTGATTGCAAAATATGATTGATATGACTATTCCAATTACCATTTGCATTCAAAGTAACTCCAAGATGCCTATGATTTTCTACAAATTTCACAGGAGTGTTCTCAAAGACTATATCTGGTGGTTTATCATAGCTTTTAAGTGTGAACAACATCGCTTCAGTTTTGTTAGGGTTAAAATCAACGAGCCAGGTGTTGGCCCATACAGTTATTAAACTAAGATCATGATTGATAATACCTTCTATATCATTTAATGATAATGCCGAATAGTACAGAGAGCTATCATCTGCAAATAACCTAGTTAAACTTAACAAAGAATTTGAAATATCATTGACATAGATTAAAAATAATAGAGGTACTAATACCGAGCCTTGGGGTACTCCTGCAGATATAGGCTTGGCTGATGAGACTGACGAACGCAAAATAACATTTTGTTTTATGTGACTTAATTAGTTTGTTAACCAATTTATAAGTCTTCCATTTATACCACCTACTCCTATACATTGTAATTTCTTTTGGAAATCTTAAAAAGGTTTACATGATTTCCATCCAAAGTACGTCTTTGTTCCTGAATCAGCATGTTCCTGCTGATAAGGCATCGGATAATGTGATTATTATTTGACGATTACATTATATCGATGTCTTGAAACAGGAAATTATTTATACCTATTATTTATATTTATTATATTTATTTATTAAGTCATACATTTCAGTTACTACTGTTTTATACAGTTTATTCTTTCACTCCGCACATACAGATGTGATAAGAGGTACATATTGAAGATATATGTAATTAACCCATTTTGGCCAAAAACTATAGGTAAGCAGTGTAGACCAAAATCAAAGGGCCCCTAAAAGAGCCCCCCGATCGGGGTCCACACAGTCTGTCCCACGAACAGGTTTCCGGACTTCTGAGGTCTTCTGAGCTTTAGGAGCATGTCGGAGTACTTGCAAAATGGGCTAATGTTGCAAAATAGTAGGACAAGGCTATGTGAGTAGGTAAATACCATACAACAAACAAACACAAACAAACAAACAAACAGGAAAATAAAATAGAACTCAAAGGGTATAATGAGCACTTCAACAGTGCATAATAACAGTAACGGTGTGGACTAGCCGTACTTTGCCGGATGGGGTCTTACAGATGTTTAGGCTCAACGGCAATGGGTTTACTAACTTTAAATACAATGTCTACTTCATTCTCGTTTTTAAAGGATTGAAAATAAGTCCACTGGCAATCTGTAAATAACTATTAAGGATGAGTTTCTTTCTTAATTCACCGAAGTAAGCACATTTAAAAAGATAGTGATACATATATCAGTGAAAGAGAGAAACATACAATCTAGTAGCATATGAACTATATGTGTTCACATGCTGTATTACATACATGTACTATTTGACTAGAGCAGCAATTAAATTATAATTCGAAACTTTTTTCTGGCTAGTCGTTACTTTGCCGGATGGGGTCTGAAAAATGTTTAAGCACAACGGCGATGAACTTACTGAGTTTAAATAAAGTGTTTACTTCACTCTCGTTCATAATTGATTGAAAACTAAGACAATTGGCAGACTGTAAATATCTATTAGGGATGAGTTTCTTCCGTAATTCACTAAAGTATGCACATTTAAAAAGATAATGACACTCATCACCAATGTCACCAGAGGTACAAACTTGACAAATGCGCTCTGTACGATCGATATTTGACCATCTTAGTTTCTCTATTGGCAGATGATTATTACACATTCTAAAGTTAATTAGTTTCTGTACATTAAAGGGTGTTAATGCATTCAAATAATGTTCATATTTATGATCAGTTTTGTAAATGCGGTAATTCATACATTTACTTGAATCAAATAAGTAGCTATGCCATGATTGTATGTACTGGTCCTGCAAGGATTTCTCTACTTTACTTAGTAGAAGAGCCCTAGACCCCGCAAAACTCTGGTTGAGCCAAATATAACTTAGACCACATTGATCAAAAACTGACTTTACGAATGTTAGCCAACTGTACTCTCTCTGACGAAAAGACCGTCGTAAGAGACCATGTCAAAACGCGTGAACAAGTTGGAGCAGATATTAAAATACACAACATAAACTTACAAGGTATTAATTACTTTGACTACATAAAACAAACATATAAAGCGCGTTTAATTGCAAATTCTAGCTCTTGTACAACCACAGAATTGTCTATTCTTTTGACCTCATGTTCAACGAAGATAAAAGAACATGTAAATGCTATTGTGATGAGACTTCTCTTATGGCTTGTTAAAACTCTAAAAGACTTCAGAAGTCTTAAACAAACTTAAGAACAAAAAGGTATTTCATTTGTCGCAAACGGGACACCTTACTTTTTTTTGCATGTATCTGTGTATGTTTGGGTGGGGATTAAATGGAGGGGACGCCGTGTTTGGCTTTTCACTGACAACAGAGTGCAACAACTTTATTCATGACAAGTTTCTAAAGTGTTTATAGTTTGAATACGCTTCGGCCGTTATATAAACTGTTGGATGATTCCGTTTCATAGGGAAGAAATTGCACCTCACTCTTCGCTAAGCTGTTTTGTATTGCTATGAGAAGAACTTAATATATACATACGTGTTAATACATACTCGTATGTTAATACACACGTAGATGTCATCAATGCCTTCGGTGCACCATCTCGATGTTTGGATGGTATGTTTACAGAAGCCGTTTCAGGGCATATTGAGACTTCTGATCGCGTGATATGAAATTGAAACATATAATCATAGATCTATTATGCTAGCATGCAATGTGGAGTAAATATGTTTTGCCTAGGAAACCTCGACAAGTTTGCAAAGTTTGTTTAGATTTAATATGGAAACAAAACAATTTGCTAGTAGATAGGCCTGTAGTGTAAATTACATATTGAAGAGGAAACAAAGCAATATCTAATGCATCACCAGAAGTAGTTGAACTCATGCGGGACTCAGAGACAAATAAAGCAGGGACTAAGAGACAAATAAGCAGACTTCCAGGTATCTGACTGGGTTATTGCAAAACATATCACACGAAATGTTAAACATTTGTATATGAGCTTAAATGAATAACGCGGAAAGGATATGCATCGTATAGGTTCGATAACGCTTTTCAGATAAAACAAATATATCAGAGCTGCAATCAATCTTATTGCAACCCATCCTTAAAGGTTTTCCATTTTCTTAACAAATTCGTCTTGATTTGTCTTCTGAACAATCTGTCTGTTAAACAGTGCAAGCAAAGCGTCAGGCGTGCTTATGTCAGCAGATGTTTATTTTCATTTAGAACCGGAGGCTGACTTTGAATCGGAATAGAGGGAATGGACTTTCCCCTAAGATTTGATAATAGATAAAATGAAGAACTAAATTTTTAAAAAACATATATCAGAATTCAATCGGATTTTGAAACAGAAAAAGAAGAAGAAAGGAACACTGATAGGCAACCTTGTAACAATTAGAAACAATTTGCAAAGTCTGAAAGTGTTCACGTCCGAATGTACAGCTTTTATACAGTATGACACGTACACAATGGTGTGTATAATACTAAAGTTCAGTACCCTTACTCAATCACGACAGAGAAATTCACAGATTGCAGCATTTCAGGCAATAATAACTACATTCTATAGTTACTGTATTACCATAACAATCATCAAAAAGTTGCCCTTATATGCTAAATGTCCGAAAGACACTACAGAATAGTATTACCATCAGACTAAAGTAATACCTTACAACCCCCTTTCTATACTTATATTATGTTTAATATCATATTGATATAGTGTATATGAAAACGTTCCTTGGTAAAGCATTTCGACATCACTGTTAAATTCAATTAGTTTATTTGTTTCTTTTTGTCTTCAATAACGTCCATTTGCTGCTCACTGTTGGCTAATTGGACACCATGGAGAGAGGGAAGAGGATATACAATTTGTTTATTTGTTTCTTTTTGTCTTCAATGATACCCATTTGCTGCTCACTGTTGGCTAATTGGACGCCCTGGAGAGAGGGAAGAGGTTATAGGGAATCCGGATGCGATGCCCTACTCTTAATATCGATAAAGTGTATCTGGTTCTTTTAAATACCTGTGTAAAGTACTGATACATTTAACCTCAGTTTATAAAGTCTCATCCGAAGGAGTGAAACTGGGATCCCTGGTGTTATAGTCCAGTGCATCGAAACTTCAACTCATTCCGGCTGTAAACCATGAATAATAGACAAAGAGGAACAGATGAGGAATGCAGTAAAACCTCAATTATTCACACTTTAATAATGAAGTTTTAAGATTTTTTGGGCAAATTTGAGCCACAGAGGATTTTCAGCACGACTTTCAACTTGCATTAAGCTTCCACCTGTCTTAACAGAGCAATAATGATACTCATTTTAGTGTTCAAATTATCGAGGTTTTACCGCACAATAGATGCTTATGCAAAATATAACAACTCCCTAAACATAATTTTTAACTATGATTATATTACAGCCTCAGGATAACTTTAATTTCAGCTAAAGGTCAGAATTTTTGTGAGCATTTTTGATTTCAAGGGATTTAAAAGACGACACTTTTAATATACGTTTGAACAGACTCTATGAAATTGAGCAATACACGACTATTCTTGCTATTTGTTTTCTATGCAAAGTCACATCAAATGGTTTCGATCAAAATGGGGCAAATAATGTATACATACAATCTACTTTTTTTCTTTCCGCACAAGACAACCCGATGTCCTGGATTGACAAACTGTTAAAGGTTAATGGCGCAAAAAATCACACACCGATATCCGTGTCCCAACACGTATTTGTAAACAACTGCGATTTAGGCTGCAGCAACAATTTAAAGTGTTTTGCCCTTAATTTAGGATCCAAACAACTTGTAAAGTGGTAAAATGTTAAAAAAGTGATAAAATATAAATCTCATTAAATCGTGCTTCAGATAAGGATGGAAAAGGAAAATGTCCATGTTAATCCATTCCCAGATATCGAACACTTTTGACGAGTCTGTAAAAGTCACTTTGTGAAACCATTGTGATAAATAGAGCATTAATTTTGCTCCTATAGGAGCAAATGCTCTATTTATAACAATGGTTTCAAACTACAAAATTCTTAAATTTTGCTTTTCTCTAGTTAATGCTTCTTTTCGGTAGATTTATTCAAAGTGGTTGTATCTAAAAATAGCCTATGAGGGAATGAGTTAAGTAGTAATATGCCATGCCTGGACACAAGCCTAAAGTTAATACTATGCGTATCCTCACGTCGTTCTCGCGTAAACACAACTGAAATGTGCTTACCGGGCGCATATTTTAAATCAAGCCAACTGTTACAGAATAAATGCCACCTTTAATTAAATATTTGAAAGTATTCTAAAAAAACTGCCCATATTTGCACCATCCACTCACAAGTGTTACGCTCACATTTGAACGCAGAGTATAGGGATTCACTTGAAGGTAGAAAATGGTGGTTGACCCCATCGCCCAAGGTACCAATATATTGATTCAAACAGTATTTAATCAAGTTTTGATTTACATCGTATGTATTGCAATGCATAGAATTAGACAAAACATGTTTATTCGTCTCTACAAATGCTACGAATCTAACTTGTTTCTCAACATCTGTATGATATGCAAAATGAAGCGATTGCACCAAACACGAATACTCGGATCTCCTCTTATATGTGTTTCAAACACGAGCAGTTATCTAAAAATATTTTGCATCCAACCGAGACTGCGAGTAGCTCGGTCTCTCATCAGGATTCAAACTGTTTGAACCCGTTTAATAGTTTCTTGAAAATATTGAACGGATTATAAGCACGGACAATAATTACAGGTCAGAGTTCAACTCTTGCGCTGTCAATGTCGCATATGTGATAACCTATGCAAACAAATTGAGTTCTTCTCATCAGGATCCAAACAACTTAAAATAGTGGGAAATATTCAGTTCATATCCTGAATAAGTTGTGTCAAGCGTTATTCATTTACCAGGAAATTCATTAATATTTGACTAAGCTTTTAGCAGTCAACCAGTATTTAAACAGTTGGTTAAATATTTTATACACTTTAACGCTTCTCTTGTTGAATTTTAAAATACATTTCTCCTTCTTTTCCTATGCCCTGTTGTATAGTATATATCTTCACTGTGTACAAGTAGTTCGCTGTGCAATCATTGCTGTGGGGTGCACTGGTTGCACAATCAACTTGTAAATAGTGCAGACCCTGATGAGACAGCTTCTGCAGGAGCTGTCTCATCTGGGTCTTCACTATAAACAGGTAGGTATATTGACGCGAATAGCAAGCGAAGAGTTAATTCGATCATACAAAGTGGAACCTAGATGTCTCAAACTCTGATGACTCAAACTTCGTAATAACTCGCAGTATAAGTTCGATACATAGAGGATCTTACATGAGTGTTCTTGATTATTGGATTTATTAAATGAGTCTTTTTAAAACGATAAAAACGAGCTTTAGCGAGTTTTTTATCGTTTTAAAAAGACGAATTTAATAAATCCAATAATCATGAACACGAATGCAAGATCCTATTTATAACATAACACACACAAATGTTATTTGCAGTCAATATTTCAGCAGTAACGTGGATTGTTATAAATTCTCCTTACATATAGAAATGATGAATGAAAGGTGTTATTAGGTTCGCTAGGTAACTGGGACAAAGTAGGTCCAAATTTTCCAACTTTATTTTTTACTTACTGTCATATCAACCAGGATCTAATTCAGACCTCTCTGGTATTCAATTTAACTGTGATAGTTTATGATACAAAAACATACAGAAACACGTCAAAATAATTTTTGAGTTACAGTTTTGACATACATAGTTACAAACACGTCACATTATGACGTCATTGTACACAACATGTGTCTATGTAAAGCGCGCCATTTACATGAAGACCTACATACAGTCGCCAACATGTCCGACACTCACTGTCAATGGGATTCGAAATTCGCCTTCGTTTTGGTATATAAAGCCCTTCATTAGTGTTGTATGTATACACATGGACATGGACATTTCCACCGAGAAAAAAAAATCTCGATTCAAGTTCAGTGAAAATGTTTGAAGTGGACAAAAGATTCAGTACGAACTGCTGCATAAAATGTGTTGGAACAGGAGGAAGATTTTCGCGATCAGCTGAGTTAGTGAGTATAGCATATTTGAAATATGTTTGTGCTGTGCTGGATTCAGATGACTATTGTTGTTGATTGATGAGATATCTGTATGAGTAGAAATCTGCATAAACAAAAGGACATGCGGTGAAGAAAATGCAAAGTTGAGGAGGCATTTTAATTATAATGTAGAATTGATTGTATGGGTCAGAGTAGCTGGTAGGTCTTTTTTGGCATACATTTTGTATATGGTTCCTGACAGCGATTACAATTTGTATAATTTTATCGAAATTAAGGCGCAAGTGCCAACAATCCTTTGCCATCTATCGTGACTCAATCGTGGACAGGTAGGTCGACCACCGTCCGCCAGTTTGTTTGTTTTGACAGCGCGTATGAATCGTTCGAATGTCATTCGGTCGTTCGAATGTTATTCACTAGTGATTATATGCCCATGATTATCAAAAAATAAATGATAGTGTTACGTCACGCTGAAGCCACGTGTTATGTTATAAATGCAAATATTTGTAATACATGTACAGTAAAACCTCTCTATAACGGCCACTAAATTGTGTTAATTAGTTGGTATTTAGGGCTGGTGGCTGCTTAATGCAAAATGAAAGTAAAACAGAACGCTCCTATATAAGCGTTCTGTTTTACTTTCACCTTACTTTGAGCAGCCACCTGCCTTTAGCACAAAATACTTGATGTAATTTAGTGGTCGTTATAGAGATGTTTTAATGTAAATATTTATCTCTAAAATTTACCGCAACACACAACTATAAAAAGGCATGTGATAGCTTGATGTAGCTCACAAGTAATGTTGAAAATCCTCATGGCTTTCAATCTACATAAAGATATCATGTCAGGCAAATTTCCAGGTAAGAAATCGAACCTCTATAATCCACGTTATCTCGAAGTACATTGTTTGGCCCATTTAATCAGTTCCCACTTATTGACGCCTCTGTAAACGCCACTTTTTGAAACCATTGTGATAAATAGAGTACTTACTCCATAGGAGCAAATTCTCTATTTATCACAATGGTTTCATAACAACACAATTCTTACATTTTCATATTCTCTAGTAAATGCTCCTTTTCGGTAGATTTATTAAAAAGATTGGGTCTAAAAATAGCCAATGAGGGAATGGGTTAAACTCGAGATATTGAGGTTCTATTGCAGTTGATATTATCTAACACTTAGTCACGCATTTACCCTCTATACCGGACGTTGATGTTTCTCTATGTGAAATAATAAAAGTCATGTAAAAACTTGCACTATTGACTACTTCTGATTCTGTCAAGCTGTTTGCCAAACTTATCGATCGCGTTGAGCAGGAGACGGGCTAGATATTCATGACCATAACACTATGTTGGGTGTACATTTCAAAGAAAATTAATAAATGAAACAAAAATAACCAAATGATCATGTTACACTTTTTATAGGTAGTATTCACAGACAATTCCTACAAGAGAACAACCCTTTGGCATTAGAAACACGACTGCTCCGAACTATACGGGGCCTATCACCATGAAGATGGTGTCTACGTGATACACCCAAGAGATGCGTATTAAACGGATGTTTGGTGTGACATGGTCAGTGGTGGCCGGACAGTTATTCAAAGACGCATGGAAGGATCGTAAAAATTTAAACGTGGCTAGAACGACTACGTCATGGGATTCGGAAACAGAACATGAGAATATTGGCTAGGATTGGAAATTATTTATCACTAAATAAAGAATGGCAGTCAGCGTTTTATCTATATGGAGGGATACCCCGAAGTCACCCACCTAACATTTCGGCGTATTATTCTAATTTCAACCTCGGAAACATGTCTGCGAGGTTTGTCATCGGCATAAAAGGCTTTTCTGGAACATGTGGTGATGCTATGGCACGACGCACGCACGCACACGCACGCACACTCAGATAACTCGAACTTCGCGATAGCTCAAAGGAAAAGAATTGTTCTAACATGTATTACTAAACATATATAGAAACACATGTTACAGCTTAATGCTTATCTATAGTAATGCTAAAAGCTACAGAGGCAATCAGCATCACTTTAGACCTACATTAACACATTACCTCATAGGCTATTTTTGGATACAATCTTTTTTTAATGAATCTACCGAAAAGGAGCATTAACTAAAGAAAAGGAAAAAAATGAATTTTGTAGTTTGAAACCATTGTGATAAATAGTGCATTTGGTCCTATAGGAACAACTGCTCTATTTATCACAATGGTTTCACAAAGTAACTTTTACAGAGTTGCCAAAAGTCGTCAATATGAGGTAATGGGTTAAGCTAGGAATTTGAAAAATCGTTCAGATTAGAGATCGGTTTATTCGAACCTCTGCTATATTGAAGGTAATATATGTGTATGGTGTCTTGAAGTTCGATATATCGAAGTTCAACTGTACACATGTAGTTATAAATATCACCAAAGAAGATTTACATATTAAGTTTAACTCATTTCCTTATAGTCTGTTGTTAGATCCTACCTCTTTGAATATATCTACCGAAAAAGATCATTAATCAGAAGAAATATTTTTATAGGCAGTTGTCAGATCCTACCTCTTTGAATATATCTACCGAAAAGGAGCATTAACTATAGGAAATATTTTATAACTGTGTTGTATTAAAATCATTGTGATAAAGAGAGCATTTGCTCCTATGGAGCGAATGCTCTATTTATCACAATGCTTTCAGAAAGTCACGTTTTCAGAGGCGCCAAAAGGCGTAAATATAAGGGAATGGGTTAAATTATTTATTCCGATATTAATTAAGGAAATCCACCTATATCTTATTTCCCATATTATTTAAGGAATCCCCCTATATCTTATTTCTGAAGTCATCTATTGTTCATGTTGAGGAATCCAAAGCATTCGACACATTTGTTGCAATTAGCCATTAACATCGATTGGTTCAGCAAACAGCGCACACCTCTGATCTGTGTCTACACTGTTTGCCTAGCATGCCCCTATTAAGGGACACTGGGCACAAACTGTTATAGCATACGCGATTTGATAGGTGACCTATCATTCTATGTGACATCTTCAGAGTTTGTTTTCTTTAACCTTTTCACTCACGAATATTCATGTAAGACATATTGTCAACAAACTTTTTTATTACTGGCATTATCGACCTATCATTCTATGTGACATCTTCAGAGTTTGTTTTCTTTAACCTTTTCACTCACGAATATTCATGTAAGACATATTGTCAACAAACTTTTTTATTACTGGCATTATCAACAAAGACAATTTTGACTATGCCAGAAACCGTGTAATCAGACCAGTTTTATTTCATAAACAAACACAGCAAACCCTGATAAGACGAATCCTACAGGATGTTTAAGTTCACAGAAGTCATGAAAACGATTCAAATCTACTTTAGAACCACTTTTATTGAGGTATTTAGAGGTATTGAACACATCGATTGGTTATTATTCAAAGTCTAATCAATTTATTCAAGTTACTTGTGTTTTAACTCCCAATTACTTTTAAATTAACTATTTCATGATTTAAAGCCATTTTCAAACTGAGTAGGTACAGTCTGATCAGGGTCTGCTCTGTTTGCTTATTGAATACATGCAATATATATCTGATTCTACATTTTCTGTCGTGGTCAAAAATGCTGTGTTCATGTAGACCATTATAAAGGTCAGCTAATCAATATTTAACCTTTTCCCTGTTCTGTGTTTATTTCAGATTTCAATACCTACTGAATATTCATGGCAAAAATAGTTACAACAAAATATGGAATATAGAACAGTGTAGCCATTTTAGAAAGTAAACAAACAGATATTTCAAATTCCATTAGCAAACAGAGCAGACCCTGATTAGACGGCTCCTACAGGAGCCGTCTGATCTGGGTCTACTCTGTTTGCGAATGCGTGAACACACGTTTATACGAGGGAAATGGCTAACCATCGTGTCATTATTTCTCATATGAATATACATGAGGGCAAAGGTTAACGTTTTTGTCAGTGGTATACTACTTTAGGTCCAGGCATACGACACACAAAGAGGAGAGCTTATATGCATTTGAAAATGAAAAACAATGATGTCGAAGTGGTGGCAAATATCCCATAATGGTAATCATACACTATCGTATCATTCATTTTAGTACATACCTATTTTAACCCATTCCCTCATAGGTTATTTTAAGATACAACCGCTTTGAATAAATCTACCGAAATGGAGCATTTACTACTGAAAAGGATATTATTATTTTTGTAGTTTTGAAACCATACTGCCTAACTGGTAAATCGATTTGTTTCTAACAGTGACTTTTACAGAGGCGTCAATATGAGGGAATGCATTAAGATATAGTTTGAAGCCATTTTGGCAAAGATGTGAAGTGATCTGAAACTAATTATCAAAATACAGTAAATACAGAAACATAGCGTCGTATTTAGTGCGGAAATGCACTAGTTCATATTTTATAGTCAAATTAGCAGTTTGAACCCGGCTGATAATACATCTTAAAGGGGAATACGCGGAACCAATATCTGACGTTTTAATCGTTAGCCAATCGTAGCGCTGCACGGCCAATTCACTGAATTCAGTACTACAGATAAGCTAAGATAAGATAACGTTTTATTATTGTGACTTGTGCATTGCACAAATATACCAATGACAATAAATTACACGTGCGTCGTCTGTTGTATTACTGCACTGTTAGTACACAAATGGCAGAAACAGCCGTCAGCTATAGCCTGTTTCACTTAATGTGGTACATTTTATGCGTTATGTGATAAAAGAGAATCTTAGTTAAGTTACATGCGTCTTCATTACAAATTGTTTTTATGAAACTCGTTTTCTATAATAAATATGACACTCGCTAAGGTTCGTGTCATGTCATTATAGTAAAAACAATTTGTAATGAACACTCACGTAAGATCCTCTGTATCTTAGTGATTGCCCTACTTTTCCATCCAATCATCGAGCCGCATTTTTTAAAATTTTCAGACTCTAATCCTCATAAATTTTATAAAATCGACTCTAACTTTCGAAGACAAACCTTCCAGTGCGCATGCGCAACAAAACTCCGCCCACTACTAGACAAATCGAACGAGTTGCTGTTATGACGCCATCGACACGTGAACGAGTATACACAAGTACACGTGTGTAAAACGTGGAGAGGAAGACTATGTAATGCAAACAACTGAGAGGCAGAATTATAGACCCAATAGAATAATTGGGAAAAAAACTGATCGGGCAAATAAACTGAGAGGCAGAATTATAGACCCAATAGAAAATGGACAAATAAATCACGAAACATCTCACCTGTTGAAGCAGGATTATATTGAAAAAGGACTAATGTAAATAAGCAAATAAATCAGGAAATAAGCGCAAACCTGTATTCGAAACCGTAATCCGTTCAACAAAACATAAACAATCAAACCTGTAATATTTTGTAATTATTCTTATTTCAATATTCTGATAATAATATAATGAATGTTTGGGTTTCGGTACCAGTGAAGATTTAAATCTGTGTAAACCGAGTAGACCCTGATTAGACAGCATAGGAGTTGTCTGATCTGGGTCTTCTCGGCTTACAAATCTTCGTTAGATAAGTCTGCTTGCTCGGTGCCAGAGAGCAGGTCACACGACAGATTGTTGTCATTATTGTTGTTATTATTTTGCCTCCAGAAAATTGTGTCAAACTGTTTTACACATAGACGGGGAATATTTGATTACGTGACAAAGCCAAATATGGCAATGTTTACAAGAAAAAGGCGCGAAATCAGTTTCACTGTGTAGGATTTTCAAAACATAAACACGTGAGAATATAACAAAGACGACGTTTGTCCGATTGGAGGGTTTTCTGAGTATTTTGCATAAACGGATGTGGGTTTAGATTGTACCATAATCACGTGACTATATACACGTTTGTCATTGCTCAGTGGGCGGGGCTTATAAACTCAGCCTGTTGAAAAGTAGGACACTCACTAAATCGGTTAGAGCTTATAAACTGCAGTCTTCGAAAATAAGACGGCCTAAAACGCTTCGCTTCGCTCGCGTTATCGGCCGTCTTATTTCCGAAGACTGCAGTTTATAAGCTCTAACCTATACATATAGATAAAACGTCTGACTTAGTAGACTGTGTGTACATATTAGTAGACATATATGCACGCCCCCATAATGTCTGACCTCTAAGTGCGACACCGATCTCGCAGATGAGGGTCTTGATCTTGCAAGCAACACGTCGTGTTTATATGATGAACGCTGTGCTATAGTACAGTAAAACTTCGATTATTCGAACACTAAAATACGTATTATTATCGATCGTTAAGACAGGTGGCAACTTAATGCATGGTGAAAGTCATGCAGAAAGCTCCCTAGGAGCTTTCTGCATGACTTTCACCATGCATTAAGCAGCCACCTGCCTAAAAGGGTCTAAATTCTTTTATAACGAAAATTCGAATAATCGAGGTTTTACTGTATTTCAATATAATCATATTCAATTCGTGACATAATTACAGCCCGGATACGAACATCAGTATGCTAAATGTGCAGGCTCACATGATATTTGATCTACACGTGTGACATTGATACTGAAGGTAGGGTCATGGGTCTTCCACGCAATACGGTGTCTTCATATGCTGTAAGAAAGAATTTGAACTGACACCCAAACAGATGGAATACACACTTCTGATATGTCACATGTTAAGAGACTTTTTGCATTTAATCTTCAGCTTGCTGAGCAAATTATTTTTACATAATTTTTCACCTTTCAAGTTATAATCGATTTGTCTACCAAAATGCAAATAGGGTGTCAAGCAGTTTGGATCCTGATGAGACGCCGAGTAACTCGGTGTCTTACATGTATCACGTAAATCGGTGTCTCATCACGTGACTCGGTGTATCTTCACGTGACTCGGTGTCTCTTCACGATCCAAGCTGTTCGTCACTCGGTCAATAATTTCTTTAAAGCATTTTCCCCTAGTGACGCATTTTTGCGCATCTATAAAATCCACATTGTGAAACCATTGTGATAAATAGAGCATTTGCTCCTATAGGAGCAAATGCTCTATTTATCACAATTGTTTCAAACTACAAATTCTAAAATTTTCATTTTCTCTAGTTAATGCTGCTTTTCGGTAGATTAATTAAAAAAGGTTGGGTCTAAACTAGCCTAGGAGAGAATGAGTTAACGCTTTATCAAATCGGAAGTGGTGAAAATTGCAACAGACATTATTAGCAGGACTAATATGTATAGTAGTCGAGGTGTGTAATTATTATTGTCGATTCCGGTTAGGATAAGGACTAGGTACGCTTCTGTTCATTGAAATTCGATGTCATTTCCGGTTGCCGTCAAAGTATATTCATATTTTCTTCGGATATGATATTCAAATTAAACACAGAATTGGTTTATTTATATGAAATGGATCCATATGAACAGCTTTCAATGTCGATTCTGATAAAAGCCTGGTAAGAGCACGGTTGAGACCGATGGGAACAATACATAAAATGTCTGACAAAGTTAAGCAGCAAATATACAAAGTACCTGTGCATTATCACTTATTTATACGAGAATGATGTTTTTGTAAAACTACTTAACTATAGAATGATTTAAAATTATACATATAATGGCTTCATCAGGTCGATTCCTGTTCCCTACAAGTCCATTCCGGCCGATTCCGGTTAGAAAAGCCGAATCCGGTAAGTCGCGTGACCGGACGAATACGACTTATTCACCAATATTCTACAAATGTAGGAGTACAGACATTTTGCCATTTCTACTACTAATTCCTTCGAGTAACTGAAACCTTACCTCAGTAGACCTTGACCCTTTACTCCATAAATACACCCTTCTATGCCTTTGCAAACAGAGCAGACCCAGATCAGACGGCTCATTTAGGAGCCATCTGATCAGGCTCTGCTGTTTGCTTATGATATAATATATACACGATTCTACAGTTTCTTCCTTGGCCAAAAATGCATATGGCCATGTGCTGTTAAAGCAAATCAGTCTAGTTAATATTCATAACGTCATTATTTCTCACATGAATATTCATGGAGGAAAGGGTTAACATTTTCAGGGCTGAGTTTCAGAGTGGAATAGCCCATCAGTGTTTAACTATAGAGTCCATTCACTATGGAAGGCTTAAACTTGGTAAATGGGTTTGAGTGACATACGGTGCCGGCCCTGATCAGAGGGCTCCTCTAGGAGACATCTGATATGGATCTACACTGCAGATGATATTCTATGCGTGCATTTAAATGTTTTGCATCTGACGTATACAGAGCTCCAGACAAGATGCATAAATTAAAACATTTTCAAGAATTACTCGTTTATTTCTCAACCAAACCCTATACTGTAACCACTCTTTAGAATCGTCTCTTCGAGACGATTCTAAGGAATGGTTTAAGTATAGGGGTTGGCCGAGAAATGGCGAATTTTAGTATTTGGGTACGCACCCTTATCTGTAGCTCTGTGAAGACAGTGGCATAACTTTATTCCAGCATTCATTGATAATCTAAAAACGGATGTGACCGGCTAGAATTATACACAAATGTGTTAAATATGCCAAAATAAACCCAAAGTAATGAACAATTAACGTCAAAGAATTTGCGTATGCCTGTGTTCGGGATTTCTCAAATTCTTGAGATTCTGGCATTCTCATATGTACTGACACTGTACCATTTCAAAGTTTGTTCCTTAGAACTATGTCCTGCTTGATAAACAGCTGCCAAGATTTCCAATTGTTTAGAACAGAAACTTTCGTCGGGATGGTCATTCTAAGGGTATTATGTGAGGAAGACTTTCAAATGACGTGCGGTAGGTTGGTGGTTCTATACCCGGGTGTATTTTCTGTGCACTAAACAATGAACTGTGTTTTATGCAGGGGAAAACCAATCTGTACATTTTACGCATTTGTAAACAGAGCAGACCCAGATCAGACTGCTCCTATGGGAGGCTTCTGATCAGGGTCTGCTCTGTTTGCTAATATAATTTAAAGGTATGTTTCCTTACTTTCTAAAATGGATACACTGTTCCATCTTCCACATTTCATTATAACTAGTTTGTCAATGAATATTATGTAGATACTGAAATTTGGAATAAACAGAACAGAGAAAGTAAAGGGTGAAAGTGATAGAAACACACAAGCAATCAAACTTCGGTCTAGTTCTAGATTTTTAAGACAGCTGGTAGTTTAATGCAGGACTAAAACATACTGAAAGCTCCGCCATGAGCTTTCTGCATTACTTTCATCCTGTATTAACCTTTAGTCTGCTACTGGTGGATGAGTGATTATCCTTGCAAACAGTTTGGATCCTGATGAGACGCCGAGTAACTCGGCGTCTCATCAGGATCCAAACTGTTTGATACTCTAACAGTGTTGCTGAAAAGAAATGCAAGATAAATCAACGGTGACAACTGATATCGAGGACGTTTTCAACAAACAAATTTTGCTCATCAGGCTCAAGATTAAGCAACCACCTGGTCTAATCGACCTCCATATTTATTCACTATACAGTTGCTATAGACAGGTTCTGCTGTTTACAAATACATGCACTGTGTTATTTCATTATCTAGGTCGTCAACAGATTGCATGGAAATCGGAACTAAACTCAATCTTAAACCAGCGGCTTGAAACAGATGAAACGTTAATCAATGCGATGTATGATTAATCAAACTCTGTTAGTGTGAAAACAGACACATATTCTTTAAATCATGCAAGAGCCAACGATATTTGCTTTGGCCGGCACAGTTACGCTACAAAGCAAATCAATCGATTAAGCAGTACATTTGTCCAGATTTCAGCATTTCCTTTATATAAACACATTTTAACGCATTTGCAAACAGAGAAGACCTAGATCAGGAATAACATACAAGCTCTACCAATACGTCATATGCCTTCTTAAACTTTCAGCTAATGAATATTTACGATGTCATTATTTCTTACATGGATATTCAACGGAGAATGGGTTAACCTTTCGGCGCCAAATTTCTAATTATCGTCTGCAATCCAAATTTGTTAAATCATTCGGTAAAATAAGAAAATGGGATAAATAAATGCAAATTTCAAAGGAATAAAGCACATACAGTTGAACTTCGATAACCCGAACTTCAAGAGACTATTCAAATCCGTTCGAGATAACAGAAGTTCGAGTTATCCTCTGTATAATCTGGACAGTATCTCGAGTTCACAGCTTAATACAGGTCTAAAGTAATGTTGAAGGCTCCTATTGGAGCTTTCAGCATTACTTTAGACCTGTATTAAGCTGTCAACTATATTTCTAGATATATGTAGCGATACATTTTTGAGGAATTCTATATTGTAAGTTTTAGAAAATCGAACTTTTAGTTCGAGTTATCCCAAGGCCTTAAGACAAGGCTTACTGTATGTGAGGTAAAAACCCTCTAAACCGGACTTTCAATTTTGTATAAATATCGGTCTTGGAGACATGTGGCTGCTTAATACAGGGTGGAAGTCATACAGACACCCTTCATTAGGCAGCCACTGGCCTAGAGGTATCTAAATTCTTCTGTATTAGAAATCCGGTTTAGAGGGGGTTTACTAAACCCGAGATGATTCACAAAGTCACAAGTACCCGCGTCTCCACTGCAGGTAACAAGAATAAATGACCCGAATAAGTATTATGTCGTCAACAGCAACTAAATAATGAGAATTGGAAGTATACTTTTCTATTAACCCTTTCCTTTGCCTTTTCGCGCATTTGCAAACAGACTAGACCCAGATCAGACGGCTCTTATAGGAGCCGTCTGATCAGGGTCTGCTCTGTTTGTTTATGGCATGATGTAGATCTGATTCTACAGGTTATGTCAGAGCAAAAACCTCCCTAAAAAATGCAGCTAATACATATTTATGATATCATTAGTTCTCACATTAATATTGAACAGGTAAAGGGTTAACCCTTGTTATACAGACACAGTTTGCTACAACCCCAATCTGTAACAACTTTTACTAATTCGAGAATATTGATCGGTTGTCCAACAGCTTGGTTTCTGACGAGTTTTTGGTCGTCTCCACTGGATACAAATTGTTTATAAATGCGTTTTAGCTTGCATATAGCATGAGCCGGGTTAAGAAATTCAATTATATATCATATGATTCCGACTGTTCTTAAGACTTAGTGTTATACACATTTCTTTTCAGAAACAACTTTAAAGTACGATGTCGTTTTCATTATTTCACGGAGTTTCAGTCGTTTCAGCAGTTTCATAATATCCCTGAGTTGTGACTTCAAATTCTTCAGTCGTCATTTCATTTTCAACATCTGTAACAATCTCCTCTTCAACGACATCTGTCTCAGTTTCACTGTCATCCACTGCTTCTGTCCCATTAGTCTCATCCTTAGCTCCATCGTCCGTTACACTGTCTGTATCTTCATGTTCTGCTTCTTGTTGTCCATTTGCAAGCCCATCATTGTTAACGTCAACTTCCTCTGTTTGTTCTGAGTCTTCGCTTTCCTCAGGAATTTCAGATTCACTTCTTTCTTCATTACTTTCAGATTCACTGCTTTCCTCGTGACTTTCAGATTCACTGCTTTCGTCATGGCTTTCAGATTCACTGTTTTCGTCATCACTATCAGATGATTCAGAAATACTCTCACTGGTTGAGTCAACATGAGATCCATTTTCTTTCTGTAAAAAGTCATTAAGAGTCAATATGTCTTCCTCCTCTTCCATTATATCATCTGTCATATCATATTCTGGCGCCGGGGTGCCTCCCAGTGGCGGCTGGTCATTGTACATCTGGTATTTACCTGCAAGTGCGAAAGGTGGTGCTGGCATAACATGCGCTCCTGGTGGAAGTTCATTGAATGCTGGGAATTTGCCGCCCATCATAGGTGCAGCGACCATTTGTTTACTATTGGCAGACGCCGCCGCCATTTCTATGTCAGTGCAGTTTTCTATATCTGTATCGTCTGTGCAGTTCTCAAAAGGGAAACCTTGCATTGGAAACATCATTGGCACGGCCATGAAAGGGTCATACATGGGTCCAGGTGCTCCTACTGGGCCTACAGGGCCGTATTCTCCGGACATACCTCGCTCTCCATTCTCTCCAAATTGTCCAGGCTGTCCGTTCATACCAACTACTCCAATTTCACCAACAAGGCCAGCTTCACCGTAAATCCCAGCTGGCCCAGGCATTCCTCTTCTTCCAATTTCTCCTGGAAACCCAGGAGGTCCCATTATGCCGTCATCTCCACTAGGTCCGGGATTGCCAGGCATTCCCAGGAATCCAATATGTCCGGGTAGACCTGGTTGACCCATGAACCCAGTTTCTCCATTGTGACCAACGTAGCCAACATCGCCCAGGAGTCCTTTGTTACCCTTAAACCCATTTTCTCCCTTGAGTCCCTTTGAACCACCTGGTCCCTGTTCTCCTGCTATTCCGTGCCACCCTGGTGGACCGAATGGTCCCTGAGGCCCTCGACGGCCCAAATCACCCTGAATTCCTTTTTGACCCTTTTGCCCCCGGGGCCCGTAATGTCCAGGGAATCCTGGTCTTCCTGGTTTGCCTGTAATCAGAAAATAGCAAAATATTAAATGCTAGTCTGAAATTTGTCATTCTTAATTATGTATAGACAAAGACCAGACGTTGAATCAGATATGTTTTGCTTGGTCATGGCTTAAATAGAATCATAGATGATAAGTATGATCACGGTTAACATAGATAAATATAGATTATGTTTCTAATCATAATATATCCCGAGGTTGGTCACAATTTGCACCAAATCAAAGGTACTGTGACATGTAACGGTTAAATTGCTTCAAAGTCCGATGACTGCGACTGACCATAGTTTACGATGAATCAAATATACCGTGTCTCGTCATGGTTTACCATGTATTAAACATTCTGTGACTGGTCAAGGTTTACGTTGAAAGTTAAGATAGTACTAACCTCCATTGTGTAGTATTAGTTACCTCCATTCTGTAGCAGACAGGCAATACTACATAATTGAGGTAAAGTAACACGCACGAATATGAATACAGTACTGCTACAGAAAGGAATATGAGTTAAATACGAGAGAGATACAGGGATATATATTCACACAGGGAGAGAGAAAAAGCGAGAGAGGAAGAAAGAAAGAAAGAGACAGGCAAAGAGACACCAATCGAGACAAAGCGAGACAGACATACAGGCACAGACAGAGTAGACAGACTGACAGAAAGGGAGGGAGACAGGGAGAGAGGCAGGGAGGAATAGAGAAGGAGAGAGAGACGGATAGAGAGAGAGAGGAAGAGAGGAGAGAGAGGGGAGACAGAGAGAGAGACACACACAAACACAGAAAGAGGCACAGAAAGAGAGAGAGGGAGAGAGAGAGACTAAAAGACAGATATACCACAGATCAGACACAGATACAAACATAAAGACAGATAGGTAGACAGAGACAAACAGACAGACACAGACAGACAGACAGACAGATAGACATACAAACAGACAGACAGACAGAAATTCACAAACATAAAGAAAGACAGGCAGACAGACAAACAGATAGACGGACAGACAGCCAGACAAACAGACAGAAAGACAAACAGACAGACATAAAAACAGACAGAGACATGGAGGGACAATGACATACCTGATGGCCCCTTTTTTCCGACGAACATGTAGAATCTTGAATCCTTTATGCCTCGTTTTTTACGGCTGAGCACTGAAAGACAGAATGACAAACTGTTAGCCAAAGGAATGAGCCGCATATTTGGGACAGTGAAGTCCTCGTATGTTGCAAATTCTACTTACCTCCGATTCTATTAAAACGTTTTTTTGACGAAATATTGACTGAAACTTTAAGAAAAACTGATTGGATATGGAGGCTGAGAACGTACAGACCATTTGGCTGTAACATCAAAGAGGATAATGCGCTAATGCATGCATGACGTCGTTGCACCCATGACGTCATTTGATGACGTCATTTTGATGACGTCATGACATTTCAAATAACAACCAATGTCACCATGACGCTGGATCAACATTATTCTCTTTGATTTTATGGCTGAATGCATGTAACAAAAATGTGACGTGTATTTTGACATGATAATCTTTGAAAAAGGCCCTTAGTGGTCGAAATATTAGATCAGAGCATTTCAAGTATTTATGAAACTTTAAGAGCGTGCATCCCGATACAAACCCCGGCTTACACGACATCTCATCTAGATCCAAACTAAATGCAAATATATACATGTAACAGCCAGGTCGTGCTTAGCCCTTTCGGTGCCAAGTTTCTAATTGTCGTCTGCAGTCCAATTTTGTTAATTCTTTCGGTAAAATAAGGAAATAAGATAAATAGCTGCAAATTTAAAGGAATAAAGCACATATAGAATTAGAGTTTTAGACGAAAAGTGAAGTCATTGATCAGACGCCGCCTTGAAAAGACGGCGTCTGATCTGGGACAGCACTATTTGTCGTGGTGCATTTTTTGCGACATTGGCGGGGAAGGGTTTAGCACGATAAGGATATATTTTTATATACGCGGATGAATGTTAAGCAGACAATAGTTTGAATAGACATCAGTATTAATCCATTAACCAATATGCTATCTTCATAGAATATTTTTATACCCAACTTATTTGAATAAATCTACCAAAAAGGAGCATTTACTAGAAAAAGGGGACATTTTAGATTAGAATGATTTAGTTTTTAAAACAGTGTGGTAAATAGAGCATTTGCTCTATTTATCATAATGGTTTCAAAAAAATGGTGTTAAAAGGCATCGATATAGGGGAATAGTTTGACGTCATTATAAAAGATTATCGATTATATGCAGTAAAATCTGCCTTATCCGATCATTCATTTATTGAACACATGCGTCTTAAAAAGCTGATGGTTGCTTATTGCAGGGCAAAAGTAATGCAGAAAGCTCCAATAGGAGCTTTCTGCATTACTTTCGACCTGCATAAGCTACCACCTGTCTTAACGACCCAGTGTTAGACCTCGTTTTAATGGTCGCTTATGATAGGTTCTTCTGTATACTGATAGGTTTATTTGGCACACACTGTTTGAACCCTGATCAAACGTCAACTAAATCTGAATCCAAATTATTTGCGTAGTTGAATTAACCCTGTACTCCGTGAGTATTCCGGTAAGAAATAATGTATGCATGGACATTAATTAATTGTTTGCTTTTAGAATAGGATATGAAGAAGGTCGTATGGCTATGGCAAACACTGTAGAATCAGATCTATATAATTCCATAAGCAAACAGAAGACGGCTCGTATGGGAGCTGACTGATCCGGGTAACTCTGTTTGCAAATGTGTTACAGAGTTAAATATTTCCCTGTTCTATGTTTATTTCAAATTTCAATACCTACTGAATATTCATGGGCAAAATGGTTACAATGAAATATTGAATGTGGAACATTTACAAGTACATAGCCATTTTAGAAAGTATTATAGACATTTCATTAGCAAACAGAGCAGACCCTGATCAGACGGTTCCTATAGGAGCCGTCTGATCTGGGTCTATTCTGTTTGAAAATACGTAAAGATGTGTTTATATGAAGGAACGGGTTAAGTCGCGCATGGCTTATGGTAAAGGAAGACGATTTGGTTTCAAGCAGTCTTCCTAACATTCCTGTTTATAACTGACCGTGCAAATCGAATTAGTTCGCACAGACCTTCACCTTTTGATCTAGTCTAACAACCAATTTAAAAGTTGTTCAACATCTTGAATTTCAGACATTGAGTTGATGACTTCTTAATTGGTAACAGGAACATGAAAAACCACATCACTGGTGGTCAGAGGAAGCACAGGAGAGAGATTGTATCTACTATTTCTGCTGACATTGTCAGACTTGAAAAACTAAACCTTTACCTGAAGAAATTTCATGCACGACCCCGTTCATTAATTGAACTGTAAGCAATTCCTTCCTCGACTATTTTAAGACCCAATCTCTTTGAATCTTGTTTTGGTATATATACGGCTACATATGCTTTATGCCGAATGAAATTATGTTATGTTTTTATGTTATGTTAACTATACTGAACATGGAGCATTTACTAGAGAAAATGCATGTTTAGAAATGTGTGATAAATAAATCACTTGCACCTATGGAACACATGCTCTATTTATCATAATGGTTTAAAAAAAACTTTACAAAGGCTTCATTAGATGGGCATGAGTTAATTGTTAATAATTGTCTAAACCCTTTACTCAATGAATATTCATGTAAGAAATATTTACATCAAGAATATTAAGTAGATTAATTTTACAATGGCATATGAACTCATGAATTATTGGTCATGACCCAAACTGTAGACTGCTATCTATATTATTTCAAAAGCAAATAGGAGCCGTCTGATCTGGGCCTAGTCTGTAGAAAGACGTACTTGTGGGATAAGGGTTAAATATAACATAAGACCATGGCATACAGTACGAGGAGGTTAATATAGTTTACTATATATATAATCAAACAGGACAGATCCTGATCGGACAGCAATTAAAGGAACGGTATTTCGTCCTGTATTAAGCAACCACCTGTTTCTGTCATCCTGACTTATATCCATTTTTAATGGTCGCATTAGAGGTGTTTTACTGTATTTTATAAATGCAGTAAAAGTATTTTGTAAATGCAGTGAATCTCTCTAATACAACCATTCTAAAGACGTCTACACTAGAACCTGTTCTAAGCGGCCATACATTATTGAACATGTTAGTTTTTAAAAGCAGGTGGTCGCTTAATGCAGGACAAAAGTAATGCATATATAGGAGTTTTCATTTGACTGATTTAAGTCACTACCTGCCTTAAATACCCATAATTAAACATTTTTGGTGGCCGCTTAAGACAGGTTCTACTATAAGTCTGGTTATTTAAACAGGTGGTAACTTAACCCTTTCACCGCCGCAGTCGAGTAAATGCACCACGACAAATAGTGCAGTCCCAGATCAGACGCCGCCTTTTCAAGGCGGCGTCTGATCAGGGACTTCACTATTTGTCTCAATCTCTATTTCTATATATGTGTTTTATTCCTTTGAAATTTGCATTTATTTATCTCATTTCCTTAATTTACTGAATGATGTAACATACTTGGATTGCAGACGACAATTAGAAATTTGGCGCCGAAAGGGTTAACGCGGAAATCCCTTTACGTTAACTCTGCCCTGCAGTAAGCATCCATATGCTTTTTACGTGCAATTTGACTACTTCCGATAGAAAATATTTGAACTTCATTTAAGGCTCTGAAAAGATATAGAAATTGTTAACGTGTCACCACATTTCTGTGAATATTCATTTGTAACTGACATTAGTTGCTATAAGCATTGTATTATGTTTAATGCAATAAAATTGATTTAATTGAATTGAATATGGCGGTGTATTTTTTTTTAAAAAAGGTAGAACATTAAACTAACGAAACGTGAAGCAGACGACAGAATTTGCAGACGACACTATTTGCAGATGTCAATATTTGACGACAATATTTGCAGACGACACTGTTTGCAGACGACAATATTTGGCAGTGACATGGTTAATACTAAACGAAATTTCATGCATAAAGTTTGTACATTACTTTCGTCCTGCAGTAAGCTATCATCTGTTTTGAAAGGTCACACGTGTTTATTAATCTTTTCCATCATATAAACGTGTTTCACGCATTTGCAAACAATGTAATCCTATAGGAGCCGTCTGATCAGGGTCTGGTCTGTTTTCCAATGGAATTTGATAGATTTGTTTCTTTACTTTCTAAAATGGCTACACTGATTCACCTTCCATATTTCATTACCTATTTTGACCATGAATATTCAGTAAGTATTGAACTTTTGAATAAATACAGAACAGGGAAACGGTTAAACAAATGACCGCTCTATAGGGAGACTCTACCATGTATCTACAATGTATTACATGTATTTATAAGATCAACAATATCTATGGCAGATAAAACTTTTATTATCTTTATATAGTTTCAGCGGAGTTGTCTAAAGTCTCGCTTAAGTCACCACTCAAAATACAATTTATGCATGATTCTGGATTTTGTAAATCAGGTGTTAGCTAAATGCAGGGAAAAGATACACAGAAAGCTCTTGTAGGGACTTTTTGCATTATTTTGGCTATACCACTTGCTATTACAGAATTGTGTGTTAATAAATTACGTGGTCATATTAGCGATACTGTACTGCATAATTAACTAGTTATATACATGTTCTTATAGAAAACCATTCATAGTTCACCCCTGGCCTCTTCAATATTCTTGTAAGAAATTACCTTGCCATGAATATTAATTAACTGATTTTTTAAAATGGTATGTGAACAAAGAACAGTTTGACCATGGCAGAAACTTAATAATCAGATCTACATGTATATTATTTCATTTATATAAGCAGTCTGAGTAGACTCCTGATCAAACATCTAGCCTGAGTCTACCGTGTTTGCAATGGGGTAAACGTGTCTTTGTCAGAGTAAAGGGTTAACCCGCGACCTCTCACTTGGAAGGCGAATGTTTTACTTAGATTTCTTCAATACGAATCTTATATACAACTCTGATATATCATTTGTTTGCTGCACGTGCCTCTTATGTGGAACTCTGTACCCAGTATACCTTTAACCATTTCAATCCGGGACACACAGGCACTGTCACTTGCAAACAGTGTATACCCAGAACCTCTAGGAGCTCTCTCATCTGAGTCTACAATTTTTGTCATTCAAACTCATCTATAGCAAGTTTAAAGCGCGTTTCAAAAATACCTAAGATATACAAAACTCATTTGTTTATATGCTGAAAAGTAGTAAATCGCAAGTAAACCTACATGTATCCAATAAACGTTGAAAATGACAAAAACATCCATTTGTTTGATGTTGACGATTCCGGTGTTATTCACCGATGTTTCAGTTTTATTCGGGTTTGGTTTTAGTTTCGTTTCTGTTCGCGCTATCCGCGCCAGTCCGGCCACTTCCGAGAAATGCTGTTACATTAACAATGGACGGTCTTGTGATCATCGGCAAAACGCGTAAATTTTTAACGGAAAACTCCGATAATACTTTGTTGTAGAAAAAATATATAAGTGCTGATGAAATCGGTATATGTTGTATTACAGAGGCAATTTTTTTAACCCTTCTCTTGCTGAATTTTAAAATACATTTCTCCTTCTTTACCCATGCCCTGTTGTATAATTACATATATCTTCACTGTGTACACGTATTTCGCTGTGCAATCACTGCTGTGGAGTGCACTGGTTGCACAATCAACTTGTAAATAGTGCAGACCCTGATGAGACAGTTCCTGCAGGAGCTGTCTCATCTGGGTCTTCACTATTTACAGGTAGGAATATTGACGTGAATTGCAAGCGAAGGGTTAATATAAGTTCAATTTGACAATCTCCATAAAAATGAGTGAGCATAAAAAATACCAAGTTTTATGGCATTATTTCAAATATGCGATCAGTGTAGGGACTTCCTCTTTAAGCCGTTTATACCGAGTGGACTGTTTAATCAAATACTGATGGGCTATTCCACTTCGAAATTTCAGGGTTGAAAGTGTTAAACTTAAATCTCACCTTCTTGTTTTTCCTGCTGGGCCTCTTCTATATGACGTTCTATGATATCCACTCTTCTGGTCCATTCCTGTATTTCCAAATCTTCTTCGATCAATTTCTGTTCAATAACAGCAATGCCAACATTTATATCTTCGAGTTCATTAATCTTGCCAATGGATACATCTGCATTATTAAAAAATACCGCAACCCAAATCGCCAGACACGCAATTCTTATTGTAGCCATTCTGATAGACTTAACCTCGGGACAGACACACTCTAAGTGATAATGCTCAAAATGTGCCCCCGTATCTGGCTTTCAAGTTTTGACATTTAACCTGTTACTGGCGAATCAGGTTTATACTTTTGAACAGAGTTTGTACACAGCAGAGTCACCGTGAAACTTATTATTGTATTAGGGATACAAACAGTGTGAAACCCTTGTTGTGTTTTTGAAAAGAGATGTACAGTAAAACCCCTCTAATGCGGCCACTTAATGAATAAACATGGCTGTCTTTATGAGCAGGTGGTTGCTTAATGCAGGACGAAAGTTATGCAGAAAACTCCTATAGGAGCTTTCTGCATAACTTTCGTCCTGCATTGAGCTACCACCTGCATTTACCACTGTGAATTATGCCCCTTTTCGGAGGTCGCATTAGAGGGGTTTTACTGTACAATTAACCAACATTGAAAACTAAAGTTAATGTTTTTTTACCCCGATAAAAGTTTGCTCAATAAGTTGAAGACTAAACTCGGTTAATTTGGTTACCCTTTAGCTGTAGACCGATCTCACACTTGTTTATAGATTTGATTGAATATTTTACCTGATGCATATTTATGTAAGATATAATGACACCATTGATTGGTTGTAACTTTATAATGTCACCAAGAACGAAATATTGTTACCATGGCAGACATTGTAGGATCAGACATGTGTTATTTCATATGCAAACAGAGCAGGTCCTGATCAGCAGCTCGCAAGGAAGCTGTCTGATTTTGGTCTACCCTGTTTGCAAAAGAAAGAAAAGGTGTCTTTATCAGGTGAAGTTTTAACCTAATATTAGAGCTGTACCTTTCTAATCGAGTTCCTGCAATGCATTTTTGAAGCGAATCTAGTTTTGATTTGTAAAGTCTCGCTAATTCGAAAGCTATAGTCTACATCTGGATTTCTGAAACAGGTGGTAGCTTAATGCAGGACATACGTTACGCACAAAGTTTCATTACATGAGCTTTCTGCATTACTGTTATCCTGCATTAAGCAATCACCTATACTTTTACAGACTAAGTATGTGGTCACATTAGATTGACTCTCCTGTAGAAGATGTACATGTAGAACGGGTTAGTAGGTCAGGAAAGAATACATGTGTATGAGACATGTTTTCAGGAAATCAATTACGATTTGGTATTTCCTGAGAAAAGTTACGTCTTCAGGACAAAAACCGAAACTTAGCGGACGAAATTTTTTTCAACTGAATACGTTTCTTTACGAGATGTTTAGCCATTTCTCTAATATGAACGTGTTTTTGCGCATTTGCAAACAGAGTATACCCAGATCAGACGTCCATCTGATCTGGTTCTGCTCTGTTTGCTCATTGAATTTGATAGATGGGTTTCTTTACTTTCCGAAATGGCTACAATGTCCCACCTTTCATTTATCAGTTTAACTATCTTCAGTAGGTTCAGAATATTCAGTAGGTATTGGCAGTTGGAAAACAATAGAACATGGAAAGGGTTTATATCAACCATTATACCAATACCCGTGCCTTGACTCGTATTTGCAAACAGTTTGGATCCAGATGATAGTTCGAGTAGCCCAGTGCTTCATCTGGATCCAAGCTGTTTGACACGCGGTCAATAGTTTCTGTAGCGCACTAAACCTTCCATTGTTTCAGAAAAACATTGTTGCCTCTCCGCTATGCTCTTGTGGTGATATCGAAAGTACTGAACACTTCTGTCTTATATGCCCGCTTTACCACGTCCAGCGTACTCATTTAAAACATGCAATTAGCTATTTACGGCCTGTTACAGTGAAACTCCTTCTTTACGGTGATCTATCACTTGATACACATAGTAACACTATCATATTTCAAGCGGTGCAGAAGTTCATTTTAGAAACTAAAAGATTCGGTTAAGTTCCATTATTTGACTTCTTTTAAGTAGGGTGACCATAGTCATATGCACTCCTTGTCTCACCGGCCCTTGACCTCCATCATGTTGACCAACATTATTTCCATTCTCTTTATTTTCTTTCCAGCTGTTTATATGATATTGGTCATGAATGATGTTCTACGTCCATTGTGTTCTTCAAACGTACATGTAACAGAAGTACCATCCAATATATAACATTCCATTCTGTACGTCTACCGAGACACTATTATGTTGTAGACACATTCATGTACCGTTTTCTTATGTTTTTCTCCTAGTTATTTGAGTTGTACTCACCGACATAGTTGTGTCATGATATGTTATACAATGTCCACCAGTGTAGTTATAATGCGTCAAGGAGAGGATCCAAATAAGCATGTTGTTTCCGATCCAATCCTTAATGTATATATAGTGATATGTGGATTTATGTACATTAATGAAATAAAATATGTTTAAACTAATAGTTTCTGTAAAGCTTGGTCTAATCAGAAGTCAAAAGTCAGAAGTCAAAATCTGAGCATACATTTTTACAGCGGGGTAAGGATTAACCTATCAAATTCTACATACAGTAAAACCTCTTTATAACGGCCACTAAATTACATAAAGTATTTTGTGTTAAAGGTAGTTCGTTGCTTAATGCAAGGTCAAAATAAAACAGAACGCTCCTTTAGTAGCGTTCTGTTTTACTTTCACATTGCTTTAAGCACACACCTGCCCTAAATACCAACTAATTAACACAATTTAGTGGCCGTTATAGAGAGGTTTTGCTGTAATACTTTTCTGTATATCAAAAGGTTAAATTTGATTCTGGACTATTGTTCAAACGTTCAGAGGAATGGTACAAGGGGTCGTCCCAATAGATTGGTTCTGAACTGTAGCTTTGACGACAAGTTAGACCCAGGTATTGGACCTGCATGGTTTGACCGTAAAACAGCAGTACGTTATAGCCAGATTTAAACAGACATATTTTTTTTACAGCGGGAAACATCATTCAATGGTTAAGAGGAGTAGAGTATATCTTTATTATTGTTTTTGTATACATGTATTCAGAAACAACACGTGAGGGTACAAAAATAACCATAGTATATATACATGTGTCATGCCAAGACAAAATCTGAATTTTAACATTGCAGACAGTAATGACCCAGATCTGTTTGACCGTAGAAAAGTAGTACCGTTTTACTAACCATAACAATGATGGAATTCTGGATCAGTCGTGTAGAAAATGTGGCAGTTGGTCTGTGTCTATACTTTTGGCAATACTGTTTCTTTATGAAGCTGTTCATATACATGTACAAATATGCCTCAAATGTGGATCACTTCAGTGGATAACGCTAGCAGCAGTTGTTTATTACTAATTAAATGGTTTGTATGTTATTGCATGCTTAGTCTTACACTTTTCCAGATGAATATTTATGAAAGAAATAATGTCTGTATATAATTAGCTGAATTTGTTTGTGTGTTTTTTGTATTGATTAACCCTTTCCCTGTTCAGTATTCTTGTAAGAAATAATGACACCATGAATATTTAATAGTTGAATTTTATAATGAAATTATCAACCATTATCACAATATACGTGATGCAAGAGATTTGATCGAGGAATTTGACTGATTGATTGACGGATAGTTGTTAAAAAGAAAAATGATTTTATTATTATTGATAAGGAAACTATATATATTAATCACAAACCAAATGTTTTACATTGAAACATATCTCAATATTTCCACTTATTATCTTTAATCTGTACTATCGGGCCCCGATTCCACAGTCACTGATCTGGTTATTGATTGTGTAGTCGGGTCCAGGTCATGCCGATTAATCCTTACTTCATAACGTTATTGAATATGCATGAAAGACTAGTTACTTTACATGTTAAGTATTGCATGTATTTATACATTTCTTGCATGTACGATGTGTGATAACCTTGTACCACTAGAGAGGACTTATATAGGCTATGCCTGTTGTCCAATCAATTTCTTCATTGAATGAAATATTGTTGAAATTAATATACGTGATTGTTTTGGTATTGGTAGAAACTGAAGAGTCTGGCCTATTATATAATTAATTTTCATAAGCAAACAGAGCAGACCCTGATCAAACGGCGCCTATAAGAGCCGTCTGATCTGGGCCTACTCTGTTTGCAAATGCGTGAACACACGTATATATGAGGGAAAGGGTTAACGTCCGTTTCTGTTCACTAGTGGCTAATTGGTCAACCAAGAGAGAGTGGAGAGGATACAGAGAAACCCGAGCTCGGTGCCCCACTCTTATTATTAAGTTTTTCTGCTTCGTTAGATGCCAAGTGTAGATGCCAAGTGTAAAACACTGATACATCGGACCTCGGTTTATAATTTAAAAGTTCCATCCGAACTACTTGGTCGGGTGGGAAATCGAACCCGAGAGCGATATAAAAATGTGAACAATTGATCATGATAGAAATAGAAGAATCAGTTCTATATTAAGGACCACAATGGAAATAAGAGCATGCTCTTTATTGTGTTATCCTTGGTATAGAAAGCATGCCATGGTTTTTCACTATGCATAATTTTACGAATTATTATTTATTATGATGTGATACATGTTTGTGAACCATATTATGTTTTCTGCTTGCCGAAATAAATCTATCTATCTATCTATCTATCTATCTATCTATCTATCTATCTATCTATCTATCTGTCTATCTATATAATTCCATAAGACATAATTCCATAATCCTGACCAGACATCTGCTACATGGGCTGTCTGAACTGGGTCTGCCTTATTTGCAAACCCGTAAAGATACAATACATCAGGTAAAGGGTTGTGACCACCTTCAATGTTTAAGACTGGGTTCGGTCCTTGATGTGGCCGTAACAGAGACCAGGGCCTATGCTCCCTAACATTTTGGGTCTAAATCTAAATAATATTGTAATCAAATTCGTAAATTGTGTCACTCAGACTGAATCCGAACAAAATCTACCAATACCCTCCCTTGTTTTTACACTCTGTGTTTCTTCTCAAACTTATTTATTACCCCGTTCCCTTATAGGCTAGTTTTGGATCTTTGAATAAATCTACCGAATAAGAACATTTACTAGAGTAAAGGAAATTTTTAGAATGGTGTAATTTTGAAACTTTTGTGATAAAAAGAGCATTAGTTTTGCTCCTGTGGAGCAAATGTTCTATTGATCACAATGGTTTCAAAAAGTGACATTTAAAGAGGCGTGAAACGGCGTCAATATATGAGGGAATTGGCTATACACATATCTTGAAATTAAACTCTACACATCCGATCCTGGCATCGCTGATATATGTACCATCCAAGGATTTAAAGAAGTAGGACGGAATTAGAGTTCGATCACCTCTAAATCCTACTCCATGAATATTCATTTAATAAATAATTAAATCATGGATATTAGTAAGCTTTTGTCCTGCATTAAGCTACCACCTGCATCTAGCACTGAGAATTATACCTCTTTTAGGTCGTCGCATTAGCGGGGTTTTACTGTATTTCATAACCAAACAAGGCAGGCCTCGATCTGACGTCTTCTGTACGAGTCTTCTGATCTGGCTCTAGATCTACTCTGTTTTCAAATACATTAGAATGCGTATTTTGTGGTTAAAAGATGATTGTTTTAAAATTACAGTAACATTCAGTGATGGACAGTTTATTACATATAACAACTAGCCAGAAGGTTTTAACGTTGTTGTGCCTACCAATCGAAACTTCTCGGCAAAACGTGTCGGGGTAGTGTCGAAGAAAGCTAAATTATGGAACGCCATTCTGCCATGCTAATTGCTAAATACAAAATGCGAAATGCTTTTTGCCGATTGTGTAAATTGCTAGGGAATATTCCAAATGATGGATGTAAATGACAAATGCGAAATGCTTATTGCTAAATGCATGTTTGCACTACTAGCATTGAACAGTGCCATTTTTAATTTAGTAGTGCAATAAGCAATAAGCTTTAATGCAAATAAACATGCATTTAGCAAATGTACAGTCACATTAAAAATGGCACTGTTCAATGCTAGTAAGCATTTCGCAAATACGCATTTGTCATTTACATCCATAATTTAGAACATTCCGATTCTTTCCCTAGCAATTTACACAATTGGCAAAAACATTTCGCATTTTAGATTTAGCATTTAGCAACTAGCATTTAGCAAATAGCATGTTGTCATCACATTCGGACATTTTACATTGAAACAACCGCGCTAAATATTTAATGCACATTCTATAAAAATAAAATTATACACGTTCTACACATTTTAAACAAAAAATCGGATATTAATGATTTCGTCCATTTTGAATCGTACGGACAGACTAAATCACAGCGACTTAAGATGACGTATAGAACGTCGTGTTAGCGCAATTACATGACGTCACACTTTACGTGACAACAATCCTAGAGACAGTCGCTATTTTAGCCGCTTTTCTCTTGAAATCAAAATATTTGCACTTTCAAAGTCATTATTTTGTCCACAATATGTCTGGAGAAGATAGAAATTCGCCAATGCAAGGTATGTATGTTTTTCCACATTTTTATAGCATTAAGCTTGTTTTTAGGACAAAACCATGACCCTGTCTTGTATTCTCCTTTTTTTATAGATCTATTTTCAACTTTTTAGTCCTCTACTCCGCTTTGCAGAAGTTCATAATAATCTGTAGCAATTAGAATACAGTCGTAATTTGCTAAAACTGTTATATAATATACAATCAAACCCTTTTAAACCGACCAGCTAAAAGAAACATTATTCTGGGTCTTCAAATCAGGTTGTAGTTTAATGTAGGACGGGATTCAGGAAGCTTCTACGGGAGTTTTTGCCCTGCATTAGCCCTTATGCTTAGTTTACATTTGCCTTGCGATGAGTTTGCGGCGCCCGTAGACTCGTCGTAAGGGCATTTCCGTATGGTCTCCGTATACGGAGGTAGGCGATCGCCGTACGGTTTCATACGGATTCCAGGGCACCGCAGCCGCTAAGATTTGTCATAAAAGAAGTTATACATATTTTTAAAAATCGCAAACCCACATCCCGTAAACACGTGGTTGTAGGCATTGTACGACCTCCGTACCGTACGGAGGCCGCGAGAGGTTGTGTGGAAAACGACCGATGTTTGATGGACATGTAACCAAAAAAATCTTACGGCGACCGTATACGGTCATCGCAAGATCACCGCAAGGCTTCCGCTCGATGTCCGTGTAATACCCGTGAAATTGGTCATCTTGCGGGAACCTCACACGGCAATTTTGAGATTTCTGATGGGTGCATATTTATTTGACGTTTCCCGCATTAATAGTTTCTAGCTATAGAACACGGGACAATCCCTCTGGTTTTCGTTTGGAGCCCGCACAGGCTACGCACGAGCTCCGCACAGGCTCCATACGATTGTTTTATCCAAGCGGAGACAGGGGGTGACTGTATGGAGGTCGCACGATCTCCGTACGGTCGCCGCTCAGTCAGCGTGCGGATAAGCCCCGATCGGTATACACAAATACTCGCATGATGATCGTAGACAATGTAAACAAAAACATCGCAGCCCGTAGGGAAAATATATATATAACGTAGGAAATTCTCAGACAAAGAAATCGTACGGCCTCCATGGCAAATGTTAACTAGGTATTATTCCGACATCCGCGATTTGATTCGCATTTGCAATCAACTAGGACCCAGAGGAGACACCGAGCAAGTCGGCGTGACCTCTGGATCCATACTGTTAGATAATGGGTCAATAGTTTCTCAAAGGCTGTATTCAAAATTGCATCATATCAAGACGTTACCTTTTCATAGCGGAGTTAGAGTTCAGGCACCGTGTGCGACATCAAATTCTATTCATTAACCATTTGTTCCATAAATACGCTTTACTACGCTTTGCAAACAGAGTAGACCCAGCTCAGACCGCTCGTGTAGGAGTCGTTTGATCAGGGGCTGCTCTGTTTGCCTATGCTATAATACAAATATGATTCTACCGTTTCTGTCATGGCCAAGAATACATGTACCTGAATCCTTGTGTATTTATAGCAGTTAATTAGTGCACATGATGTCATTATTTCTATCATGAATAATCCGTGTGATAAGTATTAGTCGCTTAAGATTCTAGTAAGTAACCGGGACTCGGTTAAATTTCCAAATGACTGAACTGGTTCATATATCTTTTTTCTTCTTAATCTACCTTTCATGTCCTAAGTACACTGAATTAGTACATGTAAGTAACCCACCAGCCAGAGCTGTGTTTTCTAAACCTTTACCAGATAGCACGGCTTTTCACTCCTATAAGAATAGGATAAACCTGGAGCATATATACGGCTCTAGTAGGAGCCGTCTGATAAGGAACTGTTCTCTTTGCTTATGAATTCAAATAATATTTTTAATGGGACATTTAAAGTACAATCAATGATAATTTACATCATGGATATTCTTATTAGAAATAATGACATCATGAATATGAATTAGATTATTGTTATATTAACAAACAAATGAAATCTTAGCCATGGCAGACTCTGGTCTTAATCATGTCATAAGCAATCACAGCGGACCCTGTCTGCAGTCTTCTGGTGCCGCCTGGTGTAGGTCTACTCTGTTAGCAGATGTGCCAACGTGTGTCTCTATGAAGTAAAGGGTTAACCCTGAATCTGCTAAGTGTCAGCTGACACGCGTTGGCAAACAACTTGTAATAATTGAGATATTGAGATCGTCAACATTACACAGTTTACAGTTTTATTCAGCAACTCGTCAATACAATTGCCTTTGGCGATTTACAATTGCCCACAACAGGTCAAATTAAGTTTCTTTCTGAATATGTTTTGTCAAAATCGTGAGTCGTGTTAACTTATATACATGTAAAATGTCCACCATTTCAGTATAAAACGTACATGACAAGGAGATGATCTCAGTAAGCATGTTGCTTTCTGCTATATAGACACTTGTGGAACCCTGTAATTTCTGAAATAAATATGCTTAACCCTCTCCCTATTCTATGTTTCTTTCACATGTCTATACCTACTGAATAGTCATGGACAAAATAGTTATACTGAAATATTGAAGGTGGAACATTGTAGCCATTTTACGACAGTAAAGAAACAGAACATTAGCGTTTCTTTTATTAGCAAACAGAGCAGAGCCTGATTAGACGGTTCCTATATGGGTCTACTCTGTTTGCAAATGCGTGAAAATGCATTTATATGAAGGAAAGGTTTCACTAAACAACTTGAATACTAAAATGCCACCGGGTAACACGGAGTCTCATCAGGTTCCAAGCTTCTTGACACTCAGTCAAACGTTTCTTAAAAGTTTGTCTTGTTTTTTAACTGAGTTCAAATGCAACAATTGAAATTTATACAGACAATAACCATTTACTCTATAAATGCACCTTTCTACACCTTTGCAAACATAGTAGACTCAGATCAGACATGATGTAATTATTTATCACATGAATATTCATCCGGAAGAGGATTGATACAAAAATATACATGTATAAAAATCAGACGCTCTCTGTGAGTAAAAAGAAACTTCAGATGTAAAGAAACTTAATTTCATGGAAATTAGCACGTCTGCAGCCATGAGCATCAACTAAATTGAGTGGAAACTGGTCACAATTAAGATGGGTTGCACGCGCATGACGTATTGTAGAGATGGTGGAACTCTTTCACTGAAACGGAATATCGCCTGTTTTTAACTCTTTCGCTGCCAACTTTTGTCCTCTGCTATATTTTTGTTTTACTTTTTGTTTCAAACAAAGGCCAAAGTAACAAACATTGTGGACCATGATGAGTCGGTGAGTTACTCAGCTCCTCATCTGGAACCAAACTGTTTGCATAGATAATCACAGCTGCGACATTGGCATCGATCTAATTCATTTTCTTACCCTGGCGTTTCATCTAGATCCAAACTGTTTACGAACACCAGTCAAGTCGTACTGGCCGTAATAGGAATTAACCCTTCTCTTACTGAATTTTAAAATACATATCTCCTTCTTTACCCATGCCCTGTTGAATAATTATATATATCTTCATTGTGTACAAGTATTTCGCTGTGCAATCACTGCTGTGGAGTGCACTGGTTGCACATTCAACTTGTAAATAGTGCAGACTCTGATGAGACAGCTCCTGCAGGAGCTGTCTCATCTGGGTCTTCACTATTTACAGGTAGGTATATTGACGTGAATAGCAAGCGAAGGGTTAAGACGAGATTGGTTTGATGTTCCATGTGTCATCCGAAATTTGTAATCTAAATATGCATTCACATTTCCCCGTTTAATTATGTAAAGGTTGTTTACGTATGGAAGTGTATTTACTCCACGAATATTCATGTAAGAAATAATGACATCTGAACATGATTTAGAATAGTTTGTTTTTTTAGCACATTCACAGTTATTTTAGAACAGTTGGCCATTGTTGTTGTTTTTGGGTTGTTGTTGGTTTTTTTTTGGGGGGATGTAGCTTCATATCTTCTATATTATATTGTAAGCAAACGGAGCAGACCCAGATCCTATAGGAGCCGTCTGATCTGGGTCTACTCTGTTTGCAAAGGCGTAGATAATCGTATTTATGGAGTAAAGGGTAAGTAACTTTACACAGTTTTTTTTTACACTTTACACCTTCGATATCTCTAACTCCGATAGCGCGAAGTAAATGTTCTGTCCTTCAGAATTGGACAATACAGACTTGTTCTAAATGTACAGTAAAACCTCTCTATAACGACAACTAAATTACATCAATTAGTTTGTGTTAAAGGCAGGTGGCTGCTTAAAGCAAGGTGAAAGTAAAACAGAACGCTCCTATGGGAGCGTTTTGTTTTACTTTCACCTTGCTTTAAGCAGCCACCTGCTCTAAATACCAACTAATTAACACAATATATTGGTCTTTATAGAGAGGTTTTACTGTATTATTACGCATATCTAGAAACACATGTGACAGCTTAATGGAGTTCGAAAGTAATGTCGAAAGCTCTTACAGGAACGTCCAGCATTACCTTTGTCTGTCTTAACCCATTCCCTCATATTGACGACTTTTGACGACTCTGTACATGTTAAAGCCATTTTGTGAAACCATTGTGATAAATAGAGCATTTGAGCAAATGCTCTATTTATCACAATGGTTGCAAACTACAAAATTCTAAAAAAATTCTTTTCTCTAGTTAATGGTCCTTTTCGGTAGATTTATTCCAAGAGGTTGTACCTAAAAATAACCTATGAGGTAATGGGTTAAACTGTGAACTTGAGAACATGTCCAGATTAGAACTTTTGTTATTTCGAAGTAATTTGTATTTTCCCATGCCGTTCGAGATATGAAAGTCCAGCAGTATCTCAATTTATTTAAGTATATTTACTGTGTAAGTATATCCACTTATCCGTTTACTCTTTGAATATTAATGTAGTACAGTAAACCTCTCTATAACCGCCACTAAATTACATCAAGTATTTTGTGTTAAAGGCAGGTGGTTGCTTAAAGCAAGGTGAAAGTAAAACAAAACGCTCCTATAGGAGCGTTTTGTTTTACTTTCACCTTGCTTTAAGCGGCCACCTGCTCTAAATTCAAAATAATTAAAACAATTTTGTTGCCGTTATAGAGAGGTCTTACTGTATAACATACCACCATGAACATTACTTGGATTATGGTTTGTAATGGCACATGGACACAGCAGATGTTGGCCATGACAGAAACTGTAAAATCTCATTAGCAAACAGAACAGACCCTGAGTCGGCTCTGAACTTGTTATTCTCTTTATGCAAATGCATTAAAGGCATGTATATATTGAGTGAAAAGTATATTTACGCACGTGAGCATTTTTTGGCACGTGTAAGCGTGTGTTTACTTAGTCCTTTACCTCATGAATATTCATGTAAGGATAATGACACCGTGCATATTTGTTAGCTGATTTGTTTACAATGTCACGTGAGGGTAGGATGTTTTGACCATAGTAGTAGTAACGGTAGAATAAGATATAATTGATATACTGTTTCATAAGCTAAGAGAGCACAAGAGCCGTCTGTTTAGGACTCTACATTATTTGCAACGGCGATAAAATGCGCTTCTTTGTGGCAACGGTGAACCCCCCCCCCACACACACACACACGCACACACACCCCCACACACCCCACACACATACAGAACACAAATAAAAACTACAGTAACTTTCCTAAGTATTTATTCACTGTAGGTGTCAAATTCAATAAAACGATAATCTATACACTTGAGTAAGTACTTTACATGTATCTGAACCAAATAGTTTTAAAACAAGTCGACTTGTTGCATAATTGGATAAAAACAGGGATATGAACGCATTGACACGCTGTTAGAACAGCTGCTATAGACAATTGTCTACAAAACATGTGTCAGGCACACACAGATATTTTCGAAGTTCCCACAATCATTTTATAAACACAATAAACCCTATCTACAGCGACCACCCAAAATTGTTAGTCTAATTGTGGGCCTTTAAGATTGTAGGCAGCCTAATGCAGGACAAACGTTATGCAGAAAGCTCTCTAAGAATTGTCTGCAATACTTTCCTCCTGCATTAAGGAGGCATGTGCTCTTATGGACCAGCATGTTTATTCATCATGGGATTTCTACGGTGTATGTATTATATTAATACATTTGCTCCTAGTGGCATTATGCGGCGTCTGATCAGAGTCTACACCGTTTGCCTACGTCCCATATATGGGATCGTGGGAGCAAATGGGTTAAGTACGTGTAACAAAGAATAATCTGACTCAGCAGTTTTATCAATACCAAACAATCCTGTTCACAAATGCCATTATAAAAAATAGTTAACCCTTCCCCTTATGTAGGCGCATTTTCACGCATCTGCAAACACAGTAGACCCAGATCAGACGGCTCCTATAGGAGCCGTCTGATCAGGGTCTGCTCTGTTTGCTTATGATGTAATATAGATCTGATTCTACAACTTCTGCCTTAGACAAAATGTCACGTGTCCATATGCAATTATAAACAAAATAATCTTATTAATATTCATGACGTCATTTTTTCTTACATGAATATACAACAGGGAATGAGTTAATAAATATTTATGATGTCATGCTTTTGTACATGAATATACAACAAGAAAAGGCTTGCATCAGTTTATGGTCGCTTGAAATAGACTAAATTCTATCTACCAATGAGATTGAATCGTTATTATTATTATTATTATTATCATCATCATCATCATCATCATCATCATCATCATCATCATCATCATCATCATCATCATCATCATCATCATCATCATCATCATTATTATTATTATTATTATTATTATTATTATTATTATTATTATTATTATGTTTTGTGTATATTGCAGAACTTGGCTACCAGCCATGGAGATCTCTGTATAGGGATTGCTGGACTGAGATACTATCCAAACAACTGTGGAAGGAGCAGTATGGATCAGGTAAGAATGAACGATCAACAGCGACAGTCAAACTGCAGTACATGTGTACTTAGATATTTCAACATTCTACATACAGTAGAACTTGACGTAACCCTTTCCTTCACATAAACGCGAATTCACCCATTTGCAAACAGAGAAGGCCCAGATTAGACGGCTCTAATAGAACTTGAAAGATCTGTTTCTTTACCTTCTAAAATGGCTACAATATTCCATCTTAAATGTACAGTCGGCTGAGCGGTCATTCGGGCTGAAAGTAGACTATAACTAGGTACTTTACTTTTTATCTTCCATATTTCATCGTAACTATTTTGTCCATGAATATGCAATAGGTATTGGAATTTAGAATAAATATAGAACAGGGAAAGGGTTAAGGGGCAAATTATGGGTCTGTAAGGTAGGTTGTAGCCTAATGCAGGAAAAAGTGATACAGAAAGTTCCTACTGATTCTACTGTATTTTAATTTAATTAATTCATGTTTTCAAAGTGTCAACTTCATAAATTAACGAATTCAACTTCACTAGCCCTTAAGGTGTGGGGCCCGAGTATAAAGGATCTTTGCAAACACTGTAGACCCAGATCAAAGGGCTACTGTGGAAGCTCTTTGATCAAGATCTGCACGGGTTGTCATGGTCATCGTTTTCTTAAATGATAAATTTGATGCAATAATTATTGTTTAATTTATATTCAGAAAAGGAGATCATGTTAATTATTCAGCAGGTTGAATGGTTAATGATTTCAAGATTCATGTTCAGAAATTCACTGCTTCAGTTACAAGCTGTTGGAGACTATATAGTATTATACGCAGGCCTGAAACCTATGAATTTGTCGGCTATTTCAAATGCGAACGAAAAACGACAAATGTACCCATTTAAAGGCAAATACATTGTATCAACAACTGATTTTTATGAATTTCACTCCGTGCTATACTTATAAACCATCCGATGTTTGTGCCCCAGATTTTCTACTATTTCATGTCTCTTATCAGGGAAATATTCTATTTCGTTTCTATATTGAGTGGCAGCCAATTTCTTGACAAAACTGTGAAATATCGCCCCATCACGAGTGCCACAGATACATTACAATCTGTTGAGTATTATGAATCCTTAAAATGCCAAAGGCGACATGATCTGCATTGTGCAAACACCTAGAATCCAGACGATAAGACAGCGATTAACCATTCGCTTGCTATTCACGTCAATATACGTCCCTGTAAATAGTGAAGACCCAGATGAGACAGCTCCTGCAGGAGCTGTCTCATCAGGGTCTGCACTATTTACATTTTGATTGTGCAACCAGTGCACTCCACAGCAGTTATTGCACAGCGAAATACTTGTACACAGTGAAGATTTATGTAATTAGACGACTAGGCATGGGTAACGAAGGAGAAATGTATTTTAAAATTCAGCAAGAGAAGGGTTAAATGTGTTTCTTACCCGCACCAAACCTTTTTGGTACTGACCTAGTATAGTTACAGTAAAACCCCTCTAATGCGACCACCAAAATGGGCGTAATTATGGGTGGCAGAGGCAGGTGGTACATGTAGCTTACATGTAATACAGGACGAAAGTTATGCAGAAAGCTTCTACTTTCTGCATAATTTTCGTTCTGCATAAAGCAACCACCTACTTTAAACGACGCCAGTGGCTGTTTATTAAAGTGGTCGCATTAGTGGGGTTTTACTGTACTTCTAAATTTAACAGTTTCGCAACCGAATTTTGTCGTCTGGAAAGGTAGTCGTCTACTACAAAATTCATGTTTTATTTTTCTTCGATTTATATTTAAGAAATAATTACACAAACAAACAGTTTGGATGCTGATAAGACACCGAGTTACTCGGCGTCTCATCTGGATCCAAACTGTTTGCTTTTAATTCGGACATTACAGATGTGGCATTGGCAGTGAAAGTTTAACAATTTGGATATAAGCAACATTGTTTGATATCATAATTTGAGTATAGTAGAACATATCTTCAGCCACCATCAAGAAGGTATATAATTATGGGCCTGAAATGAAGGTGGTAGCTGAATGCAGGGCAAAAGTAATGCAGAAAGTTCATACAGGAACTTTCTGCATTACTTTTGTCCTGCATTAAGCAATACTCTGCTTCTTAAGATTCCTATTCTCAATAAATGAGTGTCCGCTTAGGATAGGTTTTAATGTAGACATGCATTTTAAAGCATAATAAAGGCTAAAAATCAGTCCACACTAACCGTTCTTATACATTCAGATATACCCGAGGAGATAATGGAGGACCTTCTTCAAAATGAGGACCTTACCATCTCCCCATCGCTTGTATCACCTGCCTCTAGATATCCAGGCACGGACCCTACTAGCCCCTGGTTTGGTGGCTTTAAAGAAACCAGCGCATATAAGGGCAGCCCATCAAGGGAGTTATTAGACATTTCCAGTAAGAAAGAGTTACTCTCCATACTAGACGATTTAAAACAAAAAAGTTTTCACTAAAGTACAACTCTTTACCTCATGGATATTCATGTAAGAAATAATAACTTCATGAATAGTAATTAGATGATATTTCATAATGGCGTATGAACAAAGGAATCCTTACCCGTATTTATAATATCATTATACAGTAAAACCTCTCTATAACGACCACTAAATTTCATCAAGTATTTTGTGTTAAAGGCAGGTGGATGCTTAAAGCAAGGTGGAAGTAAAACAGAACGCTCCTATAGGAGTTTTCAGTTTTACTTTCACCTTGCTTTAAGCAACCACCTGTCCAAAATACCAACTAATTAACACAAATTTAGCGGTCGTTATAGAGAGGTTTTACTGTATAAGCAAACAAAGCTGAACCTGATCAGATGGCTCAAACAGTACCTGGTTCACCAGAGTCTACTCTGTTTACAAATGTGCTTAATGGTATCCCAGTGAGGTAAAGAATATAGTATGATAAAATCTTTAGCATTATCTATGCAAATAGATCAGGCCCTTGGATGTCCGTGTCTATCTGTCTGTCTCCGTCTGTGTGTGTGTGTGTGTGTGTGTGTGTGTGTATATATATACATGTTGTGTTCTTGCGCGCGTGTGTGTGCGCGCGCTTGAGGGGGCGGGGTGTGATGGGGCTCACTTCATTCCTTCATTCATGCTTCTGGGATTACTATGGAATTTCGTTTGGCATATTCTGATTGACTTTATTTTTCATTTTTCGAGAATATGAATTGAGCGCATTATTGTAATGGCCGGTGAAACAAAGAACATAATATATAATTAAATCTAGAGCATTATCTTAGCAAATGGACCAGACCCTTGTCAGACTATTTTCGAAGGACCTGTCTGGTTTAAATCTACTCTGATTGCAAAACAAACCCACCTTCAAATGCGATATGCGAAATGAAGGGTTAAATGTACACTTGTGTAATTAATAAACCCGAAATGTTAATTGACGTCATTAGTGATTGCTCGAAGAGTTATCAGAAACAAAACTTAACCCATTTGTATCCAGTGTCCACCTTTAGCCTGCTGAGCAAATTATTTGTACAGATGTTTCACCTACTACATTTTTAAAATTCGAGCTGTAATCAATTTGTCTATCAACATGCAATCAGAGTGTCAAACAGTTTGGATCCTGATTAGACGCCGAGTTACTCGGCGTCTAATCTGGATCCAAACTGTTTGCATAGGTTTTCACTCATCCGCCCATAGCAGGCTAAATGTTAAACAGACATAATTATGCAAAGCGTGTACACCAAGAACAGAAGACTGAAGCTGCCGTCTGATCAGTGTCTGCATTATTTGCTGAATCCATAGATATTTATGGTTTATATCAGCAACTAATTTGTTTGCTGTGAAGGCCCCCTCAACATGAATATTAAATGGGTTCCGAAATAAGCGCTGAGCAGGCTATCCTTAAATGATATGGGAGTTTACTCTGTTTGTGCAGTTCTATTGTTTTGTTTATAAATGTATTTGTATGTTTTCTGATGCTTCATCTATACATGCACTTTATTCCCTCATCATCCTTTCCTATTTCTTTCGCTCTCACTTTTCTGTATCAATTTCTTGTCAGATCCATCCGTTTTGACAGGCGGATACATTGAGCAGGTTTGTATTTCTTCCTCTTTTAGATGATTTTGTAGCATGTATCACACATGATAACAGTCTAGAAAAAAGCCACTGATTTCATATTACAAAACTGAAGATGAGATTAACAATGATGACGAGATGGCTTAGCACAAATTCGTCTAATACAGTGCTCCCTCCCTACAACGACCCTCTCAATAACGATTCCCTCCTTACAACAACGTATGTCACTGTTTCCGAAACAACAAGGCTCCAGACACAACTTTTTTCCATCGTATTTTCTTTACGCCTCCATCAAACCCAATGTTGTGACCACTCTTTAGAATCGTCACTTTGTGACGATTCTAAAGAGTGGTCACAACATAGGGTTTGATTGAGGCATAACGGTTTTAGTTCTAAATTTACACCTTATCTGGGGATCTGCAAACAAGCTAATTATGTTTGATTTTCCCTCCCTATAACAACTCCCTCTGAACAACACATACAATCTTCGTATCCCAAAGGGTGTCGTTGCAGAGAGGGAGCACTGTAACGATTAACCCTGTACATCATACACACCTTGTATGTTATATGACTGTTTGGATAATGATTAATAATAAAGTTATTTACAAGGGATATTTTTACAAACTGCACACTATGATATAATATATTATTCCAGTTGCAAATAGAACAGACCCTGATCAGAAGGCTCCTACAGGAACCGTCTGATCTGGGTCTCCTCTGTTTGCAGTGGAGTGAAACGGTGTTTCCATCAGATAAAGGGTTAAATTTCAAAATACTTCATAAGAAGAGAACACAGTATTGACAATAGATGTTTGTATATCTCTCCTGTAGTGGAAAGGCCAAAACAACTGCGTGGACGCCAGCTCGGTCCGTTTATCAGCAACAGATACTGAATTGGACATATATAGTGGTGAGAGAACAATTTAAACACTACAAAAAAACAACCTCGGAACAATAATTATACAAATACGATAATTCTTTCAAAATGGAATTTAAAGTCGTTTCAACAATAAGCGGCTTGAGAACTTTGATATTATTATTACGTTAAACAGCAATGCTAAAATGCATTAACACATCTCATATGAGATGAGGAAACTGTTATCATTGTAGAAAATCGTTATCTTGTATGTGACTCTACCAAGTTATTACATGTGTATCTCTCATAATCAAATGTTTGATAGTTACAACTATTCTATGTGACTCTATCAAGTTTTTCGTATTCATAATCAAATGTTTGATAGTTACAACTATTCAGTCTAAATATCTTAGACTAATGTCTGAAAAGGTTTTACAATGTATATGTACATTTCTAATGTAACAATATATAAAAACAGAGACATCCAAATTCAATTATTTATTTATACAGAGAGGACCGAATCTCTAAAGAGAAAACATGATGCAGATGACGAAGACTCCGCGTTTGCTTTTAAGAAGCCAAAACATACGATGATTTCAGATGGTGCTCTGTCATCCAATGCAGAGAAGATCCAAGCAATGGTTTCTATATCTGTTAGAAATGAACCACCAAAAGGCAGTTCAAATAAGCATTGTAAGAATGTAGCTTTTCAGGAAGATGCAACGGAAGATGACGATATTGCTGTAGCGAGACCATCAGCAACCTGCAATATTGATAATGACGAGGCTCTGCCATCCAATTCAAATAAGGTTCAGGGCATAGTTTCTATACCTTTTAGAAACGAATCATGTAAAGGCAATTCGAATAAGCCCTGTAAGAAAGTAGCTTTTCAGGAAGATGTAACGGAAGATGACAATGCTGCTGTAGCGAGAACATCAGCAACATGCAATATTGATATTGGCGAGGCTGTATCACCCAATAGCGCAAATAAGGTTCAGGGCAAAGTTTCTATATCTGTTAGAAACGAACCATCGAAAGGCAGTTCGAATAAGCCCTGTAAGAAAGTAGCTTTTCAGCAAGATGTAACGGCAGATGACGATACTGCCGTAGCGAGAACATCAGCAAGATGTGTAAACGTGGGTGAAAAAGAAATAGTTGGCTTGAAAAGAAAACTTTATAGCCCCACTTCATGTAGCTTGGTTTCTAGCGAGAAAAAGAAGAAGGTCCAGTTGACTTTGCCAAAGAAAGAACCAATGAAATTTACCATGATAAAGAAGAATCGTTCTAACAGAGAAAAGAAGGTCTTCAGCATTAATGAAATTTCCCCAAATATGGGCAGAGAACTTATAGATGACATGGCAGCTGATGCGGAGGTAGACTTCTTCATGAGAAGTGGAGGACCACCGAGCGTAATGATGATCAGAGGGGTGCCTTTCCAGTACGAACTGCCTCCCAACTACGTTGCTCGCCAAACTGTCGAAAACAAGCCTTCACAAAGTACAAAACTCAACGATACACCGTACTCTCGACAAAACGGAATACCGAATAATGATACGCCGTACCCACAGTTAGAGTCCATAGTAGAGAATGTTACACCATACCCACAGCTGAAGTCTAGGACTGTCAACGGCACACCATACCCACAGTCTAAGGCTAGGACAGTCAACGGTACACCATACCCAAATCCAAAGGCAATGACAATCGGCGGTACACCATACCCACAGTTAGAGGCTACTGCCAATGGTACACCAAATCCTACTGCCAATGGTACACCATATCCTACGACCAACGGTTCACCATACCCTACAGTCAACGGAACACCATACAATACGGCCAGTGGTACAGCAAGCTCTACAATCAACGGTTCACCATACCCTACAGCCAACGGTACACTATACCCTACTGCAAACGGTTCACCACACCCTACAGTCAGTGGTACATCATACCCAACAGCCAGTGGTACACCATACCCAACAGCCAGTGGTACATCATACCCTACAGCCAGTGGTACATCATACCCAACAGCCAGTGGTACATCATACCCTACAGCCAGTGGTACACCATACCCAACAGCCAGTGGTACACCATATCCTACAGCCAGTGGTACACCATACCCAACAGCCAGTGGTACATCATACCCAACAGCCAGTGGTACATCATACCCTACAGCCAGTGGTACACCATACCCAACAGCCAGTGGTACATCATACCCTACAGCCAGTGGTACACCATATTCAACAGTTAGCAATACACCATACTCTATAGCCAACGGTTCAGCTTACCCTACAGCTAATGATACACCATACCCGGCAGTCAATAGTAAGAGCTTCGAAGAAGCTTTTGCCGGTTGTTCAAAAGACCATGCAGAATCTACGGACGATATGAGTCCCAGCTCACCATACTTCATCGACGAAGAAACAGATGAGATATTCTCTTATGGAGAACCACCAAGGGTATGTTTGTTGTATGCAACATTATCGATACTATATATTTCGTTACCCCTTTCAACGCTGGTTTCATATGGAACATTCCAAAATTCAGGGCAACCTTACCATGAGTATTCAAGGATTTGTTTTAAAGGGAAGAGTAACATGACAAAAAGTACAGAAACTGATTGGAGGATTCCTCTAAGAGTCTATATTGTTTGCAAAGGACATTATTGACTCGTATCCAGCACTAAAAAGGTTGATATGCATTTGAGTACTGAAACATTTAGTGTATAGCTTTAACCCTTTCCTTCATATAAACACTTTTTCACGCATTTGCATAGAGAGAAGACCCAGTTGCTCTGTTCGCTAATGGAATTTGGTGGATTTGTTTCTTTAGTTTGTTTCTAAAATGGCTACAGTTTGCCACCTTCCAAATTTCAATGTGACTATTGTGTTCATAAATGGTCAGTTGTTATTGGAATTTAGAATAAATATAGAACAGGGAATGGGTTCAATTCGTCAAAGGTCTCACACGAACAGTATTCAGTTAAATTGCGTGAAAAGAAGGAAAAAACCCCACAATTAAGCCATGATGTACCTTACTGGAAATGTACTTTCATATGTGAATTATACTTGTTTGGTTAGACGATGTGATGTTTACTTTTGTCATTTATTCAGCTTACTACTGAGCACAGCGAGTTTGCCATTAGAATACTGAACCCATGGCCATCAAGGACGCGATCCAAACCAAGACTACAGCCAATCAAAGTTATCGGTACAATTGACGTCAACAATAGCCCCGCCCACTGGAGACGTCCAAAACCACACAACAATGATGCTACAGAGCAAAAATAATCAAAACGAAATATTTATAAAAATCACATAATCAAACTTTTATCTCATACTCGTAATATAAAATTTCGCATCGTGATTTAAGACTTACGAGTTAATGATTTTGTTTTTCTATGATGATCGTTATGTTAGATTTTCTGTAATATACACATGTATAATTGTCTGAAAAGATGTCGCAGATATAGATATAAAGATACATTGTGGATGACAGCGGTTGATAGAACACCTGCAAACTAACTTCTTATGTAAATGCATCGAACGCACGTTTTTACATTTCCAGTACACTATTTTGATCACAGGCCAGTGACTTCCATCGCAGTTTTAATTGTGTCAAGGTAATTTTGTAGATTACCAATGCGACAACATGACAAGAATCTCATTGGTGAAACTATTAATATCGATATTGTGAAATGTCATCACTACCGTCAACAGCAACACAATTATAAGCGATGCAAATCATGAAAATGGCATATTCTGTATAGTGTTGACTCAATGAATAAAGTTTAATGTGACGTCGACAGGGGAAGAGCGGAGAAGAAATGCACTAATCGTGGATATTCTTATAACTTCGACAACTTCGACATCAGTATAACACACGGTAGTATCAGATGAGGAAACTATTGATACAAAGCACGATAGCAATACACTTTATGAATTCTAGTTATATCAAACATGATGCAAGCTGAAAATTTCATTGCAGTCATCGTTCAAACTATATCCACTTGGTTTAATTGTTCAAGAAACTACTGGACGAATGGCAAACTGCGTTGATCCTGATGAGACGCCGTATTACGCAGTAATAGTTGAATGAAAACTGTTTTCCAAATGCGAGCCAAGAGGCGCTAAACAAGAGAAAGGTGAAGATATAAAAATCCGATATCGGGATTAAAGAGCATAATCTAAACGAAATTAGACAGAGCTGTGTACCATGGTGGAGAATGCCACTCATGCCAGTGCAAATGACAGCCAACCACCAACACATACACACATATGCTCAACGGAAGACACAATGCCATACTTCGTTCTTAATGAATCAAGTGCCACAGAGGATCCCCGAATTCGTCATGTACATGTATCATACGTGGCTGAGATATTATATACATTTTTTTATTGTGATTTATATATATTGAATTATAATACAGCTCAAAATTTGGGTTTTCGTGTTGTTTTTCTGACAAAAGATTCCTTGTGTTAGTCTGCAGTCATAATCACAGACAATGTTATAGCTGCTCTATAAACTCGTTAGCCGTCATAGGTGAATATGTGACAACCTTTGCAAATACAGTTGAACGTAGATATCTCTAATATTAATAACACGAATACAGTGAAACACCGCTAATGCGACCACTTAATAAACAGCCACTGATGTCGTCTAAAGCAGATGGTTGCTTAATGCAGGACGAAAGTTATGCAGAAAGCTCCTATAGGAGCTTTCTGCATAACTTTCGTCCTGCATTAAGCTACCACCTGCCTCTGCCACCCAGAATTATGCCCCTTTTTGGTGGTCGCATTAGCGGGGTTTTACTGTACTTCAGGCTAACTCGAAGTAAAAATCCCGTCCTTCCAAACATTACAATGCAGAATGGTTCTAAACTGCATCACCACACAAATCTAGAAACAAATGTTACTGTTTAAATCAGATCTAAAGTAATGCGGAAAGCTACTACATGAGCTTTCAGCATTACTTTAGACCTGCATTAAGCTGTGAACTTGAGAAATTGTTCAGATTAGAAATCGGATTACTCGAGTTTCTGTTATCTCGAAGTACTTTGCATGAGCCCTTCAATGTCGATAGATCGATGTTCAACTGTAGATTGGATCCCGAGGGGACGCTGAGTAACTCGATGTTTCACCAAGATCCAAAGTGTTTGACACTGATTATATTTTTGCGAACCAGTCGAAAAAAAACGCCAATTTGAAACCTGAATCGGACGATAATTTTAGTAGTTGAGATTTATCCGGCAAAAAATGGTTAAAATATAATCACAGGGCCGTGTGTGATACGATCAAAGTGTCAACCTGAGAAACAATGTCACACGAGGCGGAACTGATTTACATCACACGATGAAAGAGTTTCACTACTTAAACTGTTAACTATGGAGTTTTTACTGTACTAGAACTGATTTTCCTAAACTCTTTAGTCTTGATTTTCGTAGAAAGGTTAATTATTTAAGCACTAGTCTGTACTCCGGAAAGAGTAGTCTCCCTTGCAATATTGTTGGTTCAGCTGTAGAGTAGCTGTAGAGTCGTCTCCCTTGCAATATTGTTGGTTCAGCTGTAGAGTAGCTGTAGAGTCGTCTTCCTTACTATTGTTGGTTCAGCTGTAGAATACAGTTACATTGTCTCTATGTTAAGTCATAACCTACAGTAGAATATGTCTCTATTGATCAACTGAAAGTCCCTACAGTAAACGGATATACATGTATTCAATAGCATTATACTTGTTAGTGTTATGTTCAATCATTAGTATGCAGATTATATAGAAAATGCCCTTATGATACAAAGTAAACCGTTTCACTAACCCTTTCGCTGCCAAACTCTGTCGTCTGCTAACTTTGTCGTCTGCAACAAATTTTCATTCTTTTGATTTTCTACATTTTGGTTTCAAAAACATAGTAACAGTAACAAACAGTTTGGATCCTGATGAGACGCCGAGTTACTCGGCGTCTCATCTGGATCCAAACTGTTTGCATAGGTAATCACAGATCCGGCATTGGCAGCGAAAGGGTTAATACTCGAATAAATACTTATAAATTGCCGAATAACATTTTAAGCACAGTTTTGTCGTCATCGGCGTTTATCATATTGGTTTTCTTGACATATGCAGCGTAATTATACAGAAACAAAGTACAGTAAAACCTCGATTATCCGAACACTAAAATACGCATTAGCATCGATCTTTAAGACAGGTGGCAGCTTAATGCAAGGTGAAAGTCATGCAGAAAGCTCCTCTAGGAGCTTTCTGCATGACTTTCATCATGCATTAAGCAGCCACCTGCCTAAAAGGGTCTAAATTCGTTTATAACGAAAATTCGAATAATCGAGGTTTAACTGTATTTGTATACTATCACTTTAACGAAATTAAAACGCAACTCGAACAAAAAAACCCTTATACATTACCGTATAACAGCAGGTATTGGATTCTAATATAGAGGTAGTATAACAACAACACGTGATATCAATTGATACTTTAATACTGTGTACTTTAACTAGATATATGATACATGTAACTGGCTGTACGTGGCGATCCTTAATTCTGAAGCCAGTCTGCTTTGGTTAGAATTTAGCTCCATATATAATTATAAATTTTAGTAAGTGAATCAAGAAAAGCCCATCGAATGCATAAACGACTTTTAATTACTATTAGTCAGAATGCACTTAGATAGTCTCTTCCTTAACTTAAGTGTACACCTCTAGCCAGCCGCTAATTCCCATATTTGCACACAAAAAGGGTAACTGTGGTACACACTATGAACTTGTCTTGTTCCGCGTTTATTGTGATATACACAAATGATTTATGTATTTTAGGCATTTTAAAACACATAGCAAGTAGAGGCTATAACTGTATTGAAACTAAAACGCTGAATTTTCAAATTAATCTTTCTTTCACATAGGTCAAGCTTACTGTGAATATTTAGGGATTTGTCCTCAAGAAAAGTGCAACATGATAAATTTAGCAATTTAATACTCATTAATATACTACTTTAACGAATGTTCATGAAGTATTGGATTAAGGAAAAAGTATGTGTTAAGTGGATAGCTGATCAATGCAGAACAAAAATACAGTAAAAAGCTGGATACCACGAAATTTTAGTAATGAAACGTTTAAGTCTTTTTTGGCAGGTGGGTGCTTAATGCAGGATGAGAGTCACGTTTATGGGCTTTCTGCGTGACTTTCAAGCTGCACGAAGCTGCCATCTGTGTTAACCCTTTCCCTCATATAAACGTGTTTTCACGTACTTGCAAACAGAGTAGACCCAGATCAGACGGCTCCTATAGGAGCCGTCTGATCAGGGTCTACTCTGTTTGCTATTAGAATTCGATAGATCTGTTTCTTTACTTTCTAAAACGGTTACAATGTTCCACCTTCCATATTTCATTATAACTATTTTGGCCATGAATATGCAGTAGGTACTGAAACATGAAATAAATATAGAACGGGGAAAGGGTTAAAGATCAATACTGGTACGTATTAGAGTGATCGTAGTATCAAGTTTTTACTGTATATAGAAAGCTTTAAGAAGAGCTTTTCGCGTGAAAATAGAAACAGGGAGATATACGGGTATTCCAGTACATGAAAGAACATGAAGTTTCTGTGAGGACAGTATAGTTGAAGACGAACTCCATCTCTTGCTACATTGTCCAAAATACAACGATTTAAGAAAAGTCTATTGTCAACAGTATGCATAGAAGGAGAGAATGTCTCTATCGCTAGGATGTTGATCTTATTTTTGACTGTAGTATAAAACAGTCAACTTCTGAAACAAATATATATATAAATAAAAAAAAAGAATTCCACAATACGGGATAGAATATAGAAAAAAGGTGGAAAATCGATAAAAAACAGTTTTACTACATTTTAAATTTTATAAAGAATGACAATATATATAGACAAATTCCTCAACCGGTTTCACTTTTTGATCATCAGGAGGATTGCGTGATGATCAAAAAGTGAAACAGGTTGAGGAATTTGTCTATATATATTGTTATTCTTTATAAAATTTAAAATGTAGTAAAACTGTTTTTTATCGCCCTTGTAAATAGTATAGAACCATATATTTTATAAGGCAAACAGAGCAGACTCTGACCAGACCTCCTGATCTGGGTCTAATCTGTTTGCAAAGGCGGCAAAAGACGTGTCCATGCAGTGATGTAAAATATTCAGTATATCTCGTAAGTATTTCAGGAACCCTGTGATGTAGACTACTAGGAGACGCTGGGCAAATATTTTTTCAATCTCGAGAGCCTGTTTCGAATGTTGACAAATTTTAGCCAAAGTACGGATCACCTCGGTTACATGTATTATAACCTTGACATATTGTCCAACACCTTGTACCATTCGAAACCTGAACGAAATTATCCTGAAACATAATATTAAGGTACATGTAAGTGCATACACGCGACGATACTATATATCTGCAAACGAACATACCCGCGGGTAAAAAAGTTGCTGACACGGTTCCAGTGTGTTTTGTGGACTAAATCTCGGCCAATATGAGTGTGATCAGTGTGTCATCAGTGTAGCAACGTTTTTTTCTGGCTGATCAATGTCTTGGCATTGAGGAAATAATATGGTTTCATATCCTAACTGTTCATATTTACTTACTTAACGAGGAAGTCCCTACAATGAACTCATATTTTCAATAATATTATAAAACTGGATATTTGTTATGTTCAATCATTATTATGAAGAATATCAATTGAACTTATATCGAAAAATGCCTCTGTGATACAAAATAAACCGATTTCATAAATACGTACAAGAAAATCATTGATGCGAAGCATCAAAAGGCGCGTATTACTGAATAATGATCAAACCTATTTTATATAATATTTAAATATGGGGTAAAGTAACAACCAACATTTTTTTCTATTTTACTGCATACATGTTTCGATTTACATATTCATCAGGACATAACAAAGTGGAAGTGACGTCATATTTTTTTTTAATATAATATTTAAGTAATGTCAAAAAATGTCGAAATGTTTTATAATACTCATATGGCCTTAGTAACTTAAAAAATCATCAGTTTCGTCACAAAGGGCCCTTGAATCGGCAGCCATTTCAGTCGGGTGACCCTAGCTATACCCTTTCAGTCTCACACTGGACCCCTTATCCCTTTTCAGGCTAAATATTCATGTAAGAAATAATGACATCATGAATACTTATTATCCCACCTTTTATAATGGCATGAGTACACACATATTTAACTTCTAATCTGAACAATTTCTTAAGTTCACAGCTTATTGCAGGTCTAAAGTAATGCTGACAACTTCTGTAGGTTTTTAGATATAATAGTATTCATTTCATACTGTATATTATCCAATTCGAGATAGCAAAGTTCAACTGTATGTCTAAATGAAAAGCCAACGAGTGTCTATATAATTTCATAAGTAAACAGAGAAGATTCAGTAGGAGCCATATATAAATGGCAATTGTGATATGATATACTAGTATGCAGAAATTAATCCAATAAAAAATAAGGACATATGTTGTTGTTAGATGTTAGCCGTAAGCCTGTTGCTGACGGATGAACGATTATTTTTGCAAACACTTTGGGTCCAGATGCTATGTTGAGTAACTCAGTTTCTTATCAAGATCCAAACTGTTTGGAACTTGCTTGCATATAGCGGGTGAAAATTTGTGTAAAAAAACAACAACTTTCAACCAAAAATGTGCACCCATAATTAAAATTAATCCGATCATACATGCCGTTAAATTGAGTGATACATCATCAAAGGAATAACCAATTAAATAATTAGTACAAACTGTCGCGGCTATTAACATCTCTGATGACACTAGTGCATACAGGTACCACCATTAACAGTAATTTGCTATTACAACATAATTCAAGCAGCGATTGATTTTGTTTGTTTGATACTTATAAAGGTTAAATTGTAATTACAATTCAACCATTATCTACTGTCTATATCGCTGATTCTGTAAAATCTTTGACTAACAGTTTACAAAATCATTAATATAATTACAAACTTAAGCAAATATCAATATTTGCAGCATTTTTAAGCAAACATCAAATACTTTATTCTCGTGGGTTTATTTTCGTCATATAGAGTGAAAACAGATGGGACTGTTGAGGAATAACTAAGTGCAATAGTTGACATTTAGGGACTGTCAAATCTTTATTTCTTGTCAATGGTCCATTTTCCGACAGAGAACATAATTTGCTTAAATAAAATTTCATGTCTGTTACTGATATATTCCACGTATTCCATGGTCGTTTCGGTCTCAATCGTGGCCGAAACGACCAAGGTCGAAACGGATTGCGTCCGAAACGACCCGGGACCATTAATTTTGAGTCCACTCTAGGTTTATCCAGTTTGCAAAGATTATCTATGAAGTAAAATGTTGTGCCTGGGTCTTAAATCATGCTCTAGCATAAAATATGCGTATATATTAACTAAAAACACTAATTATTACATATTATTAATAACCCGCAATTCTCCACTCAATTACACTCCTTTCGAGGGATTTACTGTGGCGAAAGGAATAAGTAATCCGTTTTCCCTGTAAATGTCATCAATATATTAATGATATATTCAGGCTTCTATCAGTATATTAATGCCAAATAAGTTTAAAATAACTAATAAATAGCCGTTATTAATTTTTAATCCTCCTTTCGCCTCCTTTCGCCCAAAGTCATCCTTTCGTATTTTAGGCATACTCGGTTTCGAAACATATTAGTCATTTCCTCGGTGATTATCCTTGTGATCATGCCGTTGCGGTATATACATTTTGTATTAGCCCCGGCCATAGGGGAAATCATTTTCTAACATTTTCATTTCCAAAATTCATACAATTATACAGTGGAAACAAATATGTCGACCTGTTTCCAACTACATATAATTGTATTATTCCAGCCATACTGTTTTTACACTCATAAACCACAAATTACAATTCCACAATAGTTTCACAAGTCTTGATAAATCAGCCCTCCTACCAGTGAAATTTAACCAAATGCGTTACATATAGACGCGTAAGCTAATGCTTTCGCGCCGATAAATTTTGTTCTACAACAAAGTATTGTCGGCCTTTTCCGTTCAAACTTTCCGCGTTTTGCCGATGATCACCCTGCCCCTTCATTGGGCTACCGAAAGGCAGCCCAAACTGATACGGCTTGGAAAAGCTTGCATGATTAACCGCGGTCCTATGTTTCTATAACTGCCGACTGCTACGGATTTTTTTTCAGCGGTTAGCTGTCTATTTTCACTTGTGTTCTAGTTTTCCACCAATCAGAAACTATGTTACATTGTAATTTGCATATGACCGACTTCTATGTTCTAGTAAACCGTATTTTCATTAGTTAATCCCTTGACTGGCATACAGCCTTTTTTATAATGCCTCTACACATGGCCAAACTGAATGTAGGACGTTTCGGCATAGGAAGTTTCGCCCCGGATGTTTCGACCCAGGACGTTTTGGCCATCTATTTATTCGGCCTAGGACGTTTCGGCAAAAATTGAATAATCAAAATCATTAAATAACTATCTGTATGTTAAATATTGATATGTGGTCCATTGTTTTGGTTTATACAGATCAGGATATTAGCTAAGCAGGTGACATATTCACACTTACTCAACCTTGGGTACAATGAGTGATAAAGAGGTGCTTTCAAATACTATAGTCACACTGTTTAGTTATTAAAACAGCCCCAGACCACATAACACATTACTAATGATTTACTATCCCATTCATTTTTTATTTTAGTCTTGATCCAAACTGTTTGCCACTCACTTTATGCTTTTTATTTTCAGTCAAAATGTTGTTTAGTTCAACTTTTGGTGGATTCAAATACATGTACAATACTGTAGTCACATAGTTGTTTATTACCATGACCGGTAAAACAATATGAATTATTTATTACTTTGGTCATTATCAAAACTAGAGTATATAATACATAAACAATATTACTGAATAAAGCTATAAATTATAGATCTATTATCCTCAAAAGGTGTGGATCAATTTTGACTATTCAATTTTTGGTGTGTCATACTTTATATCAGTTCCTAACCCATTATCGTACTTATCACCTCATGGTAATGATTGCTGAGCATTATTGCCAGTTTGTTTGCCAAAACCACTATTAAACTTTTAAACATTTATTATCATTTTGCTATCAATTTAATACCACATTTAATCACATCCACTTTGACGAACAGGTAGTTTGGACCACCATAATTCACAGGCAATGCTATAAGAAATAAAGAAGAAATGTTGTTTAGTATATTAGAGTAGTGGCATTAATAATATTAATTACTATCCCCGACCATAGCACCAATTAAGGTTCTGTATATTCGCTCTCTGTGATATAAAGCTACTTACCGAATGCTATATTGTTACGGCTCTATCACCTGGCGCTTTGGATCGAGTAGTAGGTTGAGATAGCTAACTTTATATTGTTTTAAAAAATACATGTATATTCATTTAATGGTGTCACTAATGATGATGCACACACGTCAATTAATGCGTTTATCCAGGCTATAGATAAATACCTTTCTTTAAGTAATTACAGCCTATGCACAAACAAAAACTAAATTCTGTGTGCTTTATTTAAATTGTATTCAATTAGTTATCTTCATATCAATATAAATATACATGCTTGCAAGTAAATTTTTATAATAGGTAAAATGAAGAACTAACTTCAGATAGTTTTAAAAAATACTTTGACATTGTACATTTTAATAGTGATTTCCTATAAATGTAACTTAATTTATTTCCATAATTGCTTATTCTACTCCAAGGCATTTCCATTACATGCTTCTCTGCTAGTATAATTACAAGAAACCGTTCATAGATCTAGTTCCCTGTACTAACAGAATCTCGAAACATTGAAATTAAGTTGGCAGATTTATATCATTATTGTTTTGTACATCAAGTCAATATTTGAATGCCGCTGAATATCTTTTTAAAAGATATTTCTTGTTTGTTATCTCGTCTGTATTAAAATTCACGAACATTATGATGTTGTTTTTTCAAAATTTATGACGTACCCATTTATTACTGTTTAAGCTCCGCATGATGCTTTTGCATTTTAATTTCCTATGCACATGTTCTTCGAAAGCAGTTTTTCAATTAATCGAAAGGAGATAATCACATAAACAAATGTCATTAATAATAAGGAATGCAAACTGCTTATATGAATTAAACGCAAATACTGTACTGTATAATTGCAATTATATTTCATATAAGATTGTTTTCATTGCGTTATTCTTAACTGTTATTCTTAATTTCGGTAAGTATTTAAACGTGTATTACGGACACGAACATTTGCGCCCTTTCAATTTTACCCGTCGCGTTTTGTTCCCAAATGCTAGTTACATAGCAATAATTGAAACATCTTTCCCGTACAAAGCACCGTGGTGTAGGGGTAGCGCGTTAGCCGAGTACACGGGTTCGATACTAGGTGTAAACGAAAAAAAATTTTTTTCTTTTCGTCAATTGTGTCTTTTTATTTCTTATTTTGACATTAACGTGCATTTTGTTTTAAATCCATTTTATATTAGCATCCATTAATTAAATACACACAACGTCCCGTGTGTAGAACCTACTCCACACTTACACAAATGGCACCTTAACTCTGATTTGCTGATGAAATGGCATTAACAAGTAAACAAGCGAATAACTGATTAACTGTCAGCTGAATTTGGTAACTTGTTGAATACAAACATTTTTTTATTTCAAAGTAACTTTGCAGAATAAAAATGCAAAAACCACAAAACCTCTCAAACACGACAGGTTAATAAGTGTTAGAATTTATATATCTACATTTATGTTCTTTCTCTGATTTCCATTCATTTACAAGTTTTTCCTCTATTTTTTCTGCAAGTACACTATATAATCCTTTTTAAATTATTTATTTATTGACATTTAAGGTCTTGGTTTACACTGCTGATCTTGCCACTTGATACATGTTAGGCAGCCATTTTACGCTTGCGTAAAACCTCGCTTGTTGTTCTCGTAACGGCTTTTCTTTGAAGTGGCCGGAGAGACGCAACCACCGCGAACAGATACGAAACTAAAACCCAACCCGAATAAAACTGAAAAATCGGAAATTAAAATCAGGATCGTCGATATCAAACACATGGATGTTTTGTTATTTCCAACGTTTATTTGATAGGTTTTCTTGCAATATACTACTTTTCAGCATATAAACAAATGCGTTTTGTATATTTTAGATATTGTAGGGACTTCCCCTAATGAATACAGAATTCATATTTAAAATAATGAAACCATAAAAATCATATTGATAAACGTATATACCTCAGAACCTGTCTTAACCCTTTCCCTCATATAAACGTGTTTACACGTGTTTGCAAACAGTGTAGACCCAGATCGGACGGCTCCTATAGGAACCGTCTGATATGGGTCCGCTCTGTTTGCTTATGAAATTAGATATACTTGTTTCTATTCTTCGTAAAATGGCTACAATGTTCCACCTTCCGTATTTCATTATAACTATTGGGTCCATGAATACTCATTAGGTATTGAACTTCGTAAGAAACATAGAAAAGAGATATAGTTAAGCGGCCATCAAAAAGAGATCTTTTAGACTAGTGGTAGCTTAATGCATGTTAAAGGTAATACAAATACATGTACATGTACCTCATATCGGAGGTTTTTGCATTATTTTTCACTCTGCACTTAGCAAACAAAACTGATGTTTAAGACTCCTGTGTTTAATAAATGCATGGCCGCTTGGGATAGGTTCTAATGAAATACCATACGGACATAGGAATGTTTGGGCTTGGCTGAAATTAAACTACGTTCAAAAACGGCATTTCATAAAGAGCAGCGGATAAATTACATATATCAATGTCTACTCCCGGTTTTCGAACTTACTGGGCCTTTTTCAAACTGAAATACTCTACATTTATTAATTTATTCTTTGAGGATCGCCGAGCAGGATTGAAATATAAGAACTAGAACTTAATATATACGCAACTGTATAATCAGATTTGAACAATTCTTTAAGCAAACAGAATAGACTCTGATCAGATGCATCGTACAGGAGCCGTGTCATCTGTGTCTACTTTGTTTGCAAAAGTGTCAAAAGGGAGTCTCCATCAGACCCAGGGTTAACCCTTACAGTGCGGAACACGAGTCACACATGTCCGTTGCAAACAGTGTAGACCCAGATGAGGGGGCTCCTAGACGAGCCCTCTCATCAGAGTTTGTATTGTTTGTCGTGTTACACTTTCCGT